>VZTJ01004217.1:139930-189858 GCA_013397795.1 Orthonyx spaldingii | reverse complement strand
TGCCGCCCCCAGCCCGGCCGTGCTTTCGCCCCCCGCCTCGTGTGTCTCCCCCGGGCCAGGGCACGCCCGTGCCCGGCCTCCTCCTCTGCCGCCTGCCCGCCCTTCAGGGCCCGCATCTGTCTCCGGCTGCCCGAGCCCCCCCAGCGCTGCGGGATCGCCCCCTCAGCCCGTTCCCGGAGGGTGAACCCCCGGGGCTCTGTCGGTGTCACCCGGCGGGGCCCGCCCGCCCCTCGGCTCTGGCTGCGTGTGCCCAGCCCTGCCCGGGCCGCGGGCTGTCACCTCGCCCTTGGTCCCAGGGAGGGTTTGAAGGAGCTTTGCAGCCCCACCGGCCGAGAGGGCGATGAAGGGCGGTGGGAGCGGTCGGGTCCCGCCGCTGCCGTTGGGCGCAGGAGCAGCTCCCGGAGTGTCCGGGACAGCCCCGGCTGCGGGAGGGCAGCGCGGCCCTGATCCCGTTCTTCGTGGCTCCGGGCGCTCGGCTCACGTGGCGCTGAGGTGTCAGCGCCGGGTTCCAAAGCTGCTGACAGCTCCGGCCCGTTAGATCCCTTCAGGAGCCGCGAGCGTTCCCGGCCGCTGCAGCCAGGCGGGGCTCACACCGGGCCCCTGGGGGCTGCGCTCAGCCAGACCCCCCCGTGAGGGGTTTGTGGGGCACAGAGCGCTGCCCGGCTTCTCAGAGGCACAAAAACCCAGTGAATCAGACAGTCATGGAATATCCTGAGTTGGGAGGGACCCACAAGGATCAATAGTGAGCTACTGTTGTCCGTTCTTCCAGCAACTCTTGTTGTTTTATTTGTACACATTATTTGCTGTTCTGCTGATTTATTGGAAGAAAAAAGCCTTCATTCTTCTCCCTAGAAGAACCCTGCTGGCTTTCTTTTTCTCAAAGCTTTGTTGTTTCTGTTAGGTATAATGGGATAATAATGCTGGTGTGGATGGTCTCTAATAACCTGAAGCAGAAATTGCCAAAACAAAGCCCAGCTTGTGTGTTTTGTGTGCTTTCTTAACTTTGGGTTGCTCTCAAGTTTGGAAGAGGATTAATTCTTGATGTCTCTTGGTTACCAGGCCAACTTAGCACCACTACTAGTTTAGTTTAAAATAAAAGAAACATTCTCAGGGCTGTCACAGGCAGAAAATCCTTAGAAAGACAAAAATTTTTGGCAATTGTGGTGTTCTTTTGAATTTTAAAAACTCTCTAGGGTGCTTTCAGATGGTTCTTTAGATGATATTATAATTATCTTTCAGTGTTCTGTTCCTGCATGTCTTTAAATATCTGTGGAGTGTCAGTGTTGGATCTGGAATTGCTCATTTAGGCCTGCACCAGGTGCTGCTGTGCTGGGTAACAGCTGGGGCTGGGTTTGGAGTTTGAAATGGGGAAGGGAAAACCTCTGGGTGCCCCTGGAAAGTGTGTGAGACTCACAGAGCTGGCTGGAAGTGTTGGTGTAAGCTGAGAGTGACGGGCAAGAAAAATACCCCAGTGCCTTGCTAGGCTTGGCCTGGGTGTGGGGAGTAAGAGTTGACTTAAAACCATGGAATTGTTAAGGTTGGAAAAGCCCTCCAAGTTCATCAAATCCAACCTTCAACCAGCACCATCGTGGTCACCACTGACCCAGGGCCTCAAGAGCCACATCAAGAGCCACAGCCACACTTGCAGGGATGGGGACTCCACCACTGCCCCGGGCAGCCCCTTCCAAAGCCTGACAACTTCTTCTGTGAAGGAATTTTTCCTAATATCCAACTTAATCTACAGCACTTAGACAAGGGTTTTTTTAGCAAATAAAACCCCTTGTGTGGGCCTGGTTTCCCAAGGGGAAGTTTCTGCCACTTGTGAAAGAAGCAGGATCACGAGGCTGAACTGCAGCCAGTGCCTCCTGCACCCTGCTCAGAACCTGTTCCTGCCTCTTGCCCAAACCCTTGGCATCCAGCACAGGGCCTGGCTGGCATAACAGGGATCTGTGAGTTCTGTCTCAGCTCAGGGTTCGCCTCCAGCCATTTTTTAATGTTGATTCTGTGTTGACTCCCACTTGCAGAGCTGCCACCAGGTCTGGAGCCTGGAACATGAGAAGGATGGGGAGCTGTTGAAGCAAGTCCAGAGGGGACCACGGAGCTCCTCTGAGGGCTGAAGCCAGGCTGGGAGAGCTGGGGGTGTTCACCTGGAGAAGAGAAGGCTCCAGGGAGAGCTCAGAGCCCCTTGCAGGGCCTAAAGGGGCTCCAGGAGAGCTGGAGAGGGACTGGGAACAAGGGATGGAGGGACAGGACACAGGGAATGGCTTCCACTGCCAGAGGGCAGGGCTGGATGGGAGATTGGGAAGGAATTGTTCCCTGTGAGGGTGGGGAGGCCCTGGCACAGGGTGCCCAGAGCAGCTGTGGCTGCCCCTGGATCCCTGGCAGTGTCCAAGGCCAGGCTGGACAGGGCTTGGAGCAGCCTGGGCCAGTGGGAGGTGTCCCTGCCATGGCAGGGGGGGCACTGGATGGGCTTTGAGGTCCCTTCCAACCCAAACCATTCCAGCATTCTGTGACTCCAGTTGAGAAATGGGAGATGAGCAATGGAACTGCTGCAATCTCAGGCTTTTAGAACAGACTCCAGCGGGTCACAAAATGTTCCTGATTTCTGTAGGAGCAGGAGACACCTCTGCAGTTGTTTTGCAGGCAGTGCTTGGCTCGGCTTCCTGGGAAGGATTCCGGTTGAAGTGCTCCTGTCATTTCATTTCTCTGCCTGCCTGAGGCTCCTGTGACCTGGCAGCTACTGTAGGATTTACACTAGAGGGTGTAGTAACTCAGCCAGAACCAGGCAACCATCTTCTGGGAGCAGGTTCTCCATCCCCCAGGACTTGCTCCCTGCCAGGGGAACTGCCTGTCGTGTTTTGAAGTAGCCTCCTGACCATGCACTTGGGCAGATCTGACCTATTTAATCACATCACTCGATAAAGAAGCTTTAAAAGTGTCATTTTTTTTGCCAAGGCAGGTGGGTTTCTACACCAGGAGCTCCAGCACAGATTGGTGTTTTCTGGGATGGTGCCTAGAAAAAAAGGACAACATCTAAAGGAGCAGCCTGCTAAGCATATTGATTCAAGGCTGGGGCTGGCTTTTATGTTCGAGGATCACCGGAGGATTGGCAGGAACCCCAAAACTCTTGGTGCAATTTTGTAGCTTTGAAAGGAGCTTTTGAAAGCTGAGAGTGGAGCTGGGCCTGGCAGGTTGTGGGAGGCGAGGGGGGCTGTGGACACGTGCCAGGTGGAGCAGAGAGGATGTGAAGAGAGGAATTAGTGGGGTGTAGCACTGTTCCCCTCCTTTTTTTGCCCACCCTCACCATTCCAGACTCCCCAAGGTTCAGGTGTTCACAACATGATCCCTGTTTTTCATGCAGTGCTCGTGTGCTCCCAAGCACTGGGGGACAGTGGTGAGGAGCCCTCCGTGCCCCTGGAGATCTGCAGGAGCAGCAGGACCGAGTTTTCCCTGGCTGCTGCTGCCTGGATGTGTCAGACATTCCCTCTCCTTCCTCTCTGGAAGCAGCTCCATAAGTGCAAACGTGTTGAGTGAGGGGCACGTTTGAACTGGGGTCTGAAGCATGGAATGCTTGGTGTGGGAAATCTGTTCCCGTGTTTTACTGCAGGGATGTGCCTGTGGGGTAACAGAATGTGGCTGCCTTGGGGGTTTGTGAACGTTCTGTGCTGAGGAAAGGGCTGGGGCTGATGGGGTGTTTTCTGTCCAAGACTGGGAATCTGGAGATTGCAAATTCTCATCCTGACTTGGCTGAAGTGCTTTTTCCATATCTGAGACGACTCAAACCCACCTGCCTCAGAGCAGGATGAAAAGATTATTGAATGTGTGTGAAGTGCTTTGAAAGCGTGCGCTGTAAGGAGGAGGGAAGAGCTGCCTTCAGTCCTAAAAGCGTCTTTTCAAGAGCTGTAGAGGGGAAAAATAGGTCTCTCTTTAAAGTCGAGGTCCTGAGTATGCTGAAAGACATAAAAGAGGCATAATACAGCTCTTCATAAATATCTTAAGGCAGGCAGCCCTGGTTTGCTGGTTTGATGCTGTCAGGGGGTGTTTCAGAGGTGGATGTTTTTGAACCCAGAGCAGAAAGCTGCTTCCAGGTCTTTTGCTGTTCTGAGCTCTTTTGTCTGCTCTGATCACAGAATCCTGGAATGTCCAGAGCTGGAAGGGACCCACAGGGATCATCAGTCCAACCCCTGTCCCTGCACAGACACCCCAACAACCCCACCCTGGGCACCCCTGGCAGCGCTGTCCAAACGCTCCTGGAGCTCTGGCAGCCTCGGGGCCGGGACCATTCCCTGGGCAGCCTGGGCAGTGCCCAGCACCCTCGGGGGGAAGAACCTTTCCCTGACATCCATCCCAAGCCCTGACACAGCTCCAACCACTCCCTCAGGTCCTGGTCCTTGTGTTCCTGTGAGATGGGAAGAGCCAGCCAGGCTTTCAGCGCCTTGCCTGAAGTATTTTATTCTCAGTGGAGTGTTCTGAGCTGCTCAGCAGTTTTCTGATGTGGTTCAAAGCTTGTGGAGCAGTCTTCTTGCTGTGTGGATTTTCTGTCTGAACGTACAAAGCTTTGCAGGTTAGACCTGGATCAAATCTCTGGAAGGCAGCAGGGTCAGCGTTCTGCTCCTCTGTGTAATTGACACACAGCGAGCTGCTGCAACACTGCTGGGCTCGGGTCAAGTGTGGAGAAATCCTTGGGCTTATCTCCCCGGCTGGAGCTCTGGGTCCTGTCACTGGTGCAGGGAGGCACTTCAGCTCTCCCTTCTTCTGCCCAAAAGCAGCCACACAAGAATGGCAGTGACCAGGAGGATCCCCCCGAGGGTGCTGGGCACTGCCCAGGCTCCCCAGGGAATGGTCCCGGCCCCGAGGCTGCCAGAGCTCCAGGAGCGTTTGGACAGCGCTGCCAGGGGTGCCCAGGGTGGGGTTGTTGGGGGGTCTGTGCAGGGACAGGGGCTGGGCTGATGATCCGTGTGAGTTCCTTCCAACTCAGGACATTCAATGGTTCTCTGATACTTGGTAAAACCTAAGGAGGCTTTTTAAAAGTTAAAACTCAGCTTTAATCACGCCTCAGGTCCCCACAGGATCAGGGCCGTTGTCAGGTTCCTTACACAGCACTTTGTGAGGGGCTGTGCGTGTTTGGTGGGAGCAGCCTCGGCACAGGCTGGGATTTAGAGCCCTGACGTGACTCACCTTGCAGGACATGCTCACACCATGTGTAGAAAGGATGAAAAAAAAGGTCTTTCCCAGTGCATTTCACTTCCTGGAACTGATGTTGTGCAAAATCATCTCAGCAAAGAGCTTTTATTACTGTATTTGGTACAGCAGAAGTGGAAACCCATGAGGTGTTTTCGGTATCATTTCAGTGACACAGCAAAGCAGGTGTTCAGTGCTGGGTGCTCCAGTCCGTGAGCTGCAAGGGGGCAGCAATTCTGCTTTCCCCCCCACATTTGTGTTTAGGACAGTAATTACCAAAATGCCACCAGCAGATTTTATTTTTAACCAAGTTTTGAAATGAAGAGTGAAAAATCAGTAGATGGTGAGGTGGGGATGTATCTTTCCAGCAGTTTGGGATTTGCGGTGATTTCCGTGTGCTGTGGGTTGGGGCAGTTTCTGTGGGTGGGCAGGATTTCGGTGTGGGCTCACAGGACACTTCCCATTTTTAGTCTTTCTGTGGCCGTGAGGAGATTCAGCCCCGAGTCGGAGTCTCCCCACGTGGGTCAGTTCCAGATGTGTGAAAAGCAGGAGGTGGGAGCAGACCTCCATCAAGCCAGCAGGATTTTGGGTTTGGCACAACCGGAGTGGTGCCGGTGCTGGCGAGTCCCCGGCTCCTCCCCACCCGCCCAGGAGCCCTCTGCCTGCTCTCCCGGGACCTCCCTCTCCGCTGTGGGATGTATTCCCTGACATTGGAACACTTCTCTGGTTTATGTTTTCAATCTCCAGCCAAGCCCCGCCGCGCTGGTGGGAAGCACAGTTCCCTAATCCAGGGCTTCCCAGAGCGAGCGCCCTGTGCTGGGCGAGGCGGAGGCTGACGCGGGCTCGGGCAGGCACCGACAGGCAGGGCCAGGCTGTGTCCCTGCCCTGCCGCCTCCTCCCCGGCCGGCACGGCGTGGGCTGGGGAGCTGGGGGTGTCCGGGTCGGGCTGGGGGCACAGCACGCCCGCGGATGGATGTTTGGGGAACCACCATGAGCTCAAACCCAGCCCAAAGCAGCTGCAGCTGGGGAGTGGGGAGAGGAGGAGGAGAAGGGCGGAAACTCCCCCAAGGTGAGGGGAGCAGCGCTGGGACAGAGGAGCGGGCTGGGGAAGCCCCTGCAGACGCTCCAGGCCCGGCCGAGCTGGGAGCAGTCGGGGGGGAAGGCGGGACTCGGGCAGGTCCTGCCCCAGCTCCCACAAAGAGCTGTGTCAGCGCCGGGACACCGCGTGCTGCCTCCAGCCCCTGCCCGGGCGTCCCGGCAGCGCCCGGCAGCCCCGGCATGAACAAATACCTGCAGTGTTTGTTGAGCCCGGGCAGCTCAGGTAACTCTTCTGGAAGTTTTTGGCTTCCCTGCGGGGTGAGGTCGTGGTTTGGGGGGTGCGGCTGGGAAGGAGCAGCCGGAGAGAAGCGACTTCTCCAGGGAGGCTTTCACGTGGTCACCATTCATTGCACAGGACACCTGAGTCCTTGGGCAGCTGCCTCTGGAATATGTGGACTGTGCAAGAAGCTCAGCTGGGCTTTGGGGGGCTTGGTTTACGAGGGTTTTCATTTCCCTGTGGATTTTGGACTTTTACTGAAGTGAGGATTGTGCTGGGGTTGTTGGGTTCTGTGGTTAAAAGTGGCTGTGGAGCTGCAGGTGTCTGAGTCCTAAAGGAGCTGCAGAGTTTTAATTCCAGCTTTTGAATTGTTTAAAGCCAGACAGGTTTTAAAAACAGCTTAAGTTTTGCTTTTCGCCTTTCATATGTGGCAGCTGAAGTGTTTTAATTGTAATACAGCTTGAAAGGTGCTTTTCTTTAGCTTTAAACTTCATTTTCAAAGTGTCCAGTTGTAACTAAGTTGAAATAGTTGGGTTTTGGTTGGGTTTTTTTTTCTTTTTTTTTCTTAAGCGTGAATTTTTCACCCATACTAGTTCAAGAAATAAGACAGGTGTCGAGAAGATAACTTATCTTGAGCATGCCAGAGAAAGGCTGGAAAATTAAAGGACTGGTCGGTGTTGCTGCTTGTGACCGTGCTGGTTGGAGTAGGTTTTCAAGGTAGAGTTGAATAGAGAGAAGAAAACACCAGAATACTTGAAATATTTAAATACTTTTTTTTTTTCTTCTTCTTTAAAAAGAAGACTTGCTCTGCTAATTACATTTTGGAGTAGATCCTTAGTTTTATCCAGCACTTTACACAGGAGATGTGGAAGTGTTTTCTGGTCTTTGTCTTAGACACAGAAAAAACAAATCTCTGTTAAGTTTGGGGATTTTTTTAAAAACAGAATTTCAACTTTTCTTGTGTTTTGAGGAATAACATTAAAGCTGAAATGAGAGGGGGAATGGAAAGATCTCCAAAGAACCCAAACATTGAATATCCAGATTTTCAAACACTCCTTCCAGCCTGTGGGGTCAGGGTGTATTTTGGGTGCCAGTCTTTGCTCTCTGCCTGTCCTGGCCAATCCCCCAGCTGGGATTCTCACATTCTTTCTTAAGTTCTGGGGGAAATGTGCCAGTGGTGGGATTTCCTCTTAGGAAAATGTATCACAGCCCTTGATGCTCCTTGCTGTTTTACACCAGCATGGGTGGCACTGTCAGGGATTGTGGGGATGGAGGGTTGGGCTGGTGTGGGCCAGGTCATCATGTCCTGGCCTTTGCATCCCTGGATTTAACTGGTGCTGCTGTGTGAGGCAGTGACAGCCCCAAGTGTCCTTGGGGACTCTCCGTGAGGCCACCGAGAGGGTGAAGCTGCCACATTCAGTGGCTTGAGGACCTTTCAGATTCTTGTTTTGCTGCACCAGAAACAAAACTGCCTAAAGTTGTGTTTTCTGGGAAGAATTGAGGAGGTGGGTGCTGCATCCCGGATGTTTCTGTCTGAGCTGCTCTGTGGGATGGGCCCTGATGAGTTTCCTACTGCGTGAGTCGTTCCCTGCTAATGCTTCCAGCTGGGGAAGGACCCTCTGGAGCTGCTCCTGCTGGAATGAATCCACTTGGGCAGGTCCCTGTCTCAGGAGAGCAGGACTTGGGACAAGGGATGGAGGGACAGGAGACAGGGAATGGCTCCCACTGCCAGAGGATGGATGGGAGATTGGGAAGGAATTGTTGGGTGTGAGGGTGGGGAGGCCCTGGCAGAGGGTGCCCAGAGCAGCTGTGGCTGCCCCTGGATCCCTGGCAGTGTCCAAGGCCAGGCTGGACACTGGGGCTTGGAGCACCCTGGGACAGTGGAATGTGTCCAGGAAGGAGATGGGCTTCCAGGTCCCTTCCAACCGAAGCCATTCCATGATTTCTCCCTGGCCACTGCCTGCCCTCAGTCTGGGGTGGCTGAGCTGAGGAAACAGCTCAGGGTGCAGCTCAGAGGTGGTGTCTGGCTGCTCCTGTCCCTGTCCCTCGGTGTGACCCTCCCAGTGCTGTGTCAGCCCCGGGTTCAGCCCACGGGGCCTCTTTGGCCACAACACCTGGAGAAACCAGCGCGGCCCAGGCTGGGTCCCAGCAGGGCTAAGAATACCTGGGAGTGAGAGATGACTGTTCAGGCTTTTTTTCAGCCTTGCTAATATCAGACTTTCTTTCTCGTATTTGCATCCCTTTTTCCACTAAAGAAACGTCTGTGGAGGTTTGTGAGGTACTTTGAGGCTGGGGCATTAAATACCTCCCCTGGAGGAACAAAGCCAAGGAGTGGGGTGCACAGGGATTCTTCTGCCTCTAATACCTCTCAAACCTTGGTTCCTGATGTTCCTTGACCAGCACAAGGTTATCTCTGCTTTTAACACTTAATTTTATAATTAAATTTACTTTTCAACAACACAAAAAAGGAGCAAAACCTTGGACTAGGGTTGAATTTAAAGTTGAAGAAACATTTCTCTTAGCTTCCCTTCCCTGCCCTCCTAACCCATTTCCTCTGGATGATTATTTGAAATGTACTATTTTAAATCTCAGTGTTAATTATTTCCAAGTGGTTGCATATTATTGTTAAATTAATTGTTGGAAATTTGCTTTGGATCCCGGCAAATGAGCTCTGTGCCAAAAGCTGCCATTTCTTGTGTGCTCTTTAATTCTGAAGAGTAGCAGAACTCAGGCTGTTGGTAAAGCCTCTCTGAAACATTCTGTTCTTGAGGAACCACTGTCTCTTCTGTGAAGT
The DNA here is from genome assembly GCA_013397795.1 of Orthonyx spaldingii. NCBI lineage: Eukaryota > Metazoa > Chordata > Aves > Passeriformes > Orthonychidae > Orthonyx > Orthonyx spaldingii. The sequence goes on along the minus strand of VZTJ01004217.1, from coordinate 180,568 downwards.
GTTAAATGAAAAGCTCAGAATGATTTTCCAGTGGTGATAATTTTTCTGCAATCACAGAAGTTGTCCCTTTGCTGAGTGCTGCCACTGTAAACACAGCGAGCTCTTAAGCCAGTAAAGCTGTTCTGATGACGTGAAATAAAAATGCTTTTATTTTTCCCTTTTCCAAAGAGTCTCCAAACAGCTTTCACCTTCCCTGCCTCACCATGAATGCACCTGCTGTTGCCAGCTGCAGGTGACCCAGGGAAATGGGTGACTTCAGCAGCAGCAGGGCTTGAAAATCAAAAAGAGCTGTGAGATCTTTGAGTCCAAGAGTCAGCCCAGGCACCATGGTCACCACTGAACCACGTCCCCAGGTGCCACATGCACATGATTTTTGAACACTTCCAGGGATGGTGATTCCACCACTGCCCTGGCAGCTGTGCCAATGCCTGACAACCCTTTCTGGGAAGAAATTTTACCAATATCCAATCTAAACCTCCCCTGGCACAACCTGAGGCCATTCCCTCTCCTCCTGTCCCTGTGCCCTGGGAGCAGAGCCCGACCCCCCCGGCTGCCCCCTCCTGTCAGGGAGTTGTGCAGAGCCAGAAGGGCCCCCTGAGCCTCCTTTTCTCCAGGCTGAGCCCCTTTCCCAGTTCCTTCAGCCACTCCTGGGGCTCCAGACCCTTCCCCAGCTCTGTTCTCTTCTCTGGACATGCTCCAGCCCCTCAATGTTCTTCTTGTGGGTTCACTACAAGAAATATTGAATGTCTTTTGACTTGTGCTGGTCCCTCTGCAGCTTGGCCAGCAAAGCCTTTCATTTTGAATTCCTAATTGCTGTAAATTTGAAAGTTTCTAAATTTTGCTGCCTTTTTGTCTGGCAGCAGCAGCAGCTGAGCAGCTCTGTTGGATCTGGAAGAAGCAGATGTCACTCAGTTTTCCAGAGCAGCTGTGGCTGCCCCTGGATCCCTGGCAGTGTCCAAGGCCAGGTTGGACAGGGCTTGGAGCAGCCTGGGACAGTGGGAGGTGTCCCTGCCCATAGCAGGGGTGGCACTGGATGAGCTTTGAGGTCCTTTCTGACCCAAACTAGTCTGGGATTCTGTCCCCCACATGCATTCAGGAGCTGGACTCCTTTTCCAAAACCTGCAGGTTTGCATTGACCAGCACCTGTCACACATTTGGGTTTTTCTGTATTTAAAGCATCTCAGGTATGTGCTGTGGTAGGGCTGGACAAAGAAAAAAAAAAAAAGACTTTCCTCTGGAATGATTCACTGTAAAATAAGTTTTACCTTCACACAGGTGACCTTGTCCTCCCACTCTTCTTTAATGTCAGCTTTGTTTACTGCCCTTGCCTGTTGCCCAAACTAGAAGGACCAGTGAGGAACCTCTGGCTCAGGGAAGCTTTGTAATAATCCAGCTCCACCTTGGAACTGAGGCCTCGTGTCCCACAACCAACATGACTGTAACCAGGAAAAACCCACTAGCCTGGTTTTTTTAGGGAGAATCTTGTTTTATGCTTTATATTTTCTGTGTTGCAATGGCTGATTAAGGCACAGCTCAGTTGGGTGTGTTCAAAAGCAGTTCTGGGTTAAATAAAATGTTCACTGAGGTTCTGTGTAAAATATTAATAACTTATGTTCTATAATATTCATAGTAACCTCACCTTTTGTGTCTCAGGAGGGTTAATTCATAGGTCTGAGGTACATTACTTTATTAAAATAGTTTGTACTTTAAAAAGTGTTTAGTTCACAATCCTGTGAGGAGTTGGCATCTCAAGTCTCATTATCTCGTGATTCCCGAGGCACAGAGCAGACTCTGCTTTCCATCCCTCCACCAAGAGTTCCTGCACTCTGAGTGCCTCACTGCTTTTGCTTCCTCAGCAACTGCAGCACATCAGAACAGCAACCCCAGGGCAGCTCATCCTGAACGCCCTGAATCCAGGGCAGTGAAAGGAGGAGGAATAAAGGGGGAGGTGAAACAGGCTCCTTTGAGTGTCAGATCCCAGTGGTAGGAGGATCCTTCCCTTTCCTGGTTCCTGGGAGTGCAGTTTGGCAGCTGAAAAGCTGCTCTGATTTCAAAGAGCGAGGCTGAAGATCTCTGATTTGGAGACTGGTGGGTTTATGCCTCATCAGATGTATAGATATATATATATATATTTGTGTGTGTGTTTTCATATAAATAAAACCCCTCCTGCTGTGTTCCTGCTGCGTTATCTGCAGGTGCCTGGTGGCCAGAGGGGATGGTGCTGATGGGCACCACTGACACATCTGTCATGGCCAGGCAGCTTTTGATCAGCAGTGCTGGAGAATCCATCAGGCCTCCCCCACACTTCCACAGGAGCTCTTTCCCTGCCCTGTCTCAGAGCCTGTGGCATGTCCTGAGGTTATAATGTGTGTTTTCATCTGGCCAGTCCAGCCACAGAAAATGTGCCAGGAGTGTTATGCTAGAGATGAACAGCAGAGACCCAGACACCAGGTCTGTGCTGGGGTTGCCCTCTGCTTTCCCTGATCCTGATACATTTAGAATAGTTTGGTTTTCTGCATGGACAAGATGTCTTTTGTTTGGTTAGGGTTTGTTGCTTTATTTTGGCAAGTCTCTAGATCCAGACTGTGTGTTCTCTGTTTGCAGGCCATCTGATATTTAACCCTGCATGAATTATCAGGCTTTCAGCTGTTCCCTTAAAATATTTGTGCTGAATTTGGTGGTCTGAGTTCTGATTTAGAGAGTAGTAGCTGACTCCCCTAAGCTCCAGTGCACTGGTCCTTCCTGCCAGTGTGGAGCTGATGTTTCACAGCGTGGTCAGAGATGAGCTGGGGGGCATCGAGGGCTGTCTGCTCCTTATCACTTCTTAGGCTGATACTGTCCCTAATAATTTTGATAATCTGTACATATGCTTGCCTTGATGCTGCTGCTCTTTGCATGTGGGTTTCTTCATGGTTTTTCCTTGTTACCTGCAGTTCTTCAGGGTTTCTGACCAGGAATTCTGTCCAGTGCCCCCTGCCCTGGTCTGTCACCTGCTCCCTCCCTCTGTCCCCAGCTGTGCTGGGTGTCCAAGGGAGGAGCACACCTGGGTTTGGAAATGCTCTTTGTGTCTCATCACCGCTTTCTGCAAAGGCTGGAGGGGAGCTGGTTATAGAAACAGCACCTTGTTCCTCTGTCCCCACGTTTCTGGCTCTGGGCAGGGCTCACACAGGCCTGTGGAAGGTGCTGACATCACGCTGCCATTGCCCAGAGTCCCTGTTCAATCAGGAGCTAATTGGTTTGGAAAAAAACTTCGCAAACCCAAAGGGATTAAAAATACTTTCTGAAACCGCTGCCTTTATTTTAACCCAGCCTCTTTCATTCTGCCTCCTTGGGGGCCAGTTCTGCCAACTGCTAGACAGATCCTGTTCCTGTTGCCACAGGAAGCTGTGCATTCATGCATCCTCTCTAAAAAACCCCCAACCTACCCCTGTCCCCCAAAAAACCCCAAACCCCTCAGTCTTATGAGAATGGTAGAAACGGCTCTTTTAACACTGTTTATTTCTGACTGTTACAAGAAATTCTGTCATCCCTCTTAGACTTGAGTGGTTTTTTATTTTCTTTGATGTCTTTGCTTATTGTTTGGGTCTTCTGTATATCCATGTTGGAGAGCCAGTTTTAGTACTGTCCTTGTAGCAGGGAACAAAAAGTTCCTCTGGAATGTCAGCGTCCAGAGATGCTGTGATAAAGCAAGGATTGAAAACAGTTCAAAGTCAGAAAGCAGCTGTTAATGTTCCTGGAGCTTCTGTGGGTTTGCTCAGTGCAGCTGCCTTTATTGGAGTCCTGGAATGGGGTGGGTTGGGAGGGACTTTAAAAATCATCCAGTGCCACCCCTGCCATGTCAGGGACACCTCCCACTGTCCCAGGCTGCTCCAAACCCCAGTGTCCAGCCTGGCCTTGGACACTCCCAGGGATCCAGGGGCAGCCACAGCTGCTCTGGGCACCCTCTGCCAGGGCCTCCCCACCCTCACACCCAACAATTCCTTCCCAATCTCCCATCCATCCCTGCCCTCTGGCAGTGGAAGCCATTCCCTGTGTCCTGTCCCTCCCTCCCGTGTCCCCAGTCCCTCTCCAGCTCTCCTGGAGCCCCTTTAGGCCCTGCAAGGGGCATTGAGCTCTCCCTGGAGCCTTCTCCTCTCCAGGCTGGACCTGGAAGAGAGGCCACTGAAGGGACTGCTCTGAAAAGGGGAATGTGGAAGGGAAATGTTTTGGTTGTTCAGTGTTCTTGTCTTGCTGGTTTCTCTGAGTAGTTGGGTTTTGTTCCCTGCTGTGGTTTTTCCTTACCAGCAGCTCTCAGTTTGTCAGTCCAGGTCAGACTGGTTTTCCTGCAGCTGCCATGAGAAACACTGAGCCTTGAGGAATATTGGAGGCTCTTGGTGGGCTTTAGGTGTTGGCATTGAGGAGTGAGAACCTAATCCACAGTTTCTTGCTGGAATCCTCTTTCCTCCTTGGTGGCTTTATTGAATTAAGCAGATGATTCTGTGCACAGTAAGCTCCCCTTTGGGCCTAATACAGTGATTATTCTTTGATGCCTCAAAGAATATTTAATTTATAGAGCTTTTCCATGAGTATTAAAAGCACTTTGTTAACAGATCTTCAGTCCTGGGAGTAGTTTGTACAATCTGGTCTAGTCTAGGCTGGAGAGCATCACTGGTGGCTTTTGGTATCCAACATTTATTTATTCTGTGATGCAAGAGTGTGGCTTTTGGCTGTGTCATTCAGTGTTGGGGTTTGATCAGAGCAGACCTTAAAAAGACCTCTTTTAAATTTTACTTGAGTTGCTGGCAGTAAATGATTTTTTTTTCTCTTTCCAGAGCGAGGCTATGATCCCTACAACCCAGAGCTCCCCAGGCCCTCGCTGGAGGCAGAGGATGGCACTCTGGCTGACATTACAGATGTCACACCTGGAATTCTGGAGCTGGAGCTGGTCAACAAAGCCATTGAAGCAGTGAAGAACGAAGTGGAGAGGGAGCAGAAGAAGTACGAGGAGCTGCTGGAAACCACAAAGGAGTTGGGGACTTCAGAGGGCTCCTCCCTCATTTCAAACACACCTGTGGTGGCTGCTGGGCCTCAGAATGATTCCTTTGCCTCCTTGGAGTACAATCCAGGGAGCTACAGCTTCAATAATAACTCGGACTACAACCCCACCCCCCTGGCTGCTGCTGGCAGGTCCAGTAAATACACTTTGGATTCCTCCCGCTCCAAGGGCAGCTCGCTGGAATATGTCCCCAAGGCTGTAGCACAGAATAAAAAATACAGCAGCACTGTCACTAACAATAAATACGTGATTGATGACTCCAAGCCTTCCACGGACTTGGAATACGACCCCCTTTCCAATTACTCTGCCAGGCTGTTGGGCAAAGCCACAACCAAGGGGTCCAAAAGGGAAAGGGCCTCTGATTATGAGGAATCTTATTCTCCATCACGGAAGAAGCTCTGCGAGGATCCCGATGACGACGAGGTGTTGGCCAGGTTCTCCTCCTCTGAAGATGAGGCTGAGGTGGAATATAAAACAGCTTCTGGTAGTTCACCCTCAAAAGCTGGTTCTGAGAGTGAGTCAAACGAGTTCTCTGGCAAACAGCAGAGCACAAAAGTGGATGGCTCTGCTTCCCAGGAGAGCAAAGAGGCAGCACAGCACAGGGAGGACCTTCCAAATTCACAGAAAAACCTTGCCAAGAACTCATCGGACAAGAACGCAAAAGCAGCAAAGTTGTGTTCTGGTAAGAACAGCAAGGAAATTGAAAATAAAAACAAAGACTCCAAAGACAAAACAAAAAGGAAGAAAACAGATGTTAGTAAAACACCAGGCCTCAGTGAGACTGGGAAGAAGGAGAAAAATAAAAATACTGACAAAGTGCTCAAGAAAGAAGAAAAATTAAAAACCAAGAATGAAGAGAAAAACTGCAAAGACAAAAACATCAAAGTGAAAACAGATGGGAACTTGAAGAAACCTGAAAAACAGAAGTCAGAAAAGGTGGATGGGTATAAGAAAGAAAAATCCAAGTCCACCACCAGCAGTTCAGGGAAAAGCAAGAGCGAGGGTGTCACCAAGGGCACAGAGAAAGTGGGGAGCAGCAAGAAGGACTCGCAGAGCAAAACAGCTGATGTGAAAAATGGCAAGGAAAGCTCTGGCTGTAAAAACAAAGAGAAAGGGACCAAGACTTCCCTGGAGAGGAAGAAAGACAAGGTGAGTTCTGCAGGGAAAGGAGACCCGAAGAAGGGGCGGAAGCAGCAGAGTTTGAGCCACGTGGACCTGTTTGGAGATGAGAGTGGGGATGACGATGACAAAGGCTGGCCTTTGTCCTCCTCCGTACTCGACGTGAGCTCGGACTCGGATGGGGCTGACTCTGGCTCAGCCTCTGACAGCGACAGGGACAGGACAAAGAAAGTGAAGCGCTCCAAGTTGTCCAAGTCATCGTCATCTTCCTCAACATCTGATGACATTGATTATTCCATCCTTGAGAAAGATGTGGACTTCGAGTCAGACCCCATGGAAGAGTGTCTCAGGATCTTTAACGAATCTAAAGATGTGAAAACTGAGGACAAGGGAAGGCTGGGGAAACAGGTAATGCTGGGTTGGGGTGCTTGGTTCTCTCCCTGCCGAAGGCGGAGTGACTCTGGTTTGGTTTAGCGGTGTTGCTTATCTCCAGTAGCTGAAGAGGGAGACTCCATGTGATGGGAGAATCTCATCTTTGTCATGAGTGAGTGCTTGGGAGAGTTTGCACCTGAATTTTCCTGCTGGATTGAAAGCAGCTGTGAATGTGACAGTTCAGTTCCCTTTTGTGTGGAAGGCTTTCAGCTTTCAGGGGTGTCAGTTACTTCTGTCTCCTTCTGGCCTGAGAACCTTGGGGGTGTGGGTGGCTGGAGAGAGTGAGTTTTTGGAGAAAAGGCTGAAGGGAGTGAATTTTGGGGGTTTCAAAGCCAATCTAAGGTTGGCAGTCTGGGCACTGCTTCTTGTTCAAGCAGAGTTTAAGGAACACGGGGCAGGTAGAACCTGGACAGGGTGTTGGTGCAGACAAGTCCAGTATTTTTCACCAGACACTTTGGAGCCTGCCCAAATTCCTCTTCCCTACTCTGAATGCGTATTGCAGTTCCTGAGGATCTCTGGGTACCTTGTGGGTGGTGCAAGCAAGAAATGGAGGGTAAAATTTCTTTCACTGGTACCAGGGGTACCCCAGACTGAGGGGGTAAAAAGACAGTATTTACATAAAACACTTTTGGCAGTGACTGACTGGTCCCTTCAGGGTATAAACCCCTCATTTTTGAAGGTTAGAACAGAATGGAGAACTCAGGAAGGATTTTCAGGGGCTGGAGTGTGCCTGGAGAAGGGAACAGAGCTGAGGAAGGGTCTGAAGCCCCAGGAGCAGCTGAGGGAGCTGGGAAAGGGGCTCAGCCTGGAGAAAAGGAGGGTCAGGGGAGCCCTTCTGGCTCTGCACAACTCCCTGACAGGAGGGGGCAGCCGGGGGTGTCGGGCTCTGCTCCCAGGGAACAGGAGAAAGGACCAAAGGAAATGGCCTTAGGCTGTGCCAGGGGAGGTTTAGATTGGATATTGGGGAAAATTTCTTCCCAGAAGGGGTTGTCAAGCACTGGCACAGACTGCCCAGAGCAGTGATGGAGTCATCATCCCTGGAAGTGTTCAAAAAACGTGTGGATGTGGCACTTGGGATGGGGGTTAGTGGGGCACGGTGGTGCTGCTCGTTGATGTCTGGACTTGGTGATCTTAAAGGTCTTTTCCAACCTCACCAATTCCATGTTTCTACATGTAAAAAGCAGGAAAGCAGCTTCTGGCAGTGATCCTCCCACAGTATCTGAAGCAGGGAAGTAGGAGCAGACAAAAGTCATCCTTCATCTACTCATCCCAGTTTCTCTGGGCAGCAAGACAAATGCTCCATCTGGGAGCAGCTCCTGGGCTCAGGCAGGGGTGTGTGTCTTGTTGTCAGACCCAGCACCCTCAGGATCCCTGGCTGGGGTGATTTTGCTGTACAGATGTTCAGGAAAAGGTGACAAATTTGCAAACATTGAGATAACATCCCAAACTTGTATCTGTGTTTTCTGCAGTGCAGGGGTGCCAGGTGAGTTAGCTGCGTTCCCTGGGAGGCTTCAGAGAATCCTGGAATGGTTTGGGTTGGGAGGGACCTCAAAGCCCATCCAGTGCCACCCCTGCCATGGGCAGGGACACCTTCCACTGTCCCAGGCTGCTCCAAGCCCTGTCCAGCCTGGCCTTGGCCACTGCCAGGGATCCAGGGGCAGCCACAGCTGCTCTGGGCACCCTGTGCCGGGGCCTCCCCACCCTCACAGGAAAGAATTCTTTTCCAAAATCTCATCTAACCCTACCCTCTGGCAGTGGGAACCCATTCCACCTTGTCCTGTCCCTCCAAGTCCTTGTCCCCAGTCTCTCTCCAGCTCTCTTGGACACCAGAAGGGGCTTAATGAAGTGAGGTGACAAAACCAGGTGCCTGCTGTGTGCTGGGGACGGGGGTCTGAACCTGTTTATCCAAGGAATTACTGGGTGGCTTCAGCAGCAGCTCCCTGCATCCCAAAATAATGGAAGCACTGGGATACCACCAGGGCATCCAGTGAGTCCCAGTTCAGACCCCTTCACCCACTGACAGCCTCCCTGAGGGGTGATTCATGAGAATGAGGTGCAGGCGAGTGCAGAAGGAACCACACAACCACCTTGTGGCAGTTTCTCCTGCTGGGATTGATTGGTGACTTTGACTCTGAAAAGCCCATCAGAAACTGGAGCTGCTCTCCAGGCCTGTGGAGCTGGGTGGGTGCAGTGGCCCAGACAAACCCTTCCACATCGGTGTGAGGAGACACAGGGGCTGTGCTGGGTGTGGGGAGCAGAGCTCAGCTTTTGGAAACAGGAGCTGGGCTATTGAAGCTTTTTTTCTGAACTCTGCTGCCCTGACATCCCCAGTCTGATCACTGTGTTGTTGACAGTTAAAGACTTTTTTTAACACTCACACAGAATGGGTGGAAGAAACTCTATAAAGTTCAGTGTGATGGTTTTCTTCTCAGTTATTAGGCATTGCTTGTTTAAAATCCAGCTGTTCTTTCTTTGGTGTTTATCTTAATTCCCAGCTAGGAAAGAACTCTTTATTTTTGGCCTTTTTTTCCCTCCAAGTTGCCCAGTTTAAGTGAAAATGATTGAAGGGTGCATAATCTATAGCAGGAATTACTAATCATTGAATTCAGAAAGTGCTGAACCAGGGGCTGCCACTCACAGCAAGCAGTTAATTGTGGCCTGGAGTGACAAAGCTCAGCTGTCAGCAGCCACATTTGGCTCCTTTGCATCCCTGCTCTGAGGTTTGGGTTCCTGCTCCTTTGGGAAGGGGGAACACTCACTGCTCACAGGGTCCTTCTCTGGGAGATGGGTGTCTGTGAGCAGGCACCTGGTGGGTGGGATTGGTCATGGGGCAGTTTTTTAAATGGAATAATTCCCTGGATGGACCCTGGTCGCGGTTCCACGCTGGCCAAATGCCAGGCACCCACCAAAGTCCCTCACTCGCCCTGCCCTGCCACAGCTGTGCAGAGGAGAGAAAATTTAAATGAAGCATGCATGAGTTGAAATAAGGACCAGGGAAAACACTCCAAGGGCAAAACAGGCTCAGCTTAGAGGTACAAAGTGAATTTATTACTCACAAAATCTGAGGAGGATAATGAGAAGTAAAATAAGCCCTTAAAACACCTTTTCTCCCCCCAGCCCCTCCCTCCTTCCCACTGACAGCACAGGGGACAGGGCGTGGGGCTTCGGTCAGTTCATCACGCAAGGTTTTCCTCCACTGCTCAGGGAGAGGAGTCCTTCCCCTGTGAGACCGTGGGGTCCCTCCCAGAGGAGACAGTTCTCTGTGAACTCCTCCAGCGTGGCTCCACTCTCACGAGCAGCAGTCCTGCCGAAACTGCTGCAGCCTGAGTCCCTCCACGGGCACACAGTCCTCCCAAAACTGCTGCAGCGTGGGTCCCTCGTCCACGGGGTGCAGTCCCGCAAGGACAGGCTGCTCCAGCCTGGGAGCAGGGCCCCTTCTGTCTGCCAGGTCTCCCACGAGATCACATCCATCCAGGCATCCACCTGCTCCGACCTGGGCACCTCCCCCAGGGGCTGTGGGTGGATCTCTGCATCCCCAGGGATCCCCATGGGCTATGGGTGGATCTCTGCATCCCCCAATGGATCCCCATGGGCTGTGGGTGGATCTCTGCATCCCCCGTGGACCCCAGGGGCTGCAGGGGCACAGCTGCCTCACCATGCTCCTCACCAAGGCCTGCAGAGGAATCTTGGCTCTGATGCCTGGAGCACCTCCTGCTCCCCCTTCTCCACTGCCCTTGGTGTCTCCAGGCTGTTTCCCTCACATGTTCTCACCTCCTCCTCTTCTCTGGCTGGAATGAAAACTGTGCGTGCCCCACTTTGTTTTGATTTTCTTCTCCAATCTTTTACCACAGAGTTGTTACCAACACCTTTAATTGGTCCAGCCTTGGCCAGCAGCATGTCCACCCTCAGAACCATCAGGGGTTGGCTCTGCTGGACACGGTGGAAGCTTCCAGCAGCTTCTCACAGAAGCCACCTCTGTGGTGCCCCTGCTACCAAACACCAGCCCGTGCCAAACCAACACAACCCCAGGTTGTTTGGTCTCAGTAACATGTAGGGAGGTTGGGATGGATGTCAGGGAAAGGTTCTTCCCCCCGAGGGTGCTGGGCACTGCCCAGGCTCCCCAGGGAATGGTCCCGGCCCCGAGGCTGCCAGAGCTCCAGGAGCATTTGGACAGCGCTGCCAGGGGTGCCCAGGGTGGGGTTGTTGGGGTGTCTGTGCAGGGACAGGGGTTGGACTGATGATCCCTGTGGGTCCCTCCTGACTCAGGGTATTCCAGGATTCTGTGATTCCAGGAAGCTGCGTGTGGGCAGTGTGGTGCTTTTTCACCTGGGAGAATTGCATGGTGAGAGAGTTACTGGGGATGTAACTGAATTAACGGACTCTGACGTTCCTAGGGAGCCAAGTGATTCAGGGTGAAGTGCTCATCCAGAGTGCCCTTGTGGTGCTGAACACAGACTTGTCCCAAGTGGTGCCTGACCTCATCCCTAAATCCAGCCTTGGGCTCTGTTGCTGAATTTCAGAGATTGTCAGGCCCATCTCAGAGTTTTGCCAGGAGTTGTTTTGAAAAACTGAAAACCAGATTGTCTGGAGAGCAGCTGGAGTTTTGAAAAATAAACTTGTGAAGTGTGTTTTGTATCAGTTAGCAACTGAGTCGAATTTCAAGCAGATTTCCAAGTGGTTCTCCCTGTCCAGGAGCAGGTCTGAGGTGTCAGCTCAGAGTAGCTTTGGCTGGAGAGCTGCTCCTACCTCCTGCTGAGTTTCTGGATGTGACCTGGGCTGTGTCACCAGAGTCTCCCTGCAGTGACAACTGTGGATGAACCTGCAGAGAAACATTTCCCTAAATGTGGGGTGGGGGCACCATGGTTTGGTGTTGAGCAGGTTGTCAGCACCTGCCCGGGGCAGCAATGAGACAGTTCCCAACTTCTTAAAAAACCCAAACCATCCCAAGCCCCCTGGACTCTGAGAATGCTGTGAGAGGTGAGGTGTGTGTGTGGCTGGCAGGGGAGGCTGATCCTGCCCCATGCACAGCTCACGGAGGTGCTGCTGGGGTGAGAACGTTGTGCTGCTCTTCCTTGGCTTCCTTGGTGGCTCCTGGGGTCCCAACAAGGCTCTTGTCAGTGGCCCAGCAGCTGGGCCATGTTCTCACCTGCCCTCTGCAAGGTTAACCCAAAAGGAGACTTGCCACATCTCCCTCTTTAGAGGGATCTTCAAGTCTGTTCTCCTGTTCTTTTGTTTTCCAGCTGTCCAAAGAGGAAGCAAATGAAGAAAAGACAGAAGATAATTTAACAACCTTGTTTCCTGGCCAAAAAAGAAGGATCTCTCATCTTGTCAAACAAGGAAATGTAAGTGCAGATTTAGAAGCAGATGTTTAGGTTGTTCCAAGTGAGGATTTTCTGTCCTGACCCTGGAAAAGGCTGCACTTCCAGGGCCAGGCAGCAGCGTGGGAGTTGTGCTGAAATCAGTCTATGGCAGTTTTATTTCCTCTCTTTCGAATTTCTCAAAAAGAATCCCATCTCTAGGATCTGTTACAAGTGGCAGCAAAACCTTAATAAACTTTCCTAAAACCAAGGGTAGGCTGGGAAGAGTGGATGCATTCTGCTCTTGGTAATCCTTCGGGACAGGTTGGGATGTTCATTTTTTTCCAGTATAGCTTCATTCAGTGATTTCAATAAAAATTAACTGGACACAAGGTCAGTCTGTGTCTGCTGGTATTTCTCTGTGCCTTGTGGATCTAAAAGATACTGCAGGAATTTGGTCAGATGTTTAAAACTGAACCTTACATCTGTTCTGAATCAACCAAGATTTGTTTGGATGCTCTTCTTTCCCAGTGGTGAGAATACAGAGGAGAAGAATTAAAACAAAAAAAGCAAAGAGGAGGCTCTGATTTTTTCATTCTTTTCTCCCTAGGATTTTAATTCATGTTTTCTCTGAGGGTTTAATGTGTTTCCCTCCAGGTGCTGAGCACAGATTAGTTTTATGTTCCAGGAGGATAAGAGTGGAGGCTTGTGCACTAATTTCAGCTAGGTAGTCCAAATTAATTGTTCTGCCTTTCCTCTCTGCCTAGGAAAGGTTTTTTTGCCTTTAATAATTTGAAGCCCTGGGGTCAATACAATGAGTTTTATTTAACTACATATCTGCAGCCAGTTCATGTGGTTTGATAAGGGCCCTTTCTTGCAAAGTGAAGAGATAAGAGACTGAAGCAAATGGCTTGGAAATTCATTAACTCAAATATTTATTGTGAAAGAGGCGCCTTTTAGACATGTCCAAATCTTTAAATATATTTTCTTAATGTGACAGCTGATCCCAAAATGCTTTCCAAAGATGGGAGCCCCAGCACAGCGTTTGCTTGGGCAAACAGAGCCGATCTGGTGTGCTCAGCTGCCAGGGCAGCCCCAGCACCTGCATTCCCTGGAGTGTCTCAGCTCAGAGCAGCTCCCAGCCCTGTCCAGGAGGTGCTGTAACACCTGAACTGCCACTTTTCACCTCAGAATCGAGGCCTGTGCTTTGCTGTGTCCCTCCAAGTGGAATATTTGCTCAGTCTTGCTCATGATTTATGGCTCAGGGACTGAGCAAGAGAAGGGGAGGGAGCCGAGCTCAGGGTTGGTTGCTGGGGGAAATGGGGGGCCAAAGGAATTGCAGGTGAGGCAGAAAATGAGTGGCCTGTTCCGTCTGGAAGTCTGTAATTATAGCTAAATGTCTGATTGCACTCAGTTTGGTATCCAGAAGCTGGTGTCAGCATCAGAGGCCGGGAATGCAGGAGGTGCCAGCCTGCCCCCAGTTTGAGTCTCAGGTGTCCCACTGGGCCACCCTCCTTCAAGGAGATTTCAGGAGGGAAAGTTCCTCACATTTCAAAGGCTGTTAAATGGAGTGGAGAAGTTTGTAGCACTGCTGCCTCTCTTGCACTTCTGCTGCTAGGAAGCTTCTCTCTTTGCTGACATCATTTCTGGCACTTCTCCTGCAAACCTAAATTTGGCCATCAAAGGAAACGCGTGTGGAACCTGTTTGTGCTGTAACGGCAGTGAGGTGCCTCCACAAGTGGGCAGGGACAGAGCCTCTTTGAAATTCAGTTTATGTAATGCTCTAATCCCATAAATACATATCTGTGAGGCTTTAGAGCACTTCCAGGGCTGCAGAGAGGTGGGAGCTGCTGTGGTGCAAAGGTGGATGCAGGGGCTCTTCAGGGAGAGAGCAGTGGAGCTCAGCATGGTGTGGCAAAGGGCAGTGGAGAATTGTTGTCACTTTTCCATTGCAGAAGAAAGCAAAGGAGGCAGCACAGGGTTACATCTGTGTTCTAGGGCAAGGCTGAGAGTGTTGCTAGAGCCCGGGATGGGGCTGGGCACAGCCATGGGGAACATCATGCCACTAAAAGCAGTTCATTAATATCACCTGCCAATTGAGGAACGTGCCAGTGAGCTGGGAGGCCTTCCCAGAGCGTGAATCATTAATGCCATGTTTGCTGAAGGATGACTCTTTAATTATTTTGTTCTGGAAGACAGTCGGGATCTTCTCCTCTCAAAACCCCGTACCTGCTAACGGAGGGGTTGAGGAGAAGAGACCTGCCTGGGGTGAGTGGAAGGCAGAGGGTGTGGATGGAGCAGGGAGCTGCTGGCCCTAAATGCTGTTTGTCTGTGCAGGCAGAGGCCCCGAGCAAGCCGGTAGTGCGGCCGTACCGTCCCCCCACGGCCCAGGAGGTGTGTTACCAGAGGATCCAGCTGGCTCAGCAGCAGGCAGCACAGCTGGCTGTGGCCGTTCAAAAGACCTCTCTCTGTTTGCCAGGAGAAAAGAGGAGGATTGCTCACGTGCCAAATGCAGCCCTCACCGCAGCAGCCAAGCAAAGTAAGCCAGCGGTGGGGTTCGGGGTCGCTGTCCTGTCCTCCCCCTGGGCACAGGCACCACCGTGTGTTTGCATTTCTCCTGAGCAGATGTGGAACTGTGAGGGGATGTGTAGGACTGGCCATGACTTGAATCTTTGCTGATAGTGTCCAGTGGAAGGTCTTTCCCTGAGAAATCCCACCCTGTTCTGAAAAGCAGCAGGTCAGACGTGTACAGCCTCATCTGTCTCACCCGGCCTCCCTCCCTTCAGCCTTTCCTTTTTCTGTTTCTTCCTTGGATTGTGTTTGCTCTTCATTCCTTCTTCCATTTAAGCCTTCGGAGGTGGCAGGAGCAGGAGGGAAGTGCTAATTAATGGTCATTACTGTCCCTTTGTAGTGGAAGGACTCAGAGCTGACGTGTGGGGTGTCAGTGCCTTGCAGCTGCCAGAGTTACCTCTTTAAACTCTGCTGACTCAGTTACCCCAAACAAACCCAAATGAGACACGTTTCCTGGCAGAAGGTTTCTTCATCCTTGCCTGCAAGGTGGTAAAATTACCCAATTTGTATCCCTTTGGAGACCTGGATTTGAGAAAATCACAGCTTGCAGCACTGATAGTGAGTTCATTCTGGCAGCCCGAAGCCCAGTGGCAGGATTTGCACCTGAGTGTTTTGTGTTCCCTGCAGGCCTCGGCAGCAGTAAGACGACTGTTGGTGGCAGGAGTGTCACACCTTCCAATGACTCTGAAGCCCCCACCCTCCCTTTGAAGCCTTGCACCTTGGCTGGGATGGCTTCCAAGACCACCAGCACCATCGTGCCCAAAAGGGTAGCACATGTTCCCTCCTTACAGGTAAGGGGAATTTGAATTCTTTCCTGTCATTCCCCGGGGAGGGTGGAATGTTTGATCCTGCTGTTCCAAACTTAGCACTCCCTGAAAGTGGTGTTTTGATTATGTTGATTAAGTGGGTTTGTTTCTTCCTGTGGCTTTCCTAGATAGCATTATATAAAAAATTAAACAGTCGAGGGGTAGGAGCTTAAAAAGGTGGAAATACTTAAGTGCTGCTCTGATCTCTGTGAATATTGATCACCTGTCTCCAGTTTGAGCCTTCTCTTGTGCTGACTGGCCTGGGTATGTTTGGGTCAGGGGCTTGGAACCTCCTGTGCTTGAAAGCCAGGGATGGATTCATGGCCTGCCCAGGTTTGTGGGCCACACTGGGGCAGGTGGGTATGAATAATGTCCCTGTGTGACCCAGACAGTAAAATGTGGTCACTGAACTTCATGCTGCTGCTGCTGTTTAAAGAAGACTATTTTTCCTTTGTTAGTTGTTTTTGTTTTGTTTCTCTTTACCCCCTGGGATCTCTGCCCAGCCTTTGGGTACCTTTGCTGTGAGTTCCTCAGCAAAGTGACAGGACACAGGGAATGGCTCCCTCTGCCAGAGGGCAGGGCTGGATGGGAGCTTGGAAAGGAATTGTTGGGTGTGAGGGTGGGGAGGCCCTGGCACAGGGTGCCCAGAGCAGCTGTGGCTGCCCCTGGATCCCTGGCAGTGTCCAAGGCCAGGCTGGACGGGGCTTGGAGCACCCTGGGACAGTGGAAGGTGTCCCTGCCCATGGCAGGGGGTGGGAATGGGATGATTTTTAAAGTCCCTTCCCACCCAAACCATTCCATGATTCTGTAAGTCCCTCCTTTCCCCATGAGCGCTGGGAACCTGTTACTTGCTAAGACAATTCAGAGTAGAATTCCTCATGGAGCAGCCTGGGGATGGCAGAAGGAGCTGTTTGCTGGAGTGGATGGCAGAGCGTAGATGGTGCCAGGACTTGATCAAAGATCTTTTTATCGATGATGTCTTGTGTCAAGATCTGTGATAACTTGCTCTGATTATTTCTGGAAGAGTGAAAAGTAATTTTTTTCCTTTCCCACCCAAACTGCCACCATAGTAACACAGAACTTGAAGCTGATTATAAATAAGAGAAAAACCTGAAAGGATAAAAAGCAGAGTTACAGAGGTGCTTAAGGGTATCATATTAGAGACGGAGAATTTATATATTTAATGAAAAGGACTAAATCCCCTTGAACAGGGCATCCAAGTGACAGTCTCCTGGGGAAAATGAGCACTTTTCCCATTGAGATAGGACCGGTTGCTCCCCTTGGAACACACTCACATCTTCCACAGAGCTGTTTTTATTCCAGATTGCAGCAGATGGTTTGGTTTATGGATATCTCTTGGGTGGGATGGAGAACAACTGACACAACATTTGAGTACTTTAGAGATGAATGTAGATTTTCCTCTCTACAAAAGAGGCAAGTGCTGTGGTTTGGGCAATAAACTGGTGTTAAATGGAAAGCTGCAGTGGTGGGTCGTAGCTCAGTCCACCATGCACGTTTTGAAGAACATGCCATTAAATTGAAGAGGGAAATCCCTTTAGGAACATCATGATTGGCATTAAAAAAGGAAGAAAACCCCCAGTGCAGTCAGTTTGCAGGAATGCCCCAGGAAGTGGGATGGTTTAAGTGGCTGCCAGCCTGGCAGGAGGAGGCTCCTGTTGTCTCTTCACAGCCAGAGAACCAAACCTGTCCGTGGTGCCCAAAGCTGGTGTTGTGTGTTCCTGGCTCCAGTCCAGCCTGTGGTGCTTGGTGCCATCCAAACCTCGGATCTCTACTGGAAATGTCAGCATTCCCTCATTCCCTGCCCTGGAATGGCTGTGTGTGCAGGCAGTGCTGTGACTAATGCCTCTGGAGTCCTTGGCTCCTGGCTGACTGCACAATGAAACACAGTTGTTTTCTACACGAGTTCAAACACTGAAGGTGGTGAAGCCTCAAGTGGTATTTTTAGTACCAAAAGTGCTGCGTGTTAGGTTTGGCTTTGGGCAGATTTTCAGAAAGGAAGTCACCCCATGATTAATAACAGCAGGAAGTGGAGCAACTTCCTAGAGCCTGACCAGCCTCTTTCTCTCTCTGTCTCACTCCAGAGCACCACTTTACAGAGGCCTGTTATTCCCACAGAATTTGGTGCTAAAGTCCCAACCAACATTCGTCAGAGGTATCTCAATCTCTTCATTGATGAGTGCCTGAAATTCTGCTCCTCCTCCCAGGAAGCCTTCGACAAGGTCTGTACAGATCCTTACTTCTCAGGAATAAAGTTTGCAGCAGGAAATGACATCCTCTGCCTTGGCCAAGACCTTCTAAAATGGTAGCAAATCCAGAAAACTGGATTGGATTTATGCCTGCAGAAACTTGGGGGTGGGAACTAGATGATCTTTAAGGTCCCTTCCAAGCCAAACCATTTCCTGATTCCATGAAAACTCCCCTACCCACAGACAGTTCTGTTGAGGAAACTGGCATTAAATATTACCAGACTGGGCAACAGAAAGTGTCATTCCAGTAGGAAACCCCATCTTTGCCTTCATTTGGAAAGCTTTCCTGATCCCTTTAATAACCCCAGGAGAGGAATGTAGAGGAATGTGCATTATGGTCAAAGACCTTTTGCTCTGGTGCACCCAGAAACTTCTCCTGGAATCAAAGTGTTGAGCACAGGGAAATGTTTGGGATACATGTAATTGGTTGGGAATTGGTTCCTTCTGCTTCTGAAGGCTTTTCAGGAGACTTTTAAGGAGCCTTCTAGCAGTAGGGACAGTATAGTAGGATTTCCAAAAGCAGAGTTGAGAATTTATACATTTTATTGGAAAACATGGCCATTACTGGGTAAATCTGGGACATTGTGTGGTGTGTTCTGAAACAAAGCAGACACCGTGAGGATTTCTTGTGTGGGATTCCACCATCCCAACTTCCTGTTGCACCCAAGGAATCACCATTTGCCAAACTTCCCTTTCTTACCAGTTAAGATCTTGCACTGAGGCAGAGTGGGGAAAGCAGCCTTTCCCAGGCAGTTCCAAGAACAAGAATCAAGAATTACTTGATGAAAATATGGTCAGGTTAGATCTTCCTGGTAGCAAGAGCAGCTCTGGAATACTTAAGCCAAGGTGGCAGCAGACTTTATATTGGGGAAAAGAGAAGGGATGATACCACTTTGAAATATGTTAAAGTTTGAAGAACGTAATTTTTTGCTAGTTAGGAAATTTTTATTAATCTCTTGGGGAAAGTCTCACATGAAAGTGCTTTTTCCAGCATTTTGTTTAAAACACAATTACTTTTTTTGTCTTACTTACCTGAGCAAGACCCCACACCAGTACATACTGGTGCCATGTTCTACTTTATTACTCAATTCCTTGTCAGGCAACTTTTTTTTTTTTTTTCTGTCCTGCTTGGAGTCTGCATTTTAAGAGCCAAATATTTCTTTTCTCCAAAAGCAATGGAAGCTGCCCCATCCCTGGAAGTGTTCGAGGCCGGGTTGGATGGGGCTTGGAGCAACCCGGGATAGCAGAAGGTGGAAAAAATTGATCTTTGAGGTTCCTCCCAAGCCAAACCATTCTGGGGTTCTGTGAACAGTGGGAAGAAAGTGTGTGGTGATGACTTGTGCTGTTCACAGGCCCTGGCAGAGGAGAAGGTGGCCTACGAGCGCAGCACCAGTCGCAACATCTACCTGAACGTGGCCGTGAACACCCTGAAGAAGCTCCGCAGCCTCGTGCCCAACTCCCCAGCCAGCACCAACAGTAGGTACCTTGTAATTTAATAACTGGAGCCCTGCTGGGATTGCAAACCACAGTGAGAAACTTGTTGAAAAGCCAGAAGCCATTTCTCAGCAGCATTATGCTGAAAGGCAAACAGCTCCAGTTTAGCTTTTTATAGCCTGACAAGCTCTAATGGGCCTTCAAGAGGCAGGTCCTGCAAGGCTTTGTTGGCTCTCTCAGCCTAAATGGAGATAATGCCACACGGGTGGGTTTTTTTTTTTTTAGCACAAGTTCTTTCAAATGAAAAGCCCTGCTAATGGAGTAACTTTCACATGATGCCTTCAAAGTGATAGACTCGTCCATCACCACAGAAATCTGTTACACACATTAAGCTTCGAGAGAGAAACGAAGAGGGTTAAGACATTTCATTATTGGCTCTCGAGAGGGTACATTAAACAATCAATTTGTGCTGTTCTTGTGAATTTTTTTTCCCCTGGTCTCTTCCCTTTTCTCCCCTCTGTCTTCATTACGTTCCTGGCCATTAGGCAGAGCAGCTGAACTTGGAGGCTGGCCTTTAGGAGAGGGCTGCCAGTTAATGATTAGTAAAAAGCCCCTCTCTGCCATTATCTGATGTGCTGAGCATATCCTAGAGCTCTGAGGCTCCTTTCTGAAAGAAGTTGAAAGGTCCTGCATGGGATGTTGGTCTGCAAGGCCCCAGGACCAAAGCTGCTCCCTGGGGGTGGGTGATGCCCCCACACAGCACGTGAAGGGGTCAGGTTGTGTCTGTGCTGGCTCCTCTCTTGCTTTTGGTCAGTGGGAGGGCTCACTGTGCAGAGTGAGCAGGGAGAGCTACACATTTCTAGCAGAACTGTAAAAGTGTCCTTGCTGCCCTTAAAATTGCTGTGGGCTGACAGCGTGAACTGAAAACTCTCTGTGGTGCTGGGATGGAAACGCTGGGCTGGCACGTGGCACAAAGAATCCACTTCTGGAGCAAAGCAAGAGTTCAGGAGGATAAACACAGTCCTCTTGCCCACGTGTGGTGTCCCAAACTAGGACTGAAGTCACCCACTGGGTACCTGATCTCTGTCCCCTTTTGCTGTTCCCTTCTCCTTGCAGAGACAAGTAACAAGAAGGTGGTGTCCCACGAGGCTGTGCTGGGAGGGAAGCTCGCTGCCAAGACAAGCTTTACTCTGAACCGCTCGGGGAGCCTGAGAGCCGAGGATCTGACAGGTCAGACCCTGCCCCTGCTGGGCTGTGACTGGTGAGGGTGGAGCTGAGGTGTGACACTGACCGGGGGTGCAGAATTAGGCTGCTGCATTCACCTCGAGTCGTGGGGCAGTTTGGTCACCACACTGTCAAAAGGATCTGAGGCTGCTGGAGAGTGTCCAAAGGAAGGACACGGAGCTGGGGAAGGGCCTGAGGAGCGGCTCAGGGCACTTGGCTTGTTCAGCTGGAGCAGAGGACACTGAGGGGAGACTCCTCGGGGGCTGCAGCTCCTCCCGAGGGGAGGCGGAGGGACAGGGGCTGAGCTCTGCTCTGGGACAGGGACAGGAGCCCAGGAAGGGCTGGAGCTGTGTCAGGGCTGGGATGGATGTCAGGGAAAGGTTCTTCCCCCCGAGGGTGCTGGGCACTGCCCAGGCTGCCCAGGGAATGGTCCCGGCCCCGAGGCTGCCAGAGCTCCAGGAGCGTTTGGACAGCGCTGCCAGGGGTGCCCAGGGTGGGGCTGTTGGGGTGTCTGTGCAGGGACAGGGGCTGGGCTGATGAGCCCTGGGGGTCCCTTCCAGCTCTGGATATTCCAGGACTCCATGATCTGAAGTGCTGGGATTTCTCTATTAGCAGTTACGACCTGGCTGCAGCACAGAGCTGCAGGGTCCCTTGGTGAATGGCGACACCACTGACCAGTGCCCTCCTTCCCTCCTCGCTGGGGCTGTGAGGTCACTGCTGCAGCCTGGCTGCCTTTGATGAAGCATCAATAACCATTCAGAGCTGCCTCTTGTGCTTTGGGCATTATTTTGCTTCAACTTTCTTGCCCTGAAGCAGTTTTTTACAATGTGCCTGTCAGATTAAAAGGCAAACTTAAAAATCGCCTTCTCTGCAGGGCTCAGTTTCACTTCACCAATGTCACAGTAAGGTCGTATCGTAGCCAAAGGGTTGTGCCACGAGCATTTTTCATGTGGGCTCAAATCAGTTATGGGTATTTTGGTTGCCAAGAGATGTAGGCAAATTGTGGAGGAGATCAGAGAAGAGACAGAGAGGCCACGGAGCAGAAGGAATTGACATTGAGAAAGCTTAAAAAGGCCAGTATAGCTCAGCTAAGCAACATCAAAGGGCACCCAGCAATATTGGAAGGGTTTAACGTAGCACCCAAAGGAGATATTGAGCAGAGTGCAAGAAGTTATAATTATTCTGTGAAATGAAACGAGCAGCCTGAAATCAGTAGCAGGAAGAAACTTCTGAAAATGAAGTTTTTAGGGAGCTGTGGGTAGCCTTTGAGGGGTGTTTGAGGGCTGTGTTAGCAATTATCAGCTTTACCATTTAAACATTAATGTGAGAGAACTCTCCCATTTAGTGACAGGGCACAGGGAATGGCTTCCCACTGCCGCAGGGCAGGGATGGATGGGATATTGGGAAGGAATTGTTCCCTGGGAGGGTGGGGAGGCCCTGGCACAGGGTGCCCAGAGCAGCTGTGGCTGCCCCTGGATCCCTGGGAGTGTCCAAGGCCAGATTGGAGGGAGCTTGGAACAGCCTGGGACAGTGGAAGGTGTCCCTGCCCATGGCAGGGGGTGGAATGGGATGATGTCCAAGGTCCCTTCCAACCCAAATTGGGTTGGTCTGTCAGTAACAAAAAAGCTGAAGATGGGCCTTTTGGAGGAATTCTGTTCCAGCTGTACTTTCCAGACTTGATGCTGTTTATTCAAGAAGTTTAAAAATCAACTTGTGCACTAATGACCGAAACTACCACCCGACACCTATTCCCCTGCCCATCCTGAGCTGAGGCAGTGAAGCAAGCTCAGAATAGTGGGGACAGTTAATCAAGCCAGGAGTCTTGCTAAAGCCAGAGAAACAGGCAGTGCTTTGGAGGTGTGACCTGGGCCCTGTGTTTGTGTGCAGGAGCTGCCCTGTACCGGCGCCTCAGGGAGTACCTGATGACTGAGGAGCAGCTCAAGGAGAACGGGTACCCAATGCCTCACCCTGACAAGGCCGGACGTGCTGTGCTCTTCACTGCAGAGGAGAAGAAAGTCCTTGACTGTAAGCTCTGCTGGCTCTTTCCTCCTGCAGGATTTGCTGGATACAGCTGGAGCTGCCTGTTCTGGTTGTGTGAAGGTCTCAGCGTGGAGCCTTTGCTCCTGTTGTGACAGGGAGTGTGGCTGCAGAGTTCTGCTGCATTCCTGCATGGAGAGTTTCTTCAGCTTTCACATGATGAGGATGCTGTTTTTGAATGTTTGTAGTCTGCGGGGCTGTGAGGCTGAGGGAGGTTTCTGATTCCTAATTCCCAGGTAACAAGTGACAGGATGAAAGGAAACAGCCTCAAGTCGCACCAAGGGAGGTTTAGATTGGATAGAAGGGAAAATTTCTTCATGGAAAAGGTTGTGAACCATTGAACAGGCTGCCCAGGGCAGTGGTGGAGTCATCATCCCCATAAATTTTCAAAGAATGTGTGGATGTGGCACTTGGGGACGTGGTTTAGTGGTGACCATGGTGGTGGTGCTGGTGGTTGGACTTGATCTTAAAGGTCTTTTCCAACCTTAGCAATTCCATGATTCTGTGCTGCCAAAGAACAGCAATTTAGCAGGTTGGAAAGAGGCTCCTGTTCTGCACTTGATGACCGTCCCCTCTCCCAGGGGAAGGATGTTTTCTGTCTCTGTCCATGTGAGCTGCTGTTGTGGTGGGATGAGGACTGACACTGGGCCGGGCTGGCTTTGCAGTGGATGCTGCTGTGCTGCTCTGGATTGCAGAGTTTTCTGTTTGATCCCATGGCAGTGCTGGCCCAAATAGTTCCCCAAAGCCCTTTTTGCAGCTGGACAAAATGATCTTAAAATCACAAAATAGTTTGGATTGGAAGGGACTTTAAAGCCCCTCTCATTCCACCCTCCACCAGACCAGGTTGCTCCAGGCCCCGTCCAACCTGGCCTCGATCCCACAGGTTTCCTCAGGGCAGGATGGGGTCCTCCTCTGAATTTTCTGAACTCACAGCAAGATTTCTGCTCCTCAGACCCTGACTAAAGCAGGCTGTGCTGCAGCAGGGCTAAAACCCAAACTGGGGATTTCTTTTGAGGTGCTTTGCCACGCTCCCCTGAGCATCTGTGTGGAGAGACCTCACTAAAGTGTGTTAAGTGCTCATCCATGTTAACACCTTGTGTCTACATTTGTCCTGTGGTTGCTGAAGCAACCTGGGCAAAAGCTCTCTTGCATTAACACTGTCAAGTGCTGTATTTGTGAGAGCCCTTTTTTTCCAGGGAACCAGCCAGCTCCTTTCTGTGATCCTGAGCTCATGTTCCTGGTTTTGTGCCCGTAGTTTCCTGCAGATGCTGCAGGAGTTTTGAATTTCTCCTGCTTTAACCAAAGCTGTTGCTGCTGGTGTTGGGCAGAGCTGGGGATGTGCTAACAGCTGAAATGCTCACACCAAAACTCGGGGAATTGCGTGGAGATCAGAAGAATGACAGCTACTTCACAGTGGCTTTTTGCATCTCCCTTCCCCAAATTTTGGGCAGTAAAAGCACAGGCGGCAGGAGGGAACAGTCACAGACTGCCCCTCGCTGGGCCAGGCCCTGCTCTAAGTGCTCCTGTTTTAGCTGCCTGAAAATCCTTACAGAAAAGCTGTGCCCTAAAATGTCATTTGGAAGTGAGAAGGCACAGATCCCCTGCAAACCAGGTTTCATTAGCTCTGGTGTCCAGAGAATGACTTATTTATCCTGTTCCTTAAAATAACTGTGTTAGACTCCAGCGTAATTTGCTGTGCATGGAGAAGCAATGCAGCAAACCTCGATGGAACTGGGGGGCAGCTGATGTGGACCAAAACCACTGGGGAGTCTTTGTGTTTGCCTCTGGGAAGTGTTTGGGGGGCAGATTTCAGAGGGATTGCTGTGCCTTTATAGGAGTTTGGAACAACATTTGGAATATTTTTTAACAGAAAACTTTGTTTAGCAGTGTTTGGGGCCTGAGTGATTGTGGTTTACTTTGCTTTGGCCAGGCTGAGGAGGTGAGGGGTTTCCAGTGACCTGGCTGTTGTTTCTCTCCTGTCCCCAGCCTCCTGCAGGATCTGCTGTCGCTGTGGCACCGAGTACATGGTGTCAGCCTCGGGAAGCTGCATCCGCAAGGAGGAGTGTGTGCATCACTGGGGGCGGCTACGCAAGCAGAGAGGTACAGACAGCCCTGCTGGGGGATTGGCCTGTGCTGGCTGTGCTCCAGCCCCAAACACTGAGTCTTCTTAGGTCTGAGCTTGATTTTGGGGCTTGTCACGCTCCCAGCTGGTGGCAGTTCCTGGGCCTGTCACTGAAACGCCCTCGCAAAGAGCTGCTGGGCTTGGTGGTTCCCAAAATGTGACACTGAGGTGCTTCAGGTTTGTTCAGAAAAGTAAAGGCAAAAGCCTTCCTGTGCTTTTGCAAAAAAAAATCAGCCTTTTCAGAGGCTGTCTGGGAGCACTAGAGGTCTGTCACTCCCAGGAGAGTTTACTGATCTTGGTTGAATTCATTTGCAGCAAGGCACTAACCTAGTTTGGGCTCTGCTCTGGTTTTCCATCAGAGCATCTGAGTGGCTTCTGGAGTTTGTCTGGCTGAGTACCAAAGACTTAAACTCTTTAGATTGCTGCCTGTGAGTCCACAGTTATTTTCCCCCTGTGTTTGACACGTTATTGTTGTGCTCATCCAGGGGATCTGCACTGAAAGCTGAAGTTCAGGTCTCGTGTTAACAAGACTCTTCTCCTTGACCCTTCATCTCTTGCTCTTTCAGTGCCAGGAGGGTGGGAAACTCACTACAGCTGCTGCTCTGGAGCTGTGGGGTCACCAGGCTGCCAGGTTGCTAAAGTAAGTGATGGAACAACACCTTTTTATTCTCGGTGACATTTGTGCTCTGCTCACAGTGGCAGTGGCTGGGAAACCCTTGCTTAAGCCTTCAGAACAGTGGCTTCCCTTAAGGGGATAAAACCAGTGCAATTTAAATTTTTTTGCTCTGCAAAGGTAGGAAAATCCAGTATCTGACACTCAACTCTCTCGAGTGAGTTGGGCTCATTTATCCTAAGCTGCCCAGCTCACCTACTTGAGGGACATAGAAAAGCTTCGTTCTTTAGTGAATCACAGAAGAAATGAGAAATAAGGGATTTCCTTTTAAGGAGCAGTCTCAGAACCTTGGCAACAGTGTGCCAAACCCTTTTCCCCATCTTTTCCTTTCCCAGATTCCCATGCTAAGGTAACTTTTGCCTGGTGGACAAACCTTTTCTTACAAGTTTTGTGTTTGTTACCTGTCCTTGGTTGTAATGAGGGGAGGAACCTTTCCAAGGAGCCCGTTGTAACTCCAAAATATCACAAAATTCTTTTGAGGGAGCCCAGCACTAGAAAAAAGAATGAAAAACCTGCTCAGATGTGGAGTTTGACAGAGCAGAGCACTGTTTGGGATACCTTTGCACAGGTGCTTTTTCCATTCCTTAGGGGGCAGGAGAGTTGTTGTCCCAGCCTGGCGTCCCCAGTTCTCTCAAACCATGGGCTGATGGGAGCAGTCTGTCTTGTGCCTTTCCCTCAGGGCTCTGGGCATGCTCCTTGTCACTTGTTTTAGTGGCATTTTTGTATTTGGCAGCTGCCACATAGGGGAGAACCAAAGACTAGAGGTAGGAGGTGAATTCTGGGCAAAATTCAAGGTTTATTACAATAGGAAGAGTTGTCTGGGCGCCATAAAAGCCTGCCCTGCACGGCCGGATTGGATGGGATCAGGTTGTTACTTTTCTTTCTTTTCCACGTGAATTTGGGATTTTTTAAAATCAGCTTCTCTGGGCACCCTGTGCCAAGGCCTCCCCACCCTCCCAGGGAACAATTCCTTCCCAATATCCCATCCATCTCTGCCCTCAGGCAGTGGAAGCCATTCCCTGTGTCCTGTCCCTCCATACCAGTGTAAAAAGTCCCTCTCCCTCCTTTTTATAAGCCCCCAGTTTTCACAGCACCCTTTGGTGGATTTAGGGTTGGATCCACAGCCTGCTCAGCATCAGAGCACACAGTGACATTTTGGGATGTTGGGATACTGGGGAGCACAGAATCCTGCAGCTTTGAAGAAGGGCTTTGAAAGCAGAAAATATTTGTAATAAGACGCCGTTGTCAGTGAGTGGCCCCGAGGTGGCTGGGAAGGCAGTGTGAGTGAGGGGTGTCCCTGCCGGGGCGTGCTGCAGTTGGGCAGGGAGGCAGGAGGTGGCAGGATGGAGCTGTGCTGCTCCCGGAGCTCTTTGTGATACCCGAGGCTGCTGCTGCTTCCTCGGCTCAAAAACAGGAGCAACTCCCCTGCCCTCCTCCCAGCCAGGGAGAATTGGGCGGTTTCAGAACAGCAACTGATGGAGAAAAATACCTAACAGGGGTTTTTCTTTTCACTTCTCTGCTCAGTTGTGTTGTATTCCACAGGGAGGGAAGGGTGTTTGCTGTCTCTTGGCTGCTGAGGTGCTCTCCCCGTCCCCTCAGCAGAGCAGGATCCATGCCAGAGGTGCAGAGTGGACAAGTGTGGCCCCTCGCTCCTGGGAAGCAGCGACCAGGAGGCCTTGGAGCAGTGCTGGCTGTGGATACAGGGAGAGATTGGCCTCAGTGTTGGCCCAGCTGCCTCATTAACTTCAAATGATGCAGTTCCTGTGTTCTGGCTGCACCTGCAGTAGTGACCTGTGCATGAAAATATGCAAATCCTGCTTTGGTTTCCTCTCTGCCCACACATGGCAGCTTCACAAGGGCCTCAGTTCCTCATCTCTCTGGCCCTTAATCCTGAGTCAAACCAGAACAGTTTCATTCCTTGTAGGGTGAGACCTGTGGGAAGTCCTGTACTGTGCTGGGCACTGCTGAGGCCCCACCTCAAATCCTGGGGTCAGTTTTGGGACCCTCGTGACAAGAAGGCTGAAGCGTGTCCAGGGCAGGGAATGGAGCTGGGGAAGGTTCTGGAGCCCCAGGAGTGGCTGAGGGAGCTGGGAAAGGGGCTCAGCCTGGAGAAGAGGAGGCTCAGGGGGGCCCTTCTGGCTCTGCACAACTCCCTGACAGGAGGGGGCAGCCGGGGGGGTTCGGGCTCTGCTCCCAGGGCACAGGGACAGGAGGAGAGGGAACGGCCTCAGGCTGGGCCAGGGGGGCTTTAGGTTGGATATTGGGAAGATTTCTTCCCAGAAAGGGTTGTCAGGCATTGGCACAGACTGCCCAGGGCAGTGGTGGAATCACCATCCCTGGAAGTGTTCAAAAAGCTTGTGGATGTGGCACTTGGGGACGTGGTTTAGTGGTGACCATGTGGGGGTGCTGGGTTAACTTCATGGTCTTGGGAGTGCTTTCCAACCTCAAGGATTCAGTGGTTCCGTGGTTCTGAGCATGACGAAGGAGGCTGTGCCCAGGCTGCTGTGGCTGTGCACAAATACTGTGAGATTTAGGGACAGACAAAACTTAAACACAATGAAAAACCCCACTGGGGAATAAGGGAGGGAGAGCATCACCTCTGGATGTGGTGCAGGTTGGTTTTACCTAAAACCATGTCAGCAGGCAAAAGGGCAGTCACAGCTCTGCCTTGCCCTTGGTTACCTGTTGCTGCTTCCCCTTTAAACTTCATCTGGCTTGGAACTCCTGCTGCCAGGAAGGTTTCAGGGTAAGCAGTGGGATCTGTGCTGTGGGGCAGTGTGGGAGTACCTGTGTTGCAACAGCAGCTCAGTCATGCAGTGGCTTAAGCCACTTGTGAAATCACTGCCTGAGTTTTCCTGCTCCTCCTCCTGGATCTTGTTGACCCTGGAGCTCGAGCTGAGAGCAATGCAGGGTGCTTGGAAATGCTCTCTGTTGCCTCAGGTGCTGGTGGGCTGCAGCTCCTGTCCGTGTGGGCTGGCGGGGTTTGGAGTGCAGTGGCTCTGAGTGGGTGCTCACATGGACACGCTCTGGAGCTGGGGGTCTCCTGTCACCTGCTCCTGGTGCTCACACAGAGGGGTCTGGGGTCAGGATCCTGATCCTGGGCACGTCTTGGCCACAGGAACCAGGAGCTGGAGTTACATCAGTGTCAGGCCTCGGTGTGACCCTTCCTGACTAATGCTGCTCCTGTTCTCCCCAGACAGGTGATGTCCTGCTCCTCCATGTGCTGCCACCAGCCCTGAGCTGGCTTTGGAGTTAGGGTTTGCTGTGTTTGCTGTGGTTGTGAACTTCTCAGGCTCACTGTAGGCAAAACTTATTCCTCATTAAGAAATTATTAAAAACTCACTTTTGTTGAAGTGGAGGTTTGCTGGAGTGGGCTCTTTGGCTTCTTGTTCTTACGTCACCACCTGTCCCTTTCTTTTCCTTTAAGCAACACGTGCACGATGGGCGCAAGGAGAGCCTGGATGGCTTCGTGAAGACTTTTGAGAAGCTGCCCACGACTGATGGCTACCCTGGGATCTATGCCTTAGACTGTGAAATGGTGGGTCCAAAGCCAAGACAAAGCTTTTTGGGGATGGCTGAGGTGTGACCCAATTGGCTGAAGGGAAGCTGTGTCCTGACCTCCTTCTCTCTGTTCTGAATATTGGTCCTGGAGGTGTAAATGAGCTCTTATTGATTGGTGTGTTTGACATGAGGGCTGTGCAGCCCTGGCAGGCTCTGACTGGCCCACACTGGGCAGTGCTGCTGCCTGGCCTTGCTGCACCAACTGTGCTGCATTTTGGGAGCCTCACACCTGGTGAGGGGCTCCACAGATCCCACGCCGTGGTTGGCCTGTGCCTCTCTTCACATCTGCCCTGTTCCTTGCAGTGCTACACGAAGCAAGGACTGGAGCTGACGAGAGTAACTGTGATCAACTCAGAGCTGAAGGTGGTGTATGACACCTTCGTCAAGCCGGACTCCAAGGTGGTGGATTACAACACCAGGTGAGGGCTGTGCCTGGGACAGAGCTCTGGGCTCCCTCAGGAGCACTCGTTGGAACTCCACTGACCACTGCTCCCTAAGGGTTGAGGGGCTTTAGGCCTTGAGGTGTTTCTTCAAGTGAGGGACCCCCACCTGTCTCCTGTGCAGATTCTCAGGTGTGACAGAAGAGGACCTGGAGAACACGAGCATCACCCTGCGGGATGTCCAAGCCGTCCTACTGAACATGTTCAGTGCAGACACCATATTGATAGGGCACAGCTTGGAAAGCGACTTATTTGCACTAAAGGTAACTTGGGCTCTTGCCTTCACATCTCCCTGTGGTGCTTGCCCCCCCAGGGGGGTGTTGGGTGTCCCCTTTAAATTTAGGAACTGTTTATTTCCAAGGACCAGGAGTTCACAGCTGTGGGGCGGCCTCACCTCAGGTCCTGTGTGCAGTTTGGGGCACCACAATATAAAGGAGCCATGCAGCCATTAGAGAGTGTCCAGAGGAGCTGTGAGGATGGGGAAGGGTCTGGAGGGGCCTCATGAGGAGCAGCTGAGGGTGCTTGGTTTGTTCAGGCTGGAGGAGACTGAGGGGAAACTCATTGTGGTCTCCAATGTCCTCCTGGGGGAAGAGAAGGGGCAGGTACTGATCTTTTCACTCTCATGGCCAGGGACAGGAGCCTGGGAAGGGCTGGAGCTGTGTCAGGGCTGGGATGGATGTCAGGTAAAGGTTCTTCCCCCCGAGGGTGCTGGGCACTGCCCAGGCTCCCCAGGGAATGGTCCCGGCCCCGAGGCTGCCAGAGCTCCAGGAGCGTTTGGACAGCGCTGCCAGGGGTGCCCAGGGTGGGGTTGTTGGGGTGTCTGTGCAGGGCCAGGGGCTGGACTGATAATCCCTGTGGGTCCCTTCCAGCTCAGGATATTCCAGGATTCCTTGATCTGTCCAAGTCTCTGAGCCTGTGTGAAGCTGGTTGTGGTGCAAGAGCAAGGGAGTGGGGTCATGTGTGTCACTCCTGGTGCCACCCAGCTTTTAGTGGCTGCTGCTGCCCAGGGTGACAGAGCTGTCCAGAGGTGACAGGGCTGGACAGGGCTCTGAGCAGCCTGGTCTGGTGGAAGGTGGAACAAGATGGACTCTAAGGTCTCTTCCAACCCAAACCATTCCATGATTCTATGACTGATCCCAAATCATTTGCCTTTCACCTCTGCCAGATTTGTTCTCTGTTCTGTGCCTGCTTTGCTAGAACTTGTGGGTGTTACTTTGATGAAGTTATTCTGACCTTTTACCTGTCCTATTTCCTGCCTGGCCCTCATCACCTGGTGTGCCCATCCCTCAGCCACCTCTGCTGTGCTGCCAGGGGCTGTGTCCTGCACTGAGGCCCCAGGGCTTTTTCCCGGGTCACCAGGAGAGCGTGTAGCAGGCAGGAGCCAAGTCCTTGTGCTCACATGCCAGAACTTCCCTCAGCCGTTCTTTATCCCCCAGCTCTCCTGCTGAAGCCTCTGTGGCTGCCAGCTCCCAGCGCTGGGTTGGAAGCAGGAGCTTTTAATGCCTGTAAACCACTTTACCTCTCCGTGGCACCCTTTATCCCAGCCTCGGAGAGGCTTCATCATCATCAGAAAAACATTATTTCCAGTTAGATCAGCTCGAGATGACTGCCTTGGCCTCTTAGAGGCTTGATTTTCTCTTAGCACCACAGCTGCTGCCAGGAGGAGGAGCCCAGAGCGATCCAGCAGAGCCGTGGGGTGTCAGGGCGGAGTGGCCGAGGGCTGTGGCAGCAAAGCCATATCTCACTAATGGCTGTGGCAGGTTCCAAGTGCTGATGGCATTTCAAGTTTTATTTAAAGCTTTATTATCCTGTTTCCTCAGTCCTCCTGATCTACATAAGTAATTACCAGTGTGTCTGGGAGGGTGCCAGAGCTGAGTGCAGTCCAGGGAGATTATCCGTAACGTTGGCAGTTTTATGCTCCGAGGAGTGGAGCAGGTTGTTCCTGTTAGAGTGCAGCTGTTCTGGGGCAGTTGTGGAGCTGTTCCTGATGGAGTTATGGGTTGTCCTGCAACAGGAGCTGGTGCCTGGAGGCAGAGAGGAGAGGGGATTATCAGGGTCTTGTCGGAGCCGTCTCTTGGTCAGGACAAGGTTTCTCTCTTAGGTCCCACATTTCACTCCTGTGCTCAGGAGATGGGATTGCCTCCATCCACATTCCTTTAGCTCCCACTGAATGCACTGCATGATAGCAAAGGATTGATCTTTTCTTAGCCTGAGAGTAAGAAATCAGTCTTTAAAAAAGCCAGCCCTGCCCCATGGTTATGGACTTTGTCAGGTGGGGCCTTTTGGCTGCCCCCAGGCCCTTTGGTGCTGGGCAGGAAGCACTTGGACCTGTTCAACATCCTCAGTGCCTCCACTGTGGTGACAAGGCATAGCTGAGGTGTTGGATTAGAGGGCTGGAGCCCCTCTGCTCTGGAGCCAGGCTGGGAGAGCTGGAGGGGTTCACCTGGAGAGGAGAAGGCTCCAAGGAGAGCTCAGAGCCCCTTGCAGGGCCTAAAGGGGCTCCAGGAGAGCTGGAGAGGGACTGGGGACAAGGGCTGGAGGGACAGGACACAGGGAATGGCTTCCACTGCCAGAGAGCAGGAATAGATGGGATATTGGGAAGGAATTGTTGGGTGTGAGGGTGGGGAGGCCCTGGCACAGGGTGCCCAGAGCAGCTGTGGCTGCCCCTGGATCCCTGGCAGTGTCCAAGGCCAGGCTGGATGGGGCTTGGAGCAGCCTGGAACAGTGGGAGGTGTCCCTGCCCATGGCAGGGGATGGAATAGGAGCCCTTTAAAAAGTCCCAACTCAAAACACTCTCTGATATGATTCAGTGATAGGATTTCCTTGTCCCATTCCATCCTTGCTGAGCTGGTGCTGGTTAAAAACTTCCTGTTGAGTCACTGCTGGTGAATGGGAGGATTTGAGGTTGGTTTGCACCCCGAAGGCCAGGCCTGTCCTGTAGCAGCAGTGTGAGGTACATCCTGCTTTGTCATGCACATCCTGCCACTTCTGTCCCCATCTTCGAGTCCCAGAATCCCAAAATGGTTTGGTTGGAAGGGACCATGAAGATCACCCAGTTCCAGTCCCCTGCCACAGGCAGGGATCCTCACTAGACTGAGCTGCTCCATCGTGAGAAGCAGTTGAAAGGTTGCTACAGCTCACACAGAGGCTGTTGTGAAGTCAGCTGGTTCTTCAGTTTAGTTTTTAATTGTGAAAGACTCCAGAGCTATTCCAGCTTGTCCAGGCTGGGGAATTAAGGACTGACCTGTCCTGCTTGAGTTACACAAACTGGATCGGCCCCGACTCTCTGCTGCCCTGAGTGTGAGGTTCCAGGGCTCTCAGGAGTGTGGCTGGCAGAGCAGTGGGAATCCTGGGCACACACCCTGCCAGGGGAGCCAGCCTGGATCCCACCAGAGCCTCCTGCCAGGCTGGTTGGGTCGGAGCTGTGAGAGCTTCGCTGAGCCCCAGAGCTGACCGGAAAGCGGCTGCAGCATGGCCCATCCCAGGGAGAGCCTGTCCCTTTGGGAGTGGGGAAATAATCCTGTTCCTGTGCTGCTGCCTCCCTCAGCTGATCCACGGCACCGTGGTGGACACGGCCATCGTGTTCCCGCACCGCCTGGGGCTGCCCTACAAGCGGGCGCTGCGCACGCTGATGGCCGACTACCTCAAACGCATCATCCAGGACAACGGTGAGACCCTGAGGCCCTGGCACACCCCGGCTCCTCCTGCTGTGGGCTCCTCAGCCCTGCTTCCCTCTGCCCTCCCTGAGCCCATCCTCTTGCTCGTGGTGTTTTTTACCCTGTGGTGGCTGGGAATGAGAAGCCTCTGCCGCAGTTTCAGTGAGAGCCCTGTTCTGAGGGCAGAGCTCTCCCTGCTTCCCTCCCTGTGCTGAGTGGGACGAAGGCAGTGGGGTGAGAAGGCTGAGGTGGCTCTGCCAAGGCCAGGTCCTGCCCTCTCTTCTCTCTCTGGCCAGCTGAGATGGACCCTCCTGCTGGAAGTGTGGCCTGTTCCTTCCCACCTTCCCTGAGCACATTGTGAACACTGCTGGGGAACTCCCAGCTGTTCTACAGCTGATGGTGTCAGGCTGAAGTCCAGCAAAAAGTGTGGGTTTAGTGGAAAAAAGGTGTTTAAGTTGGGGTTGTTCAGCTTGGAGAAGGGAAGGCTCCTTAAAGCTCTTCCAGTGCCTGAAGGGGCACTAGGAGAGATGGAAAGGGACTTGGGACAAGGGCTGGAGGGACAGTACACAGGGAATGGCTTCCACTGCCAGAGGGCAGGGATGGGTGGGATATTGGGAAGGAATTGTTCCCTGGGAGAGTGGGGAGGCCCTGGCACAGGGTGCCCAGAGCAGCTGTGGCTGCCCCTGAATCCCTGGAAGTGCCAAGGCCAGGTTGCACAGGGTTTGGAGCACCCTGGGATGGTGGAAGGAGTCCCTGTCTGTGGCAGGGAGTGGCACTGGATGGGCTTGAACAAACCACAGAACACAAACCATTCCGTGATTCTGTGGAATTCTTTAAATCCCCAGCTGTGGCCCAAGGTGCTGACGGGTGCGGCTGTGGCTGCAGGGGATGGGGAGCAGCTGGCTCTGTGTGGGGACACTCTCTGTGCTGGGCTGTGCTGGGGACAGGCAGCCCTGGGCAGCAGAGGGGTCACACGGTGCCGTGTTTGTGTCCCCAGTGGAAGGACACGACTCCAGCGAGGACGCCAGGGCCTGCATGGAGCTGATGGTGTGGAAGATCAAGGAGGATGCCAAGGTGAAGCGATGACCCGCACTTCGTCTCTGCTGTTCCTCTGCACCTCTGGAAGAAGCAGTGCAATAATGCCCACAGCCACTCTGCCCCCCGTGCCAGCAGCATGTTCCTGCTCCCCAGCCATCCCAGCAGGACTCCTGCACTCACCCCTGCAGGCCCGTGGCCAGGTGGTGGCTCTCGGATCCTCTGACTCCACCTGAGGGATTCTCTGTGGTCCAAGCACTGCCTTGTGGGCCTGGCAAGGTGGTTTGGAGTAGCACAACCAGAACTTCTTGGTTCCTAGGAGAAGCTTGTTAGAGGTAGGTTGGAGA
Organism: Orthonyx spaldingii; assembly: GCA_013397795.1. Lineage (NCBI taxonomy): Eukaryota > Metazoa > Chordata > Aves > Passeriformes > Orthonychidae > Orthonyx > Orthonyx spaldingii. The sequence continues at coordinate 146,512 of VZTJ01004217.1, read as the reverse complement.
TGTGCAGAAGGATCTTTCTGGTTCAGTTAAAGGTAGATCGTTCACTGTTTCGTTTTTTTTTCCCTAAATGTAACTTAAATTGCCTCTGTGCTCCAAAGCAGTGTTTGGAGAGGGGGGAGATGGAAGAAGGTTGGGCAGGAGGCTGTGACTGGATTGTGCAGCTGGTGTGGGAAGCAAGAGCTGAGGATGAAGCACTTGGGAAGAGCTCCTGGTGCAATCCCACTGTGGAGGCTGGCTCTGAGCAGCTGCAGGGAGAGCAATGAGATGGGATCTGGAATTGCCACAGCTGAGCCCCAGGGGATCTCCTTGCTGAGGCCTGGCTGGCCCCTGGTTCTGCAGTCACTGCAAAGGGGGAAACCACGAGTGTCACAGCTTGCCCAGACCTCAGGGAGCCTCAGGGCAGGGACAAAGCTCTGCCAGAGCCAGGGAAAACCTGCCTCCCATCACTGCAGGGTGGGACAAGACTGTCCTTCCCCAACCCTGAGCTTCCAGCAGGGCCCCAGTGAGCTCGTGTTCAGGGAACAAGGCTTTTGGGGGTGCAGGTAAGGTTGCACCCAAGGGTGGCCTCAGCAGCGTGCAGGACTCCCCAGCAGCCTGTCCCTGATGCAGGGACTTGGTGCAGGCAGAAGCAATAGGGACAAATCCCTCATTTCACCTCGTTTACATGTTGGGAGTTCTGCAGAGAGCGAAGGGCCCAGTTGTGTGTCTGGCACCTGGAGAAAGGCAGCTGCTGGGTGTGGCTGTCACACTGGCGTGACTGGGGCAGGGCCCAGGCAGACTGGAGGGCACTGGTGGGTCCCTCTGCCCAGACCCTGCTGCTGTCTGGGGACAGCAGAGCCGAGGGAAACACCCCCATGCATGGGGTGCCTCAGCTGGGGTCAGGCAGCCCCTTGGCCCCTTTCCCAGGCCAGTGACCCCTCGCCCTCCCTGGCAGCACTGGCATTGTGTCCCTTGGTGGCTGCTGTGCTCCCTGTGTCCCTGGCATGGCTTTGCCAGTCTGGGGACAGGGGGCAGAGGAGCTGCTGGGGTTTGGTTCCTGTCAGAGCCGGGTGCTGCTCACCCCTTTGTGCCCCTGCTGGGCGCAGGTCTGGGGACAGCTGTGTCCCCTCGTGTCCTGCTGAGCTGTCCCAGCCCTGGGCTGGGCTGTGTCCAGGACCGGGCTGTCCTGCTCCAGCCCCACTCTGGGCCTGGCAAACCCTCCCCATCCCCTGCTGCCCTCGGGGGCAGGGAGGGCTCTGTGGGAGCCACCAGGAGCAGTGGGGCTGTGAAGGCTCCTGTCACTGCTGAGCCCATGTTTCCTCTGGCAGCCTGGCCCTCACCCAGGCACTGGGGATGGAGCTCCCTGGCCTCCCCCAGAGCTCCACATCCAGCTCTGCTGCTTCCCTGCCTTGGGGCTTCCACCCCAAGCAGCCTTGGGACACCTTGGCCTGTCCCACTCTCCCTCTGCCTGCAGGGAAAGGAGCTGTTCCTGCCCAGGCCGAGGGACAGAGTTCATTCAGTGCTTCCTAACCAGGGAGGGAAGGTTTGTTCCTGCTTCTGCCTCTTTCCCATGTTTATCCCCCATTTATCTTCACCCCTGGCTGCAGCAATGGAATGTCCCTGGAGCAGCCAGGTCAGATCTCAGAGGTGGCTCTTGCCTCTCGCTGTTCCTCAGCAGGCAGCCCCTGCTTCCCAGCCTTCCCCCAGCAGCTCCTGCCCTGGAAAAGCCAGGGCACTGACAGGGACACGGTGCTGGTGTCCTGCTCATGGAGCTGCTTGGCTCCATCCCATCTCTGGGCCCGGGGCAGGCAGGATGTTCCTCCAGGCAGGGATCCTGCCAGGCCACGGGACCTCCATCATTTCCCCTTCCTTTCCCCATGGCCCAGCCTGAACTGAGGCTTTTGGGGTGCGGGTATGGGGGATTGCCTGTGTCAAGGGATGTCCCTGGGACAGTGGAACCATGTCCAGCCACGCCATCGGTGTGGCCAGAGCCAGTCCTGGCCCAGGGCTGCCATCGCCTCCCCAGGCACCAGAGGTTTGGTTGGGTTGTACAGAACGATTGTAACCTGTAACTTTTTGTAATTGTTTTTAATAAAAGAGTGTTGGCTAGATGCACATTCCTGAGTCTGGGACTGCTCTGCCAGCCGTTGGGTTGTGGAGGGGAGGGAGGTGCTGGAGCTGGGAAGGGGCTGGGCAGGAGCATCATTTGCCAAGCTGCAGGAGGGGATTCAACACATCCAAGGTCCTGCACCTTGGGGCTGGGCACTCCCAGTCCAGAGCACAGACTGGGGGATGAACTCATGGAGAACAGCCCTGGGGAGAAGGACTCGGGGGTGTTGGTGGGTGAGAGGCTCAACCTGCCCCAGCCATGGGCACTGACCCCCAGAACCCCCCCCTGTGCTGGGCTGAGCCCCCAGCGTGGGCAGCAGGGGAGGGGGGGATTCTGCCCCTCTGCCCCACTCAGATGAGACCCCACCTGCAGAGCTGCCCCAGCCCTGGGGAACAACACCAGGCGGCCGGGGAGCTGCTGGAGCCAGTCCAGAGGAGGCCCTGGAGCTGCTCCAGGGCTGGAGCCCCTCTGCTCTGGAGCCAGGCTGGGAGAGCTGGGGGGGTTCACCTGGAGAGGAGAAGGCTCCAGGGAGAGCTCAGAGCCCCTTGCAGGGCCTAAAGGGGCTCCAGGAGAGCTGGAGAGGGACTGGGGACAAGGGCTGGAGGGACAGGACACAGGGAATGGCTTCCACTGCCAGAGGGCAGGGATGGATGGGATATTGGGAAGGAATTGTTGGGTGTGAGGGTGGGGAGGCCCTGGCACAGGGTGCCCAGAGCAGCTGTGGCTGCCCCTGGATCCCTGGCAGTGTCCAAGGCCAGATTGGAGGGAGCTTGGAGCAGCCTGGGACAGTGGAAGGTGTCCCTGCCATGGCAGGGGTGGCACTGGATGGACTTTAACGTCCCTTCCAACCCAAACCATTCCAGGATTCTGTGACAGCTGTGGGGACAAGACCTGATTCTGCTGCTTGGGGCTGGGGGTGTCCCCGTGGGGTCCCGGTGTGGCCCCTCAGGTGTCACCCCCCACTCTGGCCCAGGGTGACACCGGCGCCTCCCGGGCACGGCCCGAGGGGTGAGGGGGGTCTCGGCCCCGAGGGGTCCCAGCCCGTCCCCCCTCTGCCGTTTCGGGACACGGCACTGCCCAACCCAAACCCTTCCGTGATTCCAGTATCCCTCCCATCAGCTGCGCACCCCTCTGAGTGCCCAGCGCGGCTCTGCGGCACAGCCCGCCCTCCCCCAGCTCTCGGTGCTCCGGGCCGCTCCCGGACACCCCAGCCCGCCGGGACGAGCCGAGGAGCCCGAGGAAAAGGGATGAAACCGGCGTCACTCCTTTGGGAGAGAATCCCGATCCCAGGCCCGGCTCTGAACGAGGAGGAGGGGCCGTGGCCAGACCCTCGCTCTGTGCAAACCCCCAGACCCCGAGGGGTGCCCGAGCCCCCGGGCACCTCCCGGCTCCTCCTGCCTCACCCCGCAGCCGGGATGGAGCCTCAGCATCCCCCCGGGCACCTCGCGGCTCCTCCTGCCTCACCCCGCAGCCGGGATGGAGCCTCAGCATCCCCCAGCCCTGCCCAGGCTCCCCCCGGAGCCCGTATCAATCTCCCAAATGGGGCAGGAATTAAAGCGCCGAGCCAAGGAGCTGATTCAGCACGGAGGAAGAGGTGAAGGTAAAAAGTTCAAATAAAAAAATAATGGGCCATTAGATGACCTCACTGGCAATGTGTTTTATTTAACGCGCGGTGATGGCTCGGCGGTGGCAGCGGCTGCTCCGGAGGCTGTGAAAGTCACGCCTGGCTCGTGTTCTCAGCCCCCTCCGCGGGCCTTGGTGGCTCTGGGTGCTCCGGCAGAGACCTCCGGTGCCACCCAGCCCCGAGGGTCCCTCTTCTCCCGCCGTGTCACCCCCTCACAGCCCGAGGTGGCATCAGGGAACCCCTGCAGTGACAAAAGCATTTTGCTTTGTTGCTCTTTTGGAGCCTGGAGGGTGACAGGGACCCTTCGAGCCCCCTCCTGGTCGAGGGTGGAGGCAGGTGGGATTTTTAGGATTATAAAAGCCCTGGTCCTAAGGCAGCAGCACTCACCCAGCCCCAGGCATGGGGAGGGACAGGAGGACACAAGGCCAGGTTAGACAGGGCTTGGAGCAGCCTGGGACAGTGGGAGGTGTCCCTGCCCATGGCAGGGGTGGCACTGGATGGGCTTTAAGGTCCTCCCCACCCCAAACCACTCTGGGATTCGATGACACCAAAGCGTGTTCAGGATCTCCCTGAGAGGTCTGTCCCTCCTGGTTTTCCCTGGAAGTTCTTATCTCCCAGGGCACTGCCAGAGTCGGGGCATCACCAACAGAAGGGATTTTCTTGCTCTCTGAAACCTTGTCCCCTGTTGGGTGGCTTTGTCTCTGGCTCTGAGTGTGGCCCCAGGGCTTGGCACTGCCCGTCCCCACCTTGGTGTTGGGGTGCTGCAGCTGAACTGGGAAAGCAAAGGAGCAGAGAGAACCCCAGAACCCCATTCCTTCCCAAAACCCTCTGGGATGAGCTGAAACCTGGGAGATGGAAGGAAGCATCTTGCTGGGGGAAAGGCTCCATTTCCACCCCAGCAAGAGGAGAGGGTGAGCTCAGAGGTGCTGGTGGATCACAAATCCTCCCCTCACTGGGGTGCAGCCCCAATTCCACACCGAGTCCATGTCCATGGAAGCTGCCTCTGGCCCCTGTCCCAGTCTGAGCTCTATCAGTGAACTGGTGATGCTGGTCTGGCTGTGGGAGCTGTCGGGGATCCAGTGCCCCTCAGGGTCCCTGACAGCGCTGGCAGAGTGTCCCAGCCCCGGAGGGGGGCCCTGCCTGGCTTTCCCTGCTCCCTGACCCCACCTTTTCCTTCCCAAGGATGGAGGGATATCCCAAACCTGAATCAAAGCAGCCTCGGCCCCAAAGCTGCCCCCTCACAGGGAGAGGAAAGTTTTGGGCAGCCCGGGGCCCGTCGGGGGCTCAGGGTCCTTACAGGTCCCTCCTTCAGCTCAGACCGGGCAGCTCAGCACACCCAGCCCCGTTTGCAGGTGCTGCAGGATTTGCAGCAGGACCTGCCTCGTCCTGCAGCATCTCCCCCAGCAAGGGACATCCAGGGGTGTCTGTGTGTCACTGCCCGCCCCTGAGCTGCCTGGCACAGGTCAGAGCTGACCACGGGCAGTGATCCTCTCGTTAAAAAGCTTTTGACCACATTTTGTCCAGACCCTCCAGGACGGGGAGGGCCGGGGCCGAGGCAGGGGTCAGTGTCCATGCCGTGCTCGTGTGTGCAGGCAGGAATCTCCTCGTGTGGTGACATCAGTGAGGCCCCTCTGCCACAGCCTGGGGGACAAGGACCTCACAGCAGCCCCTGCTTCCTGCACGCTCCTCCTCACTCCGGACTTTTGCTTGGCTGGGCCCAGGGCCGGTCCTTGGCCGTGGTGCTGAGCCCGGGCACTGTGGTCACTCTGCTGTGCCTTGGATTCTCCTCGGTGGCAGCACGGGATGCCTGTGCTCCCCCCAGGGACGGCCCTGTGCCCCTGCCATGGCCCTGTGTCCCCACCAGGGATGGCCCTGTGCCCCAAGGTGCAGGGCAGGGGGGCTGTGATGATTTAGGTCCCTGTTGCCAGCCCCAAATCTGCAGCGGGGAGAGCTGAGTGATCCCTGTGCCACCACAGGGACTGGGGTCCTCCTGCACCCTCCAGCCACCAGGGAGAGACGAACTGGCCAGACTGGGGAGCAGGGGCTGGTGGTGGGCAAGGAACAGTGTCAGCCCCAGTGCCCAGCCCTGTCCCCTCCCCGGAGCTGTCCCCTGGCCCATGGTGGCTGTGGGGTGGCTGGGGACAGAGGAGGAGGAGGGAGGGCAGCAGCCACCGCTTGTGCAGGTTTGGGAGGGGAGCGAGGGGAGGTTTTGGGTGTTGGAGGCAGGTCCTGGGTACTGAGGGCATCACTCAGCACCACCTTCGGACCAAGCTCTGGGGCACGAATGGGAGCCCAGGAGGTGCCGGCTGGGGGTCGGGGGCTGCTCCTGGGGCTGTTCCCGGGTTGGGAAACAACCCCTGTCCCGCAGGAAACGGTCCTAAATTATTGTTATTCCTTTCTCCGAACAAACGGGGCTTTGTAGCTGCTCGGCCGCTCGGAACGGGGCGCCTGGAGCCGCTCGGTCCTCGAGGAAAAAACTGGCTCGGAGGTTTAACTCTTCCCTGTGAGCGCAGGGGCTGCTATGGGGCAGCTCCCGGAGAGGGGACAGGCCAGGAGAGGGGACACACCAGGACAGCCCCCGCGGCGCCCCAGGGACACCCTCTGCCCCGGCCTCCCGGCGCTCACTTAATTACACAGCAAGGGGGGCCTGGGGGTGTCAGCTAATTGCAGAGGGCGATTGATTGGGAAAATGTCATCTTCACCGGCCTCTGTTGCCAGGGTGACCTCGGCCGCTCTCGCTCCCGGGTGCCCGAAGCCGCCCGCTGTGTGGCCCGCGGAGGGGACAGGGATGGGGTGTGGAAATCCCTTTCCTTCCTCCAAATCCGTCCCGATGCGCCGGGGGCGGCGAGAGGCTGCCAGAGCCGGGGCA
>VZTJ01004217.1:97871-139308 GCA_013397795.1 Orthonyx spaldingii | reverse complement strand
CCCAAATCTGCCCCCGCTATGGGACAGGCGCTGCCAGTGCCACCCAGAGTGGGAGCACAGGGATATGTGTGGGGACATGGAGACACGTACAGGGACATGGGGACACAGGGACATGGGGACACAGAGACATGGGGACACGTGTGGGGACACATATGGGAACACAGGGACATGGGGACAAGTATAGAGACACGGGGACACAGGGATATGTGTGGGGACAGGGGACCAGGGGGATGTGCGGACGTGTACGGGGACACAGGCACATGAGGACACGTATGGGAACGCGGGGACGTGTATGGGGACGTGGGGATACAGGGGCATGTATGGGGACCTGGGTACACTCAGGAGAATGCAAAGACACTTACGTGGACAAGGGGACACTTGTGGGGACATGGGGATGTGTGGGGACACATACGGGAACACAGGGACATGGGGACACGTGTGGGGACATGTATAGGGACATGTATGGGGACATGGGGACACAGGGACATGGGGACGCATATGGGGACATGGGGATGCATATGGGGACATGGGGACACCGGGCCGTAGCAGGCAGCGCTGCCGGAGCTCGCAGGAGCCGCTCCCACTGTGTAGGGAACGCTTTATGGACTGCGGGGCTGGCGCTGGGCGATCGCCTCCGGCTCTCCGCGGTTAATTGCAGGCAGTAATTAACGCAATGACGGCGGTGGCAGGACCACTGCGGGTGTGCGGGATGAGTGCGGGGCGGACCCAGGCTCCGGCCTCATTAGCGGCCGTCACTAACGAGGGGCCTCTGTCCCCAGCTGGGTTCCGGTGCTGGCGCTGCCCGTGCCTCGTTCGTGCCTTCGGCCTCCTCTTCCGCGCTGCCCCTTCTCCCGCCTCCCTCGGCCCCCAAGGCGCAGCCCAATCCCCCCGAGCTGCTGCCCCACCCCGGGGGGCTCTGGGGGCTCCCCAGTGACGCCAGCCCAGCCCTGTGGCTGCCCAAATCCGCTCTGGGATCTCGTGCCCACCCTGCCCCGGGATCCAGTCTGGGACCACCTCCCTCGGCACTGGGATGCTGGCAGGGACACCCCGGCCGTGTCACCGTGTCCCGGAGCCCGGACGGATCCCACGGGACCGGCTCCGGCAGCAGCAGCTCGGCTCGGTCCGGGCAGGGAGGGGAGCGCGGCCCGGCGGGGGCAGGGACGGGCAGGGGGGAGGCGGGCAGGGCAGGGCACCCCGGGGTGTGGCGTGGGCTGTCCCCGCGGGGGCAGGGCGGTGGCAGCGGTCCCGCTCGGGCAGAGGCGGCAGCAGCTCGGGGCTGTCGCGGGGCACCGGCGCAGGTACGGGGAACCCGAGCGGGGCGGGCGCGGGGACAGCAGGGACAGCGGGGCCGCGGGGGGACTGCGGGATCCTCTGGGGTCTCCGGGGAGCCGCATCTCCCCCGGGAGGGGCGGGGTGCCGGGGCAGCTCTCCCGGCCGAGGCTGCGCGGGATGCCGGGCACGGAGCAGCGTTCGGGGACGGCGGAGCCGCCTTTTCACCCGAACCCACATCAAAGCGGCCGGAAAACAGCGCGAGGGGAGGGAAACTCACGGCTCGGGCACGTCCCGGGAGCTGGGGAAACAACCCTCGAGAGGCTCTAATGATCCACCCGGCCGGAGCGCGGGGGCGTTTCCGGCGTGCCGGGGACGGGAGGTGACACCCACCCTCCTGCCCGGCCCGGCCCGGCGGCTGGCACTGTCGCCTGTCGCGATGGGTGACATGGGCTGGCTCGGGGGCGATGCCGGAGCGGGGCTGGCGGCGGGGGCGTCCCCGGGGTGGCTCTGGCCGGGGTCCCGCTGGGGATCAGGGAAACAACAGCAGCGCTCCCGGGAGGGGTTACGGGACGGTGTGCCAGCCCCGGGAGGGGGACGAGGGTCAGGCCGGTCCTGTCCTCGCCGGCTTTCGCCTGGGAAGGAGCAGGAGGGCACAGGGGTGACCAGGAGGGCACAGGGGTGACCAGGATGGCACAGGGGTGACCCCGAGCCCCCAGCTGCGGGCACTGCCCGAGCCGGACCTGCCGGGCGCTCCCAGGGAACCCAGCACCGACTCCTGCCCTGAGCCAGAGCTCGGCGCTGATCCGGTGATTTCAGGAACAAAACCCGCACAGAATTCCCGCGGCAGCGCTGGGATCAGCCAGGGACATAAATCTCCGCGTGTTTCACCGCCCTGCGCCAAACCCCGGTGGCGCCGTGCCCGGCCCTCCTCAAACGTGACTTTTGTTCAGCCATGCAAACCTCCCAGAGCCCTGACGGCATTTTTGGGGTGAGAAAGCCGCGCTTTGGGGCTTCTCAGCACCCGGCAGCACCACGGGGGTACTTTGCAGCTGCAGAGCTCAGGGATGGGACATTCCCAGCTGGGTCATGCCAGGTGTTGGTTTGGGGGAACATCCCGCGGGTTCAGGACTCGCTGCTGGGCTGTGGGGCAGTGTCACAGCGTGTCCTGTGCCTTTGGCCATCGCTGGCCCTCCCTGGCCCCCAGGGAGCTCCGGGCTGGGGCCGCAGCAGGGTTTGGCTGCCCAGGCTGTCCCCCCGTGTGGCCGGGGCTGGCAGGGAGCCCTGGCACCCACTCCCAGCCTGCTGCCACCTCCCCAAAGTGCAGTTTTTATGTCTAATTACCGAGGTGATGAGTGAGGGTTGTCGAGAGCTTTCTTGGAACCGAGGTTTCTTGGATACCTCCTTGAAAATATTTTTCCAGTGCTTTAAATCACCTTTTTTCCCCCTTTCCCCCTGCTCCAGGCCCTGGCAGGAGGCAGCGTTCCCGGCTGCCTTTGCAGGGCTCTCAGCCCCAGGAGTGTCCTGCCTGCGCCAGCTGCGGGTGCCTAACGAGCCGTGCTTTTGTTTGGCATCGTTTGGGAACGGGGACGCTTTGGAGCTGCTGAGTGGAGCAGGTTGGGGGTAATGGTGATCCTGACTGTGATGCCTTTTCCCAGCTTACCTAGAGCAGAGGCCAGACAAGACTAAGAGAATAAAAAGCAGATATTTACTCAAAGGCCTTCTCGGTACGTTTGGCAGTCAGAGCCCACCCAGGGCTGCACCCAAAATGGACCGGGGTCACGGTTTTTTGTGCTTTATAATTTTTGGTTCATTTGCGTATCGGGGTCAGACCTCCAATTATAACCTCAGGTAATGAAGTCATCTATCCCAAGCTTGCCCCCCCAATTTCTCTGCTGTTTACATTTTTTGGGGGCCTAAGACAGTGAAGTGTCCTAGAGAGAAATTGTTCTGTCTAAGATGCAAGAACAGCAGCTCCAGTGTTACATGAAAAATAGAAGCTACAAATCCTAAGGCATCAGCTGGGCACAATGGGGCTCGGAGGTGCCAGGCATGGAGGGGACACAAAGGATCAGCAGCTTCAGGCCTGATCCTGAGCACAGGAGGGACCAGGATAACCACGAATAAACCCAGGAACTCCAGCGGGTCTTGGTGAGGCTCAGGGCAGGGTCCAGCCCTGACGTTGCTGCTCTGGCAGCAGCGAGCCCAGGAAAACACCTTGGCATTTCTCACTGTCAGCCTCACCTTAAATGTCAGTCCTGGAGTGAGGAGTGAGGGCAGAGGAGGCTTTGAGCTGCTGCTCAGGGCCCCGAGGGCACAACCAGGGGTTACTGGCCCTGAGCAGCCCCACTGGGACCCCCACCCATCACCCTGGGCTCGGGAAGCTCAGCCAGGGCTCAGGTCTAGTCCAAGCCCCCGAGAAGGGGGGTCTGGCTCCAGCTTGGTCACACTCCTGGGCCCTGCTGGGGGCCCTTGGCCTTGGAGCTCTCTGGTCCCAAAGGATGGGCTGTGACCACCTTGGCCTTTGTCCCCGTTGTGGTCCTGACTTCCAAGCTCGAATCTGGACCCCTCCCTCGGGAGCTTGGCTGAGGCTGAGGCTCAGGGCTCATCCCGGCTGCCACCCTGGCCCTGCCCTCCCTGCCCGTGGTTGGGACCTTAGAATGGACTGGATTGGAAGGGACCTTAAATCCCATCCCATTCCACCCCTGCCATGGCAGGGACACTTCCACTGCCCCAGGGGGCTCCAAGCCCCGTCCAGCCTGGCCTGGGACACTGCCAGGGGTGGGATCAGGGCAGGGGTTGTCACCTCCACCAGAGCAAACCAAGGGGCACTGCCTGGCTCCGAGGGCTGCAGGTGACTCAGTTTTCTCCATTCTGGATACCCTGAGGTCCATCTGGGCTCCTGTTGGATTTTCCCTGTGGAGCAGCTGCCTCCACCGAGCCTCCCTCGGCCTGTTTCTGGTCTCTGAGGAGACACCCCATATCCCCACCCCAGGGGAGCCCATCCCTCTGCTAGAGGAGAGAGGGCAATGTGCCTGCCCAGAGCAGATGGAGGGGTTTGGTGTCCCCCCTGTGTCCCCTCTTTGTCCCTCTGCAATCAGATCCAACCCTGTCTGGGGAAAAGCTGTCCCCAGCCGGCAGCACCCTGGGACAAGGACATGAGTGGGGTCACAGCAGGGAGGAAGGAAGGTGGCAGATTTGCATTTCTCTGGGTCAAATCCTATTTTTGCCTCAACTCAGTGGGAACAGCCAGTCTGGGCACCGAGGGGCTTCTGTGGGCTTTCTGTACAGAAGGGATCTCATCCCTGCAGGTGTCCCCGTGATCTTCCTGCTCCCTCCTACCTGTGGGACAGATGGTAGGAGGAGCTTTGGGATGTAGCAGGAATGTCCCACCACTCCTAGCAGCTCCCTGAAACCCTTCATTCCTCCTCAGCCGTGCTGTGAAAACAAAGAAAGAAACATTTGGGGCTGCCCCTGGATCCCTGGAAGTGTTCAAGGCCAGGCTGGACGGCGCTTGGAGCAGCCTGGGATGGTGGGAGGTGTCCCTGCCCGTGGTAGGTGATGGAATGAGATGGGATTTAAGGTCTGTCCTAAACCAACTTATTCTGGGACTGTGTGTGCTGAGCTCAGGGGGGTCATTTAGGATCCAAGGACGGTGACAGCACTGAGCCGTTGGTGGGAAAAGAAGGATTTTGTGCATCAAAGCTTTTTCCGGGCAAGCTCTTGGCTGCAGGGGCTGAGGTGCTGTTGGTGTTTGGGGTCTCTTTGACCTGGAACGAGGATGGGTGCCCAGCCAGTGGCATCCGTGGTGTGTTGGGACAAACCAGTACCCACCAGGAGCAAAGCTGATACTTTGGGTGAAAGAATGGAAAAAGTGATCAAAGGAGTGAGATAAGAAATAACAGCAGGGACTGACTTCGGGTGGGATTATTTAATAATAAGGTAATTAGTGCTTTACCCCTCACTGGCTCCTTTCATGTAAGGATCACAAGGCGCTTCACAAACATTAATTAATCTTCCCCACCACCCCTGCAGGAAGGTCACGGAGCCACCGAGCGTAAGGGAAACCTTGTCATTGATGGAGGTGGCTGCTCTCCCGGCAGGATGGGAGCTGGGGTGGGGTGGCAGAGCAGGGAGAGCTCCAGTTCCTCACCAAGGACTTCAAATGATTTCCCATAACTTCCCCAGAGGGCAAAAACGTCTTTGAGTCACCATAGGCAGCTGGGATGGGCGAAGGCTGCTTGGGACGATGTCCCTCCCTCCCACGGCTGTCCTGCCCTGGGGCTTTGGGAAGCTGGAGCATCCCGGTGGGATCACGCTGTCACTGCTCAGTGTTTCAAATGTCCGTGGTTGTCCTTGTCCCAGGTCCTGGCAGTGGTGCCAGCATGGCTGAGCAGGACCCGGCCACGGGCTGCCCGCGGGGGAGGCAGCAGCAGCCAGGTCAGTGTGCAGTGGGTGTGGTTTGGGGATTTTCCCCGGTTTCAGACGGTTCATGAGGAAGGTGAAAGTGGGACACAGTTGTGAGATGGGGAAGAAAGAGATTTGGGGTGAGGAGGGGCAGTCAGGTGTTGGGAACAGGGCTGGGATGTTCCTTGCTTGGCAGAAATGGAACTGGGAGGGCAATGACCGTAACCAGAACAGCAGAGCCTGGGGGCTCCTCCTGCACGTGAACCAAACCCTGAGCCCCAGGGGTGACCCTGGGGAGGGTGGGCAGTGCTCCTGCAGCTCTGGAATGTTCTGCTCTCCTGCTCTCCCTGTCCCCTGTCCCTGACCCCGAGGCCCAGCCCCGTCCCAGCTGTGCCCCCAGCTCTCAGTGCCCCCGTGCCACCCCAGCAGTGCCCGTGGCTGGTCCCTGTGCCCTGGAGGCCGCTGGCACTGCCAGGGCCTGGCTGCCACGGGCACTGCTGGCACCCTTTGCTTTTCCAGCTTTCACCTGGGAGGTGAGGGCCAATGACCGCAGCTACCACAGGCAGGTCAAGAAGAAATTTGCCTTCTGCCTGAGCAAGAGGAAATACTCGGTGAGCCAGGCTGGCCCGGGGCTTCCCTTCCCCAGCCCCTCAGCCCTGGGCCGCTGGTGGCGGGGGGAACACCAGAGATGCTCCAGGGAGGTGTTCAGGGGTGGAGAGTCACACACACAACCCCAGGGAGGAGAAGAGCTGCTCCTCCCTGCCTCATTCCCCAGAGCTGGCAGAGAAGGAGCAGAGCTGTGTGAAGGGAATTTTTTAGTCTGGTCTAATCAAGAGAGAGATTTTTCAAAATGTGTTGAGTGAACAAAACCAGATTTTATTTTTTTTTTTTTTTGCAGCTAAATAACATCGAGGTCAGTAAGGTGGGCTTGACATCACAGAGTCAGAATCACAGAATATTCTGAGTTGGAAGGGACCCACAAGGATCCAAGGGTCCAGCTCTTGTTGAATGGCCCACATGGGGAACAAACCCACAAGCAAATGATTTTGTTCTCAACTTTACACGGCCCTTGGATCCAATAAATCCCTTTTTTCCCTTATGGCTTTGATAATTTTTTTTTCAAGGCATCTCTTATGCTGTGAAAAATCCTAAAAACACCAGAATGTTTTGGCACTTGCAGAGCAGGTCCCTGGTTTCCCGTGGCTGACCCTGGCAGGGGCTGTGACCTCCCTCTCCTCCGCAGGGCAACGCCATCAGGACAGCCAAGTACAACCTCCTCACTTTCCTGCCCCTGAACCTCTATGAGCAGTTCCACCGCATGGCCAACGTCTACTTTGTCTTCGTCATCCTCCTCCAGGTGGGCTGGACACCGAGGGAGCACCGAGTGTGTGCCAGGCTCTGCCCAAGGAGGGTTCTCTGCAGTTCAGAGCAGGCAACCTGGCCTAAAAGCTTTCCCAGAACACGGCTTTTCCGTGGTGTTCCGGGTCTTTCGGGAACTCTGAGGGGTTTAACCTGTGTTAAGTGTGGTTACTTTAAATTAAAGCCCCACAACACCAGGAGGACGTGGAGCTGCTGGAGCCAGTCCAGAGGAGGCCCCGGAGCTGCTCCAGGGCTGGAGCCCCTCTGCTCTGGAGCCAGGCTGGGAGAGCTGGGGGGGTTCACCTGGAGAAGAGAAGGCTCCAGAGAGAGCTCAGAGCCCCTTGCAGGGCCTAAAGGGGCTCCAGGAGAGCTGGAGAGGGACTGGGGACAAGGGCTGGAGGGACAGGACACAGGGAATGGCTTCCACTGCCAGAGGGCAGGGATGGATGGGAGATTGGGAAGGAATTGTTGGGTGTGAGGGTGGGGAGGCCCTGGCACAGGGTGCCCAGAGCAGCTGTGGCTGCCCCTGGGTCCCTGGCAGTGTCCAAGGCCAGGCTGGACGGGGCTGTGGGAGGTGTCCCGGCCCATGGCAGGGGGTGGCACAGGACAGGATTTAAGGTCACTTCCAACCCAAACCTTCCCTCAATTCTATAAAATAGGTTTGCGTGTAGGCGAAGCTCACATTGACCACACCACAACAGAAATTCATCCCTTAAAATTCAGAGACCCGGGAGCATTTCACACCTCAAAAAGAGGTGAAAAACCACCAAAACAGGGGTCTGGAACAGAGATGTTGATTTGGTGATTCTGAGATGGGTTCCTGCCACCCTCAGGTGCTGCCTTGGGAGCGAGGGATTCACTCAGTCACCTCCATGTCCCAAGGTGGGACAGAAGTTGTGTCAGTGGTGTAAAACTCTCCTTCTCTAGACTTTCCCTGAGATCTCCACGCTGCCCTGGTACACTCTGCTGTTCCCCCTGAGCTGCCTTCTCATCATCCGGGGGCTGCGAGACCTCGTCGATGACATCGTGAGTGAGGGGTGGCCCCTGGGGACCGTGGCAGGAAGGGGCCCTTTGCTGTGAGCTGAGCTGAGGAGGTCAGGAGTTGCTGTCATCCACCAGTCCTGAGCTATCATCTACCCCACCACATCCAAAATCTTTTTAATTTTCCCTCGGGAAAGGTGTGACCTCCTGCCTGCTTCCCTTGGGGTCCAAACCCCCATTTCTGTCATCTTTAATACCTTGACCACTGGCTGTGGTGCCAGGTTGGTCCCCAGAAATACCTGGGGGGAATTCAGCCTCTTTATTCACCAGAACACATCTTGCCATGGCTCAGAGCACAGGTGTGGGGCTGAGGAGGGAGGTGGTGGCCTTGAGGGGGTTGTTTTGGTGGCCAGGGCAGCCTGGCAGGGCCCATCCCTGTCCCTTGGCCTCTCTGTGTCTGCTCCATGCAGGGCCGTCACCGCAGTGACCGCAGCATCAACAGCAGGCCCTGTGAAATCCTGACTGGGAGGAGGTGAGGGGCTTTGGGAGGCTGTGCCCGTGTTTTCCACACCCGTGTGGGGCAGGGGAGCAACTGAAGCGCTGAGAATCCTCGAGAAGGGGTTTGGTGGGACCGTCCCAGGCTCTGCAAACTCCCATCGCCTCCCAAAACACGCTACAGGTCCTCCTGCAGGACTGATCACATTCCAGTCATGGACAGCAGGTTTAAAAAGCCCCAGTTTGCTGTGATGTGCTGGGGGAGGCTTTCCCTGGCCACAGAACCCCTCCAGGTCCTCACATCCAACCCCTGGGGCCGTGTCCCTGCTCAGCACCGGGCCAGGGAAGGAGGAGCTTTTCCCAGCCGTGGCCGGGGTGCTGAAAGCCCCTGTCAGCTGCAGGCACGGGGGTGGGATGTGACACCCGGGCCCTGTGCTCAGCCCTCCGCAGGTCACTGCGGTGCCACAGGAACCTGGAGACCCAAACCCTGCAGGACTTTGGGCTGGAACACCCACAGCCCCCACTCCCACTGCTCTGCCGGGACAAAAAGTTGTCCCTTGAATCCCCCCAACAGGTTCTGCTGGCAGCAGTGGCGCGACATCTGCGTCGGGGACATCGTCCGGCTGCGCAAGGACAGCGCCGTCCCGGTGAGCGCTGCGGGGCTGGCTGTGCCCTGGGGGGAAATCGGTGACCAGGGGCTCATCCAGGTGCTCTCTCCCCTTTTTTTACTCCTCAAGGCTGATCTGCTCCTGCTGTGCAGCTCCGAGCCCAGCAGCCTGTGCTATGTGGAGACCGCCGACATCGATGGGTGAGGACTGGGACAGGGACAGGGACAGGGACAGGGACAGGGACAGGGACAGGGACAGGGACCTCTCTCGCCATAGGGGGACAGGGGCAAGGTCAGACACCCTGGTCCTGGGGACCTCCCAGTGCTGGGAGGGTTCAGCAGAAACCACAGGATGTGGGAGATCCTCCAAAACCCACATCTGCAGACACCCCAGAGATGGGGATTTGAGCCCCAAAATTTGACAATGGGAGTCCAAAAGCTCGCTGAGGGTTCCACAGAGCACCTGGTGGCCTCAGGCCAGTGTCTGCACCTCCCAGCTCCCTCCCAGCCGGTCCTCCCACCTCCCTGTGCAGGATGATTTTATGGGGGGCTGTTCCTGCACGAGTGCTCCCTGTGTGAGAGGACAGGTCCCTCCCTGGCATTCACTGGCACTACTCCTGTAATCCCCTGGTAATTAATGGCTGTCTCTGGCCCGTGGGTCCCACAGGAGAACAAACAGCTCTGTCACACCACGAGGTTGTTTTATTTTCCCTTCACTGGCTCTTGCTCACAGGGAAACAAACCTGAAGTTCAGACAGGCCCTTCTGGTCACCCACCAGGAGCTGGGCAGCGAGGAGAGCATGGCTGCCTTTGATGGTGAGTCTGGGTGGGGGAGGATGTGGCCAATCCCACTGGGACAGGCAGATTCATCCTTGGGAACCCTCTGCTTCCCTGTCCCCTGGAGCCAAAGGCCTCATGTGGAGGCACTTCCCATCACTTCTGTTGATGCCTTTTCCTGGCTTACCTAGAACAGAAGCCAGACAAAATTAAGAGAATAAAAAGCAGATATTTATTCAAAGGCCTTCTTGGTACATTTGGGCAGTCAGAGCCCACCCAGGGCTGCACCCAAAATGGATCAGGGGTCACGGGTTTTTGTGCTTTATAATTTTTGGTCCATTTGCATGTCGGGGTTAGACCTCCAATTATAACCTCAGGCAATGAAGTCATCTATGCCAGGCTTGCCCCCCCAATTTCTCTGCTGTTGACATTTTTTGGGGCCTCAGACAGTGAAGTGTCCTTGAGTTTCAGGCCCGGAGAGAAATTGTTCTGTCTGAGATGTGAGAACAGCAGCTCCAGAGTTACATGAAAAATAGAAGCTAAAAATCCTAAGGCATCACTGTGATGGATCCATCGGGTTGTGCACCTTCCCCCTGCTCTGGATTGTGATTTTCCCACTGGAACCAAGCTCTTGGTTCCCAAACCTCAGCTCAGACCCTGCTGCTCCTCCACAGGGTGCAGAACTCCCCTCTCCAAGGCCTTGGGGACGAAGGGGGTTGTGTTGGTGCCTCCTCCAGTTTACAGCCCAGTGAGGTTCCTGCACTGACCGCTCTCCTTTAGCCTCCATCTGCGCCATCCAAACCCCACCTAGAGACGCCCTGACAAACCCCGAATCCC
This sequence comes from Orthonyx spaldingii, assembly GCA_013397795.1. Lineage (NCBI taxonomy): Eukaryota > Metazoa > Chordata > Aves > Passeriformes > Orthonychidae > Orthonyx > Orthonyx spaldingii. Next base: position 128,576 of record VZTJ01004217.1, on the reverse strand, counting down.
CCCGGGAGGCCCCGAGCCGCCCTGTTTGGAGGCTGGGAGGGGAGGAAGGTTCTCTGGTGCCCCTGCCCTTCCCTGTGCAGGGCGAGTGACGTGCGAGGAGCCCAACAGCCGCCTGCACACCTTCACGGGCTCCCTGCGCTGGCGGGGCCGCGCCCACGCCCTGGACGGCGACCGCATCCTGCTGCGGGGCTGCCGCGTCCGCAACACCGCGCTGTGCTACGGGCTGGTGCTCTACGCAGGTGAGGCCCCTGCACCGCGGGGTTCTGAGCTGCCCCCGCGCTTCCAGCAGCGGCACAAGCTGCAGGAGCTGCTGCCGCGTGTGCTGGAGGTGTTGGGATGGCTGGTGGGAGGGGAGGTGGTACCACAGCTCTCCTCAGCCCAGGTTGTGTCCCGGCTGCTCCTCAGCCCGGATCCAGCCCGCCCAGTGCGGCTCAGGGCCGTGGGGAGCTGTGGGCAGAGGGAGGGCTGAGATCTGCTGTGAGCATCCAGCCACGGCTGGGTGGGCACCGATGGAGGGAGGGGCTCCTCTGGACTCTTCAGGGGAGGGGAGGTGTGATGGTGGAGGGAGCCAGCCTCGCTGACCTGCAGGTGAAACTTCTGGGGACCTTCTGCATTTTTACTTCAGAAATGTATCTTGCCCAGGGTTTGATTCCAAGATTATGAGGAACTGTGGAAAGATCAAGCGGAAGAAAACCAAGCTGGAGCACATGATGGACCGGCTGGTGATCTGGGTGGGTGTGCTGCCAAAACCTCTGCCCTGCTCCTGGCCTGGCTCACAAGGCTCCTCAAGGGAGGTTTCTTGCTGGGGTGGTGCTGATTTTCTGCATCTTGGAATATTTGGCCCAAAATATCTTGAGTTTAACATGTTCAGAGAATCCCAGAATCTGAGAATCCCAGAATGGTTTGAGTTGCAAGGGACCTTAAACTTCATCTCATTCCCACCCCCTGCCATGGCAGGGACACCTTCCACTGTCCCAGGCTGCTCCCAGCCCCATCCAGCCTGGCCTTGGACACTCCCAGGGATCCAGGGGCAGCCACAGCTGCTCTGGGCACCCTGTGCCAGGGCCTCCCCACCCTCACACCCAACAATTCCTTCCCAATCTCCCATCCATCCCTGCCCTCTGGCAGTGGAAGCCATTCCCTGTGTCCTGTCCCTCCATCCCTTGTCCCCAGTCCCTCTCCAGCTCTCCTGGAGCCCCTTCAGACCCTGCAAGGGGCTCTGAGCTCTCCCTGGAGCCTTCTAGAGAAGAGTCTGGTGGGCTCTGTGATCCTGGGACTTTCTCATCTAGGGACCTTCTCATCCTGGCTTCTCCCCCAGATCTTCCTGGTGCTGTTGGTGACGTCTCTGGGCCTCGCTGTGGCCTCTGGGTTCTGGGCCAGGACATTCCAGGAGAAGCACAGTTACCTGGCTGCCCTCTACAAGCACACAACCCCTGCCCAGCAGGCCTTCCTCAACTTCTGGGGCTTCACCATCCTCCTGAGCATCATCATCCCCATGTCCATGTACATCACGTAAGGACCACGGAGCTCGGAAGGGATCAGGGCTCAGCACCCGCCCCCTGTCCCCGCCCCTCACCTGGAATTTGGGTCACAGCCCCAAAATGGGGCTGCACTGAAGGTCAAGGTGTGGCCCAGGCCATTCCCAGGTGCTCCCTTAGCCGGGAGAGGGGAAGGGTGGGTGAGGGTGTGCTGAGATCTCCCCAGGGGAAAAGCAGAACAGGGATCCAAGGCCTGTGCGGGTGTTGGGGGTCGTGGGCAGGCTGAGGGTGGCTCTGAGGATGGTGCTGCTCCCTGGGAGCAGGGTCTGGGCATATTCCTGTGCTTCCCATGGACAGCAGCAGGGTGGGAAGGAGAAGGGCACTGCTGCTCTGCACAGGCAACAATCACAATTTGTGTCGGAAAAAGTGTTTCCTAACTTTTGGGCCCTTCACTGAACATCCAGATGTGTGAATTTGGTCACAAGGGCCAGAATTCCAGAGGGGACCCAGTGGGTGAGGAGCCTTTTGGAAACCTGGCCATGAGCAGTGGAAACCCTCTGGCCTCCCCCGAGCCCAGAGCAGTAGGGTCAAGGTGGGGAGTTCCCCCGTGCCAGGTCCCCAGTGCCCCTGGCTTGTGAGGAACACCCTCACCCCTCCCTGTTTTCTCCTCCCGGACTCCCCAGGTTTGAATTCATCTACCTGGTGAACAGCTGTTTCATTAACTGGGATCTGGGGATGTATTATGGTGCCAAGGACATCCCGGCCGAGGCCAGGAGCACCAGCCTCAGCGACCAGCTGGGCCAGATCGAGTACCTCTTCTCGGACAAGACGGGCACCCTGACTCAGAACATCATGAGCTTCAAGAAGTGCTGCGTCAACGGGACCATCTACGGTAACCTGGGGTGGAATGAGTTTGCAGGGGCTCAGGAGAACCTGGAGCTGGTTCTTTCCACTCCTCCTGCCTTGCCAGGGTGCTTGGGACAGGCGGATTGGTGTTGGTGGTGCTGTAGGAATTCACCTCGTCCTCATCCCCCACGTTTTTGGGGCTCCTGAGGTCCCGCTGGCCTGGTGTTGCCAGCACACAGAGTCAGGGCACAGACCTGGCCTCCAGCACGGGAGAGGTTTCATGGCCCAAACTCAGCTGAGATCAGCAAAGTTCTCCCTGATAAAAGAGAGAGCCTGGGGTAGGACCTGGGGCAGCTGCACCGAACCCGGTGTGGGTGAGGCGGATCCTGCCTGGAATCGTGAGCTGGTGCTGGCCCAGGTGCAGGAGTAATGGGAGATGGGCCAGGGCAGCCCCTGGATTTTTATTTTCTTTTAAGGTCTCATAGAGAAAAAGGAGCTGTTGCTTTTCTTCTTTGCATCCTTTTCTGGGGAGTCTCCAGCTTGGTTTCCAAATCTGGCACTTTGAGGCTTTCAGGTGACCTATAGAGGAGGCGAGGAAATGATCATTGTCCTTGAGTTGTTTAATTAGAGTGAACATAAGTAATTGCTCTTTGCTTTTCTTTAGGTTTTTTTATTTGTCTGTTTGGGTTTTGGGTTTTTTTTGGTTTTTGTTTTTTAACATTTTTTTACATTTTAAAAAATTATTAATGATTCTTCTTGGTTTTCCCCATAAAACCTTGAAAATTGCCAAGTCCTTCCTCTTCTCATTGCTGTATTTACTCCAGCTCTTGGCTCGCTCTGGGAGCTGTCATGATGCTTAATTAGTGAAATTTAACAAGCCAGCCTGAGCTTTAGCATGAAGCTCTGTTTTCCTGAGATAAGTATCGTATGCTTGAGACAAATGGACAGTGATAAAAGCAAAAAGGAGGGCCAAAAAGACCTAACAAAGCTTTTAAGCAGGAATAAACTCAATTTTCCCTGCCTGGTGTGCACATTCCACCTCTGTGGAGCAGCATCGCCCTAATCCCAGCAGTTTTTGGCCAACTGCAGAATCTCCCAGGAAATGCAGGTGAAAGGAGACCTGAATTTTTAACATTAAAATCGTGGTGAAAAATCTGAACAATAATCCAAAAAAGTGAGGCCTGGATATCCCAGTGGAACCCGACACTGAGCAGATGCTGAACTGGTGCCTTTCTGCTCTTTTTCTGGCCAGCAGAGCAGGAGTCTCTCCAGAGAAGCTGCCCCAAGCGCCCTGCCAGCCCTCTATTAACTGGGTTATTTTTATTTTGGCAGGTCCAGGCACAGGCCCTGAGAACCAACAGCCACCGGTGCGTAAGTCCCCCCTCCCAGGTGCCACGGGGCCATCCCCGGTGACCCCGGTGACACTGGGCACAGCCTGGTGCCGAGGAGCTCTGCTGGCTCCCAGCAGGGTCCAGGCTCTCAGAGGGGCCTGGCGAGTTTGCCCCTCCTCAGCTGCCATTCAGGACAGGGGAACTGGGGTTATAAAATAATGCACTTCTGATTTTTAGGGGTTTTTGCTCATTCCCAGTGGTTTTACACCCACCCCCTTGGCGTTGGCAGTGCAGAGCTGGGTCCAGCAGAGTGGCACTGTGTCACACCCCCGGCGCTCCTGGGGACACAGAGCCCTCTGCTCAGCCCCCCCGGGCTCCTGCATCCTGCCTGTGTCTCTCGCAGGGCTCGGGGCTGAGCTGGGAGCGCCCCGGGGAGCAGAAGTTGGGTGTTTGCGATGTGACGCTGCTGGAAGCCGCCCAGAGGGACAAGGACCCGGTGCTGAGGGAGTTCCTGAGGCTGCTGGCCCTCTGCCACACCGTCATGGTGGAGGACAGGGGTGGTGGGTTGAGGGGCTGGGAGCTGCCCCTCGGGGTGCTGGGGCTGTGCTGGGGTTTGGCAGAGCCCAGCGAAGCTCAGCCGTGGGGAGCAGAGGGTGTGAGAGCCCGGGGGTGGCTCGTGCCACTGTCCCTGTGCTGTGGGTATGGGTTTGGGTTGTTTTAGAGCTCATGGGTGGGACTAGAAGCACAACGGGGATAATCCTGTCAGGGGCAAGGAGCAAAAGGGATCATAGAATCCCAGAATGGTTTGGGTTGGGAGGGACCTCGAAGCTCATCCAGTGCCACCCCTGCCATGGGCAGGGACACGTCCCACTGTCCCAGGGAACTCCAAGCTCTGTCCAGCCTGGCCTTGGACACTTCCAGGGATCCAGGGACAGCCACAGCTGCTCTGAGTACCCTGTGCCAGGGCCTCCCCACCCTCAATTCCTTCCCAATATCCCATCCATCCCTGTCCTCTGGCAGTGGAAGCCATTCCCTGTGTCCTGTCCCTCCAGTCTTTGCCCCAAAACCCTCTCCAGATGAGACAAAGCAGGACTGAGTTTCCCCAGCCTGGTAGCTCAGGTTTCAGGGTGTCACAGCTACTGCTGGGCAAGAACAGGGTATTTCATCTGTCCCAGTGCTGTTTGACTGGGGGTCTGTGTGTGTAACCCCTGCTCCTCTGCTGCAGACCAGCTGGTTTACCAGGCAGCTTCCCCGGATGAGGAGGCGCTGGTGTTGGCAGCCAGGAGCTTGGGCTATGTCTTCCTGGCCCGGACACAGGACAGCATCACCATCAGCGAGCTGGGCAGGACCAGGACCTACGAGGTGCTGGCCATGCTGGACTTCAACAGCGACCGCAAGAGGATGTCTGTCCTGGGTGAGTGGGCTGGGCTGGGCTGGACTGGGCTGTGTCAGGGGTCCTCCATGGTCCCTCCCGTGCCCAGCCCTACAAGGGATGGCACTGGGATGGCACCAGGATGGCACCAGGATGGCACCGGGATGGCTGCAGGTGGCCACAACGGGCACCGGGCTCCTCAGGATCATCCCGGTCAACCCCGTGGGTTTGCTCACCTTGGTGAAGACAGCCGAGAAGGGTTTGAGCAGCCAAGAGAGAGGAAGTAAATCCAGGGCTCAGAGGAGTTGTGTGAGGGACTGGCAGTGCCTGAGGCCTGAGTGCCCCGTGGTGGTGCAGATCTGGGGATATTCCTGCATTTCCCATGGCCACAGACAGAAAAGCACCAGCGAGCCCTGTGGTGCCTCCTGGGGGCCAACACGGGCCAGAGTGGCCACTGTGTGGGGACAGCGATGAACGGGAGCCGTCTCTGAGGGGACCTGAGGTGTCCTTCCCCCCCGCCAGTGCGAGACCCCCAGGGCACCATCCGGCTCTACACCAAGGGTGCCGACACCGTCATCCTGGAGAGGCTGCGGCAGCGAGGGCCCCACGAGAGCCTCACCGAGAGGGCGCTGGATGTGAGTCCCACCCAGCCTGGCATGACAGGACTGCTCTGCTCTCCCTCCTGCTGGCTTCGGGCTGGGTGTCCTGCAGTCCCCTGCTGCTCTTCCTCCCTCTGCCGTAGGGATTTCAGTTCTTCCTTCTGCTCTAGGAGCCTCACCTGCATATGGGACAGGGGGTAAGAGGGTGTGGAATCCACCTGTGGGGCTCTGCATGGACCAGCTGCATCCAAGAATGCTCACGGGGACACTGTGGGATGGGGGAAGGGAGGCAGAGCCCAGAGAGAGACTCCCAGGTCCGGGAACGTCTCTGGCTCTGCCTGGGGCGATGCCCTGGGCTGTGAGAGCGATCCTGGGGAGGGAGGAGAGTCCTGATGTCCCCCCCGCAGCGCTTTGCAGAGGAGACCCTGAGGACGCTGTGCGTGGCCAGCAGAGAGGTGAGCGAGGCCGAGTTCCGCGCCTGGAGCCGGCGGCACGGCGAGGCCGCGCTGCTGCTGCAGGGCCGCGCGCGGGAGCTGGACGGGCTCTACGAGGAGCTGGAGCAGAACCTGCAGGTGGGACGGGGATGGGGATGGGGATGGGGCCAGGAGGAGCTGTCTGTGCTCCCAGGGCAGGCAGCAGGGTTTGGCTCTCCAGGATGAGGGGCTGAAGTGTCCAAGCCAACGGCCATTCCCTGGGTGGGAGGACAGGAGGAGTTTTCCCCCAGGGCTGACTTTGTGACGTGCCAGTGGACACTGGGGTGTCAAGTTGTGCCTGTCAGGTTGTGTCTGTCCCCAGTGAGGGCTGCTGGTTGGGTGCAGGGGTGATCCCCCCCTCCGTGTCCTGCCCTGCCCCGTGCCATGACACCCAGTCACCCCCTGCAGCTTCTCGGGGCCACGGCCATCGAGGACAAGCTGCAAGACGGAGTCCCTGAGACCATCCAGCTGCTGAAACTGGGCAACATCAAAGTGTGGGTGCTGACAGGAGACAAACAAGGTCAGTGGAGGCACCCCCAGACCCCCAACACATTTCAGCTTCTCCTCTAAACAGGACCAGAGAGGAGAAGTGGGGCAGGAGTGGGCAGGAACTGGTTCTGCTGCTGCCGTTACTCTGCAATGGCAGCACATCCCACACACTGGGGGAAACTGAGGCAGGGGAAGCAGCTGCTGCCCACCAAGGGCTCTTGGACCCCCCTGGGCTGGGGGCAGCACCATGGACGGTGGACATTGGGTGTTGCAGAGACCGCAATGAACATCGGCTATGCCTGCAGGCTGCTGACGGACGACATGGAGATCCTGGAGGAGAAGGAGGTCAGGTGAGGAATCGCCACCTCCTGGCTCAGGACATTGCTGTCCCTGCTGAGGACACCCGAGGGCAGAGGAAGCGGGGCAGGGTGGGCAGAGCTCAGCTCAGCCAGAGGTGCTTCTCCTCCCCTGCACCAGCCTGGATGTCCGTGGTCCTTGTCTGATGCTTTTCCAGGCCTTCTCCCCTGTTTCTGCCCCCACCCCACGCTCTTCCTTGGCAGGAGAAGAGAGGGTTTAAGCTTCTCTCCAGCCTCTCAACCACAGAGAGAGAGGCTGACCTCTGATACCAGTGAGCCTCCTCTTTGCCCCCCCTGTTCCCACCACAGTCCCATCTCCCTGGCCTTGAGATGACCGAGGCCCACTGTAGGTCTCGCCAGCATTCCCAGTGTACCAGTCCATGTCCAACCCCCCTCCCTCCCACAGCGAGATCCTCCAGGCTTACTGGGAGAGCAACAACAACCTCAGTGGCAGTGGGGATGCCCCGTGCAGCCGCCGCCCCTCCCAGCAGCGCCCGGAGGCTCCGTGCCATGGGAAGAGAGCCATCGTCGTCAGCGGGGACTTCCTGGTAAAGTGGCACCCGGGTGCTGTCCTCTGCTCCCTGCCTGAGGGTTGTTCCTGCCCTGGTGGTATCAAAGTCCTACACCACGAGTAGGATGTGGTTCTCCTCCTGCCCAAAAGGTGGGAAAAAAGTGGGAAAAGCCCATTTGGGGCTGGGGAATGAAGGGTGGAGAGGGGAACAACCTTGCACTGACCATTTGGTGTTGGGGGGCTTTGACCAAAGCTGCCCAGTGTGCTGGGGTGACAGGCTGGGTGACACAAGCTCTCGTGGTCATTCTGGGACACACTGGGCTCATGGTCACAGCACCTGCTCTGTGAGGAACTCAGAGAAAACCAGAGTCACTCTTTTGGAGCATTTAAGAGCATTGTTGAGGAGCTGAGGGCTCTGAGGGCTCTGGGTGAGGTCCCAGCCAGGTGTGCTCTCCCCCAAGGACAAAATCCTCCACACGGGAGAGGTGCTGCAGGAGAAGAAGGGGTGGCCGTGGCGGTGGCTGTGCCGTGACGGGGCCGAGGCCTCGCAGGACCAGGCAGCTCTGGTGGAGAAGGCCTTCGTGGACCTGGCCAGCAGCTGCCAGGCCGTCATCTGCTGCAGGGTGACCCCCAAGCAGAAAGCCCTGGTGGTGCAGCTGGTGAAGAAGCACAAGAAGGCCGTCACCTTGGCCATCGGAGACGGGGCCAACGATGTCAACATGATCAAAAGTGAGGCTGGGGCAGGGGGAGGCTGGGGTTCAGTTGCTGCGTCCCACTGGTGATGGTGGTGTCACCTTTGTCATCTCCACCACCTCACCCTCCCCTGTGGGGTGAGGAGCTGGCAGGGGAAGCCCCAGACCTGCTCCCCACATTGCTGTGCTGGGGGGAGCCCCAGACCTGCTCCCCACATTGCTGTGCTGGCAGGGGAAGCCCCAGACCTGCTCCCCACATTGCTGTGCCGGGAGGGGGGAGCCCCAGACCTGCTCCCCACATTGCTGTGCTGGGGGGTGAAGCGAAAGGCACAGGACAAGGACCAGCCCAGGACAAGTGCAGGGTGGCCCATGTGCTTTTGGCATCTGGAATGAACCTTGATGAACCTTCAAACCCGAACGTGGGTAGCTGGCAGAGCCATCCCTGCCCCTCCCAGCAGCCCAGCAAGGGGCTGTGCTCTTGGCACACCACACCTGGAATATCCAGGACATGGGACAGAGGGGGCTTGTTCCCTTTGTGTGTCGCTCCTGGATTGACACTCCTGGGGACAGCCCATGGGGAAATCCAGCCCCCAGCTGCCCCAAACCTCCCCACGTGCGTTTGCAGCCGCGGACATCGGGGTGGGCATCAGCGGGCTGGAGGGGCTGCAGGCCGTGCAGTGCAGTGACTACGCCCTGGCCCAGTTCTCCTTCCTGCAGCGCCTGCTGCTCGTCCACGGCCGCTGGAATTACCTGCGCATCTGCAAGTTCCTCCGCTGCTTCTTCTACAAGACCTTCGCCGGCCTCCTGGGCCAGGTGTGGTTCGCTTTCCACAGCGGATTCACGGCCCAGGTGAGGGGTGCAGGGCTCACATCCGCCCCATGGAGGTCTCACCACCAGGGTTACAACTGGCCCTGCTCAGGATCCCCTGCAGGGATCGTGCCTGGGACTGCCTGGAGGACACGAGTCCACATCACCACCCTGGTGCCCTTTTCTCCCTCGCCACGTCCAATTTCTTGGGTTTGCCTGGCTGAGACACCACTGGGTATCTGCACTGGTTGTCTGCTTTTTACCTGGCTGGATTGGGAAAAGCACCCTGAGGAAATTCGGGATCTGCTTGTGAGCTGCGGTTCAGTCTTGGACAGATGCAGGAAAAGATCCCACATGCATTAAGCTGGTTTCCTCCAAAATGGGAGCTTTGATCCCAAGGGCTGTCATCAAGTGTGACTTGACCAGCAACGTGTGGGGCTCCAGCTCCCATTTCTGTATGCAGCATGACCCTACAGGCAATGTGGGGCTGATGCAGAGGATGGGGCAACTCCATGGGGATTCCCATGTTTGGAGCTGAGTGTCCTGGGGCCTGGACATCCTTTCTGAGTCCTTCCAAAGCACCTCCGAGCTCACAGCTTCTCCCTGTTCCCTTCTAGCCTCTGTATGAGGGCTGGTTCCTTGCACTCTACAACATTTTCTACACCGCCTACCCCTTGCTGACCGTGGGCCTTTTGGAGCAGGTACGGCTTCACCGGGCTCACCCAGCCCTGTCCCGCTCGGCTTCACTGGGCTCACCCAGCCCTGTTTCCCCTTGGCTTCACCGGGCTCACCCAGCCCTGCCCCCCTTGCCACCTGCCCACCTTGCCCTGTCCACTCTGGAATCAGCCCCGCAGTCCCCGCACCCCTCTGCACAGCCCTTTGTGCCAGGCCACGGCCTTGGCAGCTCGGTGGGCATCTGGAGCTCGCCCTCAGGCCTGGGGTGCCTGTCCCCCATCACCCCAGAGCCGCTGGGCACAGGGACCCACTGCAGCTCTCATGGAGGGGGTTGGGGTGGGGAGGCCCCATCCTGCTCCCCCAGTCCCTGAATCCCCTGTGGGATCCTCTCCCTTCCCCAATCCCTGAATTCCCTCTGGGATTCTCTCCCTTCCCCAATCCCTGAATCCCCTCTGGGATGCTCTCCCTCCCCCAATCCCTGAATCCCCTTGGGGATTCTCTCCCTTCCCTAGTCCCCTCTGGGATTCTCTCCCGGCAGGACGTGAGTGCCAAGAAGAGCCTGGAGTTCCCTGAGCTCTACGTGGTCGGGCAGCAGGACGAGCTCTTCAATTACCGCGTTTTTGGTGCCACCCTTCTGCACGGGGTGGGAACGTCCCTCGTCAGCTTCTACATCGCGCTCTGGGCCTTTGAGGACCACGTTGGCACCAAGGCCGTGGGTGACTACGAGTCCTTCTCTGTCACTGTGGCCGTGTCAGCGTTGTTGTCGGTCCTCGTGGAGGTGAGCACTGATCTGCTCTTCCTCGTCCTGCCCCGCAGCAGATCTTTAGGGTCCCTGGGGTCTGGCACTATCCCCCATGGCTCTGTGGCTGGGGGATGGTCTCCCTGGGATGGAGGAAGAATTTGGAAAAAGCAGCTGAATGGAAGAGGGTCACCACGGCCCTCGTGAGACTGCCCTTGTCTGCCCTTGTCCCCACAGATCGTCCTGGACACCAAGTACTGGACAGTGTTGTCCTTCCTAATGGTCACAGCCAGCCTGCTCCTCTTCTGCCTCTTCTCCTTCCTGACCCAAAGCGTTGATGCCTTCAGGATAGCCCCTGCCATCTTCCGCTTCCCAGGTGAGGTGCCCTGGGCACCCCCACGCTCCTTCCCTGCCCTGGCCTTGGTGCTAGGAGCTGTTTCCCTGCAGATCATCTCCTGGTTGCCACTTCTCGATCTGCTGCTTGACTTTTAACTCCAGTTTAGGTGCCACCTCCTCTTCAGAGCCCTCAGCACCTTCCTGGGTGGGGGCCTGGCCCCCAGCACTTGTTCCCTCTGCCCTCCCCACCTTCCCTGCTCAAACCTCACCCCCCACTCCCTGTGTTGACAGATGCCAGCCGGAATGCCCTGACTGACCCCTATGTCCTGCTCGTGGTCCTGCTGTCCCTGGTGGTCAACACCCTCCCCTCGCTCACTGTCCACGCCTTCCGAGCCAGCCTGGGCAGAGCCACCACCCAGCAGGTGAGGGCTGGGGGGGCTGGCAGGGGTGGGGTCCTGCTTCCCACCAGTGTTGGTGCCTGGGATTGCTGGTGGCAAGGGGAGGTTCTCCAGGGAAGCCTAGACTGTAGTGCTGGCACATGTCAGATGTGTCACCTGTCCTTGGTAGCCCCGCTCATGACGGTCCTTCCTGACACTGGCGCCCAACTCTGACTCCAGGGGCTCTTCCCAAATTGTTCCATGGCCCAGCAGGGGGCCTGGGCCAAGAGAACTGACCCAGCTCTTGGAGAGGGTCTGCAGTAAGTAACTGTCCTCCAGGACCCCCCAGGAGGGTCTGAGGTCTGGTGCAGGTCCTGGTGCCACCCCAGCCTTGGTGAAGCTGGAGGTTATATCTTCAAAAGAGCCCCAGGTGGGAGCAGGGGCTGGGATTGTTCTCCAGAGCTCTGTGAGCTTTGAAGGGAGGGTCCCCTGGGAGGGTCCCCGCATTCCTCATCCCATCATGGAAAATGAGGTCGTGGTGGAGCTGGGATCCAAACCCTGTCCTGGTGGAGGGTTCCGTGTGCTCTCTGTGTGTCCCTTGGGCTGAGGGCTCTCCTGGGAGGTCCCCACAGCCCATGTGGGACCAGGGGTTGGCAGTGTCCTCCAGAGCTCCATGAGCTTTGCAGATGCCCTGGAGAATCCCCACATTCCTCATCCCCATGGAAAATCAGGTCATTCTAGAGCTGGGACCCAAACCGTGTCCTGCTGGAGGTGCCCCTATGCTCCCCTCGCATCCCCCCTTGGAGTGAGGGCTCTCCTGAGAGGTGTTCCCAGCCCTGACCTCCCCATGTCCTTGCAGAAGATCCACCTGAAGGCCAAGCGGGACCCGGAGCCCTCGGTGGAGCTGCGATCCCACGTCCCCCGCGGCTCCTTCCGCCGCCGCTCCAGCTACGCCTTCTCCCACCAGGAGGGCTACGCCGGCCTCATCACCCGCGGGGACAGCGTGCGGGCCAGGGCCATCCGCGGGGACAGTCTGGGTGCCAGAGCCACCCACGGCACCCGCGGGGACAGTCTGGGTGCCACGACAACCCACGGCACCGCCCCAGGCCCCCTGCACCCCGGGACCCCGGCTGTGTCCCCCCTGCGCTGCCCCTCGGTGTAGCTGCCCCGGCCAGCGGCCTCCCACCCTGCTGGGACAGGGCAGGAGCAGCAGGGCACACACCTGGCTGCTCCTCTCCTTTCAGGGGCCACCTTTGATCTTGTTTTGGTGGGTTTGCAGCCCCTGCGGTTGCAGAGGGGCTGGCCCTGCCCTGGGCTGTGCCCTGCAGTGGCTCCGTGCCCCCCACACGGGGTGCAATGGCCTTTGCAGAGGCTGCGAAGCCGTGAGAGCCACTGACCGCTGCCACCGGCCCGGCCGCTCGCCCTGGGAGCCCTGGCTGCCAGCCCAGCCCCTTCCCTCTGCCGAGCCCTGGAGCCGGGGCTTCCTCTCGTGTGAGGCTCATCCCAGCCTAGGCTGGACCCTCAAAAGCAATGCTGCTGACCCAGACTCATTAACCCACCTCTGCATTAATTAAATGCCCGATGGAGAGCAGTGGTGGGGGTGCAGCCCCTGACCCCTGCTCATTCCCATCCACAGGGGACTGAGCTGCAGTGGCTGCACCAAGAACCTGGTTTTGTGTCCTCACCAAGTGGGATTTCGATCCTGTGGCTTTTACGTCACAGAACAGGTCCCAGAATCCCAGAATCCCAGAATCCCAGAGTGGTTTGGGTGGGAAGGGACCTTGAAGCTCATCTCACTCCACCCTCTGCCATGGGCAGGGTCACCTCCACCAGCCCAGGTGGCTCAGATTTGAGCAGTGTAACTTTAAAATGTCCCGTAATTTCTGGAGGGGCAGCCAGGTATGATTGATTGATTGATCACCTGGAGGTTTTTCTTCTCCAGCCAGACCAGCCTGGCTCCTGCAGCCGCTCCCTGTCACTCCCCACCAGTCCCACCTCCCGCCTTTGCTGTCCCTGCACAAGGGGCAGGTGTCCTCTCTGTGCCTTGCCCCATCCCCACACTGCTCCCCCACGTCTGGTGTCCCCACCTTTGGGGACAATGTATGGCCACAGGCTCTGCAAAACCCCAAAAAGCACTTCTGGGGGGATGTGGATAAGTTCTGCCTGGTGGGCACAGGGGACACGTCCCACAGAGCCAGGGCTACCAGCAGTGGCTGCTGGAGAAGTTGTGTGTGCACAACTGACTGGTGACTGGGTCACCCTTTTTATTGGTTTTGGTTTTTAATTAAAAGCACTTTTTAGCTTTTCTCTCCTCTCCTGCAAATCTCTGCTACACCATAGAGGGTGAAAGCGGCACAGAAAGGTCCCGTGGTCCCTCGGTCTGTGCCAGTAGTGCTCGTGCCGTGGCAAAAAGCACAGCAGGATAAGAAATTTGGGTAAAAAGATACACAATTAAATCATCCACGGGGGTTGGCCCTGCCTGCAGCACACGTGATTCCATGGGTTTGTTTTACAAGTGCTTTGGCCTCATCTGCACCGGGTTTGTGAGAATTAAAGTGTTTTCCTTGGGCTCTGGCCAGAAGGGCCTGGTTGGTGCCAAGAAATAAAAGTCTTTCCTCTGGGAAAGCTCTCGCTGCTGCAACTGCCAGGTGGAAAATGGGGGGAGAAACTTCCCCAAGCGTCCTGGGCATGATCCCCGAATCTGCCAGGCCAGGTTTGTGAGGAGTGAGGTGGTGAAAGGGGGCACGGGGAGGGAACTGAGCCCCTCCCCTCCACAGGACACCACACACGCCGGGGTGAATGACTAGAAAATAATTTATTGAAGAAACAGAAAGCTGCAGAAATACAACACAGTCATGACCAGTAGAGGATGAACAAATAGAGATTAATTTTTTTCTCTCTTTTAAAACCTGTTGACAGGCTGGAGTTGAGTTTCCTGAAAACTTCCCCTGCATGAGTCATTGCAAAGAACAAGGAACAAACTCCAGAGCACACAGCACAGTTTGGATAAAGTGCCTGACACATAAGACTCTTTTTTATTTTATTTTTTTCTTTTTTACCGTTTGTAAATAGCTTAAACAAATATAGTTGCAAGACACAGAGGAGTAACAATTGCATTTCGCTGTAGAACAAAACTTATCCCATGAGAGTAACAATGAAGCAGCAGCAAAAAAAAAATTAATTTAATTAGAAGGAAAAAGTAATCTTAAAACTCAGAGATGTGGCCCTCGGACTGCGTGGGACGAGGACGAGCGTCACCTATTGCTACACAGAAAAATGAGCAGTGTTTGCTGGAGGAGGCTGGGCTGGCAGAGCTGAGGCTGGGGGTTCTCCCTGGCTGGGCTGGATTCTGTCTGACTCCTGTTTGCTTTAGAAATCAAAGGGGGAAAAAGAAAAAAAAAAACCAAACAAACCAAAACAAACCCAGATTTTGTTCTTTGCATTTTTAATTTCCTCTCTTTAAAAATCCCAAACTAAGACATGAGAGGAAGCAGATTCCTCGTGGCAGCTCCTGCAGGTCCGGCCCATGACCGGGGTCCTCTGAGACAAGGGAAAGGAGCCAGGTCTGTGCTGGGGACATGTGGTGGTGACAGGGACAGGCAGAGGGGCAGTGACAACCCAGTAGTGCCCAGCATGGGCTGGGGAGAGAGAAAATGAGGAGCTGATCGTCCTCCCCACCCAGCCTTGGGATGTTCAGGACAAAGGGTGAATGGTGATTTTTTCTGCCAAAACCATTTCTCTCACTCTGTGCCAATGTCCTACCGGCACAGCTGTTGTTAGAGCAGGGAAAGCTTGGCTCTGGTTGTGCCAGAGCGGGGTAAAAATGTTTAAAACCAACCCCAAGAGCCTCCTGCTTTCCCGGTGGGATGGGGATGGTGCCGGGGGTGGGGTTTCAAAGCATAAAAGCCATCGTTGGAAAACTTCCACCCGAGGAAGAACTGGAGAGGCTGGGGGTATCACAGGTAATGAAATGACCCAAACCCCTGAAAACTTCCACAATTCAAGTAGGAGACAGTGGCCAGGATGAACCAATAGGTTTCAGTGGGAGCTCCCAGGTCTCCTCCTCTTCCTCACTGCCCTCCATCACCCTTGGAGGTGTTCCTGGGGCCCTGTTTTGCTCCTGCTCCCCACAGCACAAAAATGCCCTTTGGCTGCAACCCTGGTCAAGAGAATTGTCTTTAGGACAGAGCTCGGATTGTCATTACCTGCAGGAGAAAAAAAAAATCTTTGGTATCGTGGCAAGTTGCTCCTCAAGGCATTTTGGTTGGTGTGGGCAGCAGGCACAGCCAGATCCAGTGTGGGCAGGGCTCAGCTGAGCCAGAGAGTTCTGGTGGGCAAAACACAGGGCAGAGAGCTCAGATCTTGGCTTCTCCAGGGTCTGCCAAGCCATCCCTCCCCAGGATGGAGCCCAGCTGGTCTCTGTGAGGTCCAAGGACTGGTGACTGGGGGTTGTGTCCAAGCCTGGTCGACGTTCTTGCAGTTGGAACCGTGGTCTTGGCCTTCAAGCTTCTCGTGGTGGAAAAGGTCTCGGAGGAGGAAATGGGACATGGGGGGGATGCTGAGCTCCCCAGAGGACAGAAGGGTTGGCCAGCAGATGAGCGGTGCTGATGGAACCAGCATCACCTCCTAAAAGCCAGGTCCTGGGGCAGTGGCTCTTCCACCACCCCCTGGTGCTGAGCGTCTTGGTGCTGGCGGCAAAGGCTGCAGGGACACGGCACCAGACAAAACCTGCAGACTGGAAAACACCTTCCTTGGCTTCTGGGGGCCACTTTGGTGGGGCCTGAAGAAGCTGAGATCTCTTTCCTCGTGGTGAGCTGAGCTTTGGGTCCACCTCGAGTGGTGAAGAGGTTGGAAAGGGCTGAGGAAGCAGCAGTTCCAGGGAAATGCTCTGGGAATGGCACCACTGCCTCCTCCAGGACCCCATCGCCCTCCTAGCCTCCAAAGACGTGGCTTCTCACTGCTCCTCTCCTCCTGTCTTTGAGCAGGGAGAGGAGGAGGAGCAGGGCGAGGAAGGACTCTCAGGGGGTGGACTCTGGACATTTGCAGGAAGCTCCAAAACCCTTCCAAAGTGCCCTGAGAGCAGCTGGGTGGGTTGGGATCCTCCAGGGCCTCTTCCACTTCCTGGACTCTTCTTCTTCAGCCAGGGCAGGTGTCTTTGCACAGGGTGAGAGCAGGCTGGTGGCACAGAAATGTCTGTCAGGGCCAGAGTGCTGGGTGTGCCTCTGACCCAAAGCACGTTCCTGGGGACAAAGACCCCAGAAATGGGTCCCTCCAGCCCATCCTGGGGCCTTGATGCAGCCCCATCTCCAGCACCTCTTTCTGTGCAGGGCAAGGGCAGAGGCAGGGCTGTGAGGTCAAACCAAGGATGGGATTTGGGAGCATCACCTGCAGAGCTGTCAGCCCTGAGGGGGTTTTGGGGTGCCCAGGGCTGTTTCCCTTGTCTCAGAGGAGCCCCGTGGCTTTGCCAGCCCAGGTCGTGGTGGTGGCTGATTGTCTCTCCCCCTCTTGGCTGCACTTGGCATTGGACCCACAGAGTTGGGTAAAGCAAAAAAACCAAACCCAAAAACCACAAAAAACCCCAAACAAACAAAAAACACAAAGCAGAGTGAGGAGCCAGACCTCGGGGGGAGGCAGGAGGGCAAGGTGGGCACGGCAGGGTCCCGTGGCCCAGATTCCCTTACCCTGTTTGCTGGGCACGGGGCCAGGCTGTGCCCCCCACCCTCCCGGGGGTCCCCCGAGCAGCCCCTGCCTCTCCCTGGGGCTGCCACGTGATTTTCAGGGTGAGGAAAGGAAGAAAAGGGGTGAAGGAAGAAACAGAGGGGATAAACAATAACTTTGTTGTGGTTGTGAGTTGGAACAGAACCGTGATCCATGCAGAGAAATCTTGATCAACCAAAAACTCGTGGACAAAAAAAGCACAGTTTGTCCCCTCCCGCTCCCACCCGACCACCCCTCCCCGAATAATTATTACATTACTTCAAGAAAGAGTATATTTTTTTCATGCATAAATCAAATTCTCATCTTGTCTTTTTTTTTTTGTCTTTTTTTTTTGTCTTCTTTAAATTACATTTGAACACAGAACACATATAATAAATACTCTTGTACGACATGACTCAGAGAAAAGTAACACATCTGAACGCAAAGGTATCGTCATCATTATTAGTTTTTCTTTTTTTTTTCTTTTTTTTTTTTAAAAGGACTTGTTTAAATATGAAATCTGTAAACTCCAAGGGTCCTTTTTTTTTAATCTTTCTCTCTCTCTTTCTCTCTCTCTCTTTCTCTCTCTTTTTTTTTTTTAAATCGTGAAACTATCCAGCTTTCATTTCCTTAACATTCAATATGTCTCCCATTGAACGCATCAAAGAAATAAGAACATGCCGTCTTCTGCAAAATTATAATTTAACAGTATAAAGCTTCAAGTCACAAATTCCAAAAACTAGCTAAGTAATTCTTTTTTTATCACATAAACTATACATTAAATATTTTGAGGTATTTCAGAGAACATTGTCAAAGGCTTGTAAGGTCTGTGCTGGGTGGCAAAGAAGGCTTTCTCCTGCATAGAGAACGTCTTTGGTATCACAAGCCAGGTGGGGACTGGGGACAGGGGGTGGCGTGGCCAGGAGGGCGGGCAAGCCCTGGCCAAGGCAATAGCGTGGAGAGAGTACAGGGGACAGGGAGGGGACAGGGTCTGAGCGGCCCTCTCAGGCTGCCCAGCGGCACGGGGAACCCCGAGGGGGTTGCTCTCACCAGGGGCATTGGAATCCTGGAATCCTGGAATCTCCTGGGTTGGAAGGGACCCCCAAGGATCACCAAGTCCAGCTCATGGCCCTGCACAGGACAACCCCATGAATCACACCAGGGTTGGCCCTGGGCAAGTTTGGTCCAACTCAAAGGAGTCGCCTTGGCCGGAGCCTGAACCAGGCAGGGACAATTCAACCCAAGTTTTCCCTAAACTGGGCATTCTGGAGATTGCTGGGGAAGAGCATCTCTGGCAGCTCCTCTTGCTGCCTTTTGCTGGAGCCAAGGGGCAGAATGGAGCAGAGCTGGCTGCACAGATCCTCCCCAGCGGGCCAAAAACACCCCTTTGGCGACTTGGAAATGGCTCCTGCTGAAAGGATTCACAGCTCCAAGCTGTTCCCTAAAGGAAGAGTTTGGAGAAAGCCCAGGGTGAGGCTTCCCATCCCTCCTGCCTCCGTCTTTCCAAACAGAAATGCCACGAACTGTGCTACCAGAAGTGGGAACCGAAGCCCAGATCTGAGCTGAGGGAAGCGAAAACAACCCGTGAGGAAACTCACTTTGTCACCTCGTGAGGAAACTGTCACCTCGTGGGCTTCTGCAGGGTGCCAGCACTGAGAGGCTGGGGAAGGACATGGAGCAAAGCCTTTCCCTGGGAGCAGAGTCCCTGGACACCAGGTCTGTGCTCCTGGGGCAACAGGGGCTGGGTGGAGGGACCCTGGGGACCAGGCTGGGGGACACAGGGACATCTGAGAGGGGGGACATGCTGGGGAACCAGCACCTTTCCCTCAGCGAGGGGGATGTTTTCTCTTCAATCAGAACAAGGGTTGGGTTTCTTTCCTTCACCCCAACAGCCAGAGGCTACGAGAGCTGTGGGAATCTGTCCCTGTGGAGAGCTGAGCTAACGGTGATTCTTTAGGATCGAAGCAGAGGAGCACAGAAATGGCCACACACCTTTGGTACAAGAAAAAGGCACTCATCTACCACGCTGCCATCCCGGGGTCGCTCGCTCGCCTCCTCCCTCACTCTCTGGGGACTCGGCAGGGCCGGGGCTGGGGCTGGGGGTGGCCGGGGGCTCTCGGCCGGGCTGGGGGGAGCAGGGAAAGTGGTGTTTCCAGCACAGACCAGACAAGGCAACAAAATCTTTGGTATCAGACGTGATTTTCAAATCACAAAAATTGAAAACTCAAGTGAGGTAGCCTTTAGTCTCGGGTTCTCACTAGAAATGTCTTTGCATCCTTGAGGGCCTGTGGCATTTACACTTTTTTTTTTTCTTTTCTTTTTTTTTTTTCTTTTTTTTTCTTTTTCTTTTTTTCCTTTTTTTTTTTTTTTCTTTTTTTTTTCTTTTTCTTTCTTTTCCATTTTTTCCTTTTTTTTTTTTCCTGTTGTGTTTTTCACTTCCCAAACCAAGGCCCCCTTCCTGGCTTTTCAGCCCTTGAATACTACTCGATGGGGTTGGGGAATCCACCACCATCGTCACCACGTCACGACAAGACGAAGAAACAACATCAGGGGAAAAAATCAGTGGCAGGGAGTGGGGTCCTGGGGGGATGAGATTCCCGTTAGGTTTTGGGTTCTGGTTGGCAAAACACGCTGTGGCAGCTGCCCGTTCCCTCTGCCTCTCTCCACCCCTCTGTCCCGCCCTCTCACCAGCAATGCTTTGGTTCAGTTTGGTGTCACCGTGTCCAGTCTGACACCCCCAGCCCCTCCACCGCCCACCTACCCCAGGAGCTCTTTGGTTCAAGACGTCCTCTGACCCTGCCCGCTCAGGGCTTCGTGTACAGGGGTTTTTTCTTTCTCTCTTCATTCTTTTGTCCTTTCTTTCCTCTTTTTTTGGGGGTGCTTATTCTTTTTTGTTTTGGGGTTTTTTTTTGTGAACACATACCCTTTTCTTTTCTTTTTTTTTCCTTCTTTTCAACAAGGTGCCTTCCTGTGACACAACTGATCACTCTCAAAGTAAAGTGAATCGAAGAAACCATAGCGCTAGAACACAGATGGTACTTTTTACCCGCATAAATTCAAGAGTGTCCTTTTTTTTTTTGGTTGATGGTTTTGGAGGATTTTTTTTCCCCAAGTGGTGGGGGAAGAAGGGGACCTTGCCTCCCCCTTCATCCCCAAGCCTCTCCCAGCCCTTCCCTGTCCCCAGCGGCACCTCCTGCTCCTCTTGGGCTGGCAAGGAGCCCTGGGGGGGCTGGGAGAGAGCTGATTGTAAGGGTTTGGCCTCGCGATTGCTTTTTTATATGGCACAAGTCACCATCGAGAGCTCGGAGGAAACGATCCCTTTGAAGCTAAGTACCATTGCTCCAGAAATTCGCGTTTAAGGCAGGTTGTTAATTGGCACAAAAAAAAAAAAATCTGGTGTCTTTTTGGTAAGTTGCCGATCTTTGTTGAGCTTGTTTGGTTGTGGTTTCTGTTGTTATTCCTTTTTTGAGGGGGTTGGGTTTTTTTCCCTTTCAATCTCATCGGGGAGTTTCCCCCTTCTCACACCCAGGGCTGGATTTCGCCACCAGATCCCTCGGATTTTTCTTTTCCCGCCGTGCACCGACGTTGGTTCCAGGAGGGAATTTTTTTTGGTTGTTGTTGTTGGGTTTTTGGTTTTGCAATTTCTTTGGTAACAGAGATGAAGAGGGGGGATGGGAGGGGGCAAGAGTGTGTTGAGGGGTGGATGGGGCGAGATGCAAAGCCAACAAATCTGCTTGGTCTGTGTCCATTCCTCAGCCGAAAAGTGAACCAGAAATCCAGAGGTGAAAGGTGGAGCCAGTCACCAGCAAAGATCAGATCCTTCGCTCCAAGTCTCTCCTCCCGTCTCCTTTCCAACAATTGTTATTTTTAAATACCCGATTTCTGTAGCTAAAATGTGCTTCTTTGACCTGCTGGGGCGCCGGGCGCCGCGGAGCAGCCGGGGTCCCCTCGGGGTGGGGGTGCTCGGGTCCGTGGAGGCAGGAGGGGACTCCTTCGCCGTGGAGCTTCTCCGGGAAGGATCTGGGACCGGGGTGCTCTCGTGAGTTGAGGGCTGTGAGGGGCCTGGGGGGTGGGTGCTCCTGGGGGCGTCCTGGGGGTGGCCAGAGGAAACGAGGGGTACAGGAACGTCCTCAGCCAGGCTTCCAAAACCCTCAAGGGGCAGAGGTGCCACGTGGCGATGGCACAGAGGGTGTGGCTGCCTTGGGGAACCCCCTGCACCTCAGCAGGGAAAACCTCAGCAGTCACAGACCTGGCGGGAGCCCAGGCACACCCAGAGCGCTTCTACTGCTCAGCCCCCTTTGAACCACGGCAGGTTTGGCCCTGGTTCAGTGGGGTTGTGCCAGAGCCCAGCCCGTGACGCCACTTCTTGTGCCACCCCCACCTTTACCCTCCCCTGTGGGAGCCGCAAGGATGGCCGTGACAGAGACCAAGGTTTGTCAAGAGGTCAGGACGGGCCCCTGTGCCCAGAAACCTTCGTGGGCAGGTGAAGACAAGGCTCTGTGATCCCCAGGGACCAGGGATGCTTCCTTCCCAACAGAGCCTCGCTCCCTCCACCCCACAGCACCCCTGCTCCACACGGGTTTCCTCTGAGCCCTCCCGGGGACGGAGCCGACCTGGCCACAAACCCTGTCCCTGCTCCACCAGCTGGCAGGATGTGGCAGCAGGAGGTGGCAGCAGGAGCTGGCCCGAGGCCCACGCCCATGGGTGGCACCCAGCTGAGGGTTTGGGAGGCTGATGGCCCCACCCCAAAAGCACCCACCCCGGTCAGGCCATGTGTGTGAGTCTGGGGTTGGCTTTGTCATGAGGGGGACGTCCAGGAAGGGGCAGGGAGGGCTGGGGGACATCATGCTTTGGAGAAAGTGCTTGTAGAAGACGAGGGGACCCCGGGGTTGGCGCCTGGCTCCTCCTGCCAGCGGTTCATGCAGCGCCGGCGGGCGTTCATGAAGAAGTTGCTGACGGTGGTGAGCTCCAGGCCCAGCTGCTGGGAGATGGTGATCTGCATTTCTTTGGAGGGACGCTTGTTCTCCTTGAAGATGGCGATCAGGGTGCGGCGCTGCAGGTCCGTGAAGACCAGGCGCTGCTTCTTGGGCTGCAGGCTCCGGTCCTTCTGCTGCTCCTGCTCCTTGCGTTTGCAGGCTGGGGGCGGTCAAAAGAGAGAACAGGGCCGTTAACTGGGGCTCTCCTCCCTGGCCCGCCTGCAGGGCAACCGGCTGCCTCCCGAGATCTGAGATCCAGGCCCTTCCCTCCAGGAACCTCGCAGGCCCTGTCCCACCGCTCCCTCCTCTTCCTCCCTGTGCCTGCTGAGCGCCTGCTGAGAGGGGACAACGGCCTCTTGTGACACCAGTGTGACAAAAGCCTGGGGGAAGCCCAGGAAAAGCCTCAGCATCTCCAGGTGACCCTGGGACTACAGGCTGAGGAAACCCCTGGACTGCTCTGCTTCCAGACACTGGCTATTGGGATCCATCCCTAAATTTTGGGGGTTATCCATCGGCCTCCCTCAGCATGGTCTCACTCCCCTCCTCATCACCTCCACCACATCCAGCTGCCAGCTCAGAAATGCAGGGAAGAGCGGGGGACAGGGACATTATGGACACCTCACTCTGCAGCCTCCACATCCCGCAGCATCAGCTTGGAAGGACCCATCCTGGATCCACCTGCGCTGAGAAGGGGTTTTCCTGCCTGAGTCATTGGAGGCTCCAGGAAATTCTGTCTCCCCTCTGTGCCTTTGCTACCGGATCCTCTGGCACATTTGTCAGCACTGAATTAAAAGGCTTCCCCACAGGTTTGGCTTGAGCCAAAGGTCAGGACAGAGGGGCTGTCACGTGGGGAAGGACAGCGAGAGCCAGGAAAGCCCCCCTGACCCCACCACGCTGCATGAGGGCAGAGGGGGAAATGAGTAAAATAAATAAATACATGAATTTTAATTGTGGCGATATCAGGCACACTGTTGGTGGAAGAGGTGGGACAAGGGGACCTTTGCTATGATATTTTCCTGGAAAACTACAGAAAGGTGGAGGCGGCTGATCCAGCCCCTGCTCAAAGCAGAGCTGGCCCTGAAGCTGTTGAGGTTTGATCTGGGTTGCTCAGGGGCCTGGCTGCTCAGGACTCAACCACACACAAACTGCAGGAACCTGAGGTGCCATGGCCAAGGCAGGGCATGGATCTGACCCTGCACAGCTGGGGACAAAGCATTTCATCCTGGGAAGCTCAGAAAAGAGTGAACAAACCATGGGCTGAACACTTCCCAAAGGGAGCCACGCTTTTGCCCGGGGCAGCAGCAGTTTTCAGCCTTTGGGGTTTCTTGGTTCAGATCTTCCCAAGGATTTTGCAGGGAGGGCACAGGTCCCTTGAGACATTTGCTGTCTGGGGGGCAGATTTCAGCTTGCTTCTCTCAGGCACTTGCAGGAGCGTCTTTGGCCTGGAAGGGTCCAAGCAAGTTCCAAGCTCCAAGCACAGAGCTTGGAGGGGCCAGAGGCCGAAATGCTGCAGGGATGGGGCAGCAGGGACAGGAATTCCCCTCGGGCTGAACACCCTCCTGCTCTCCAAACACACCTCCCCAGCCAAAGGGGAGGCAGTGTGCAGCCTGGGAGCAGTGGGAGGGTGTTTGAGGTCATTTCTTCCTCACCAGAAAACAAGGGAGCTCCTCCTGCTGCAGCTCCTCAGCTGCCTCCACTACAAGCCCTCTTCACATCACCCCCGACTAAGAGGGAAGGATGACATCCACCCCTTCCACCCAGAGCTGGGGAAATCGGGAGCTCAGCAAGGAAAACAGTTTATCCAGCAGATTTAGCTCTGTCCCAGCTGCTGGGCTGGGTCCTGGCCTTGTCCCCGAGCGGTGCTGGGAGCCACCAGCTCTGCTCCCACTGGGGCAGGGGACGGGAGGCACCGAGCTGGACACAACCAACCACTCTCAGTCCAAATCAGTCATCCCTGGTAAAGCCAGGGGAGAACCTCCCCCTCCCCTTCTCCCCCCAGGCAGGTTTGGCTGCACACCACCATCCTCAGGGACAAAGGGACAGTCTGAGTGACGCCAGGGGACCCTGTCCCAGGGGTACCTTACTCAAACAGCCGGCAGAGAATGTGGAAACCTACCCTATGACCATCAGATGCTTGCAAAAAGAACAAACAAAAAAAGCCTTTATAGAAAATTTGACTTTTTTTCCCGGACATGAGTTTAAAAAAAGACCCCTCCCAAACTTCCCCCCAAGCCAAACAACAAACAGCAAAATTCCCCCCACACTTGTGCCCCTCGCCCACCCTCCCCACACCCTCCCGGCACCCCCAGCATGCTCAGCTCCTCCTGTGCCCATGGTGGGCTCCTCACTCTCCATGCACAGGGCATTTGCTCTGCAGGATGGCACTTGGAATGTGTCCCCTGTCCCCACGGGACCTGTGGATGTGACCCAGCTGTCACCCTGGCAATCCAGCCCGTCCTCTCTCTCTCCTGCCTGCTGGCACCCGTTCCCATCACAGTGCTGGACATCCAGCCCTGGGTTCAGCGTTTCAGCTTTCCAACCTCGCATTCCAAGCCCCCATTCCATTTTTAGGAGTGATTATTACAGCCCGGTCTCCCATCGATAACTCCGAGCTCCAAGGCAAACACACCCATAGGGCCGTGCTGGTAAAACAGGGCTCCTGCAGTGAAACCATTGCTCAGGCACAGGGGACATCCTGCTCCTCACCCCCGAGCCCCCCGCTGTTTGGGGTTATTTTCGGCCTGCGCTGCCGCCGGCAGCCGCATCCCACATTTCCTGTGCTCGTTTGTTTATTTATTAATTTCCCTTTCTGCTGACGCAGCCCAACACCCCTCTCCCCCAGCTCAATCTAATTACAGCTCCGCACAGCAGCGATCGATGGGGACGCTGCTCAGATCTATTTACGGCAGCCATCAACCCCTCAACGGAGGATCTTTTTCCCATTCCCCATCCCCTGGGCGCTGCTTTCCCAGGCAGGCTGGCGGTGGCCGTCCCCACGTCCCCGCAGGCAGCCAGGGGCACAGCTCTGACTCCCACCCATGTCAGCCGTGGGTGAGGTGTTTTCTTTGTGCTTCAAAATCCCCTTTCTTCCCCCAGGTCCTCAGATCCAAACACCCCAACCTCGGCTTCATGTTGTTTTTCCATCAGGTCCTTCCCGGCTCTCTGGGCTTGGCTGTGCCCCGTGGGGATGGGGACATTTCCATCCCTGCCTCTGTTCCCAAAGGACAGGGTTTATTCCTGGGCTTGCCCTGCTCCTCCTGGGGCACAGAGGGCTCTGTCAGTACCAGGACAAACCGCGGGAGAGATGGATTGAGGTCTCCCATGGCTGGGGAATGCTCTGTTGGCCAATAAGGGGTTGGGCTCACCCATAGTGGGGGGTTTTCTCCTCTCTCCACCTCTCCCCAGCTCATTTCATGCCCTCCAAAACCAACCAAGGAGCCCAGAAGTGACAAGGAGGGGACGCCAGATGCAGTGGGACGGGGTGACAGCACGGATCCTTCCACACACCAGGCACGCAATCCAAACAATATCCCACCCCAAACAAACAATATCCCATCCCAAACAATATCCCATCCCAAACAATGTCCCATCCCTAAGGCAGCCCTGACCTGGCTGCGAAAAAAACACAGGGAGCAAAGACAAGGCGGAACCTCGGGCAGGGAAAGCAGGAGGAAAGAGCTCCAAAAGCAGAGGCATCCCACCCTCCTCCCCGGAGGATTCTGCCGAGGGTTTCTGCCTCCCGGGAGCCTCCTGTCACAGGGTGCGCAGTTTTCCTTGACTTAACCTTGACAGCTCGGAGCGAAATATCTCCCAAATCATTTCAGAGGGGACATAATAGGGACAATCAAATGGCCGCTGCTCGGGAGCTGCGATTATGCCTCGCAGCGTGAACCCCGCGAAGCATTTAACTAATACCTGATGGCTTTGCAGGCTTCCGCAGCCTGCCAGTCCCTGCTTTCCCTATTATACCCGCAAACCTCTGTTTTTCGGCCCCAGCGTGCTCTCCCTCTCCATTCACTTGCAATACAACCTGTAATTTTCTGCCCACTTTGCTTAAGTGCCGGTGATTTGTTGGAATCACAAAAGACAGCCAGGGGCTTTCAGAGCCAGCACGAAGGCTGTAAGCAAGGTTGGGGGGGGGGGGGAACCCGCACAAAACCCACCGGTTTCTCTCTTTTTCTCCTTGTCAAATCATCTCCCAGGGGTGGAAGGGGAGCGAGCAGCATTTATGCGCTCAGAGGGAGGTGCAGGAAGGGATGGAGAGGGGGGACGTGGATGAGGTTGGCCAGGGCGGGACAGGTTTCCCTGGGGCAAAGGTGGGATGCGCTGGTTCCACCGGGTGGGAAATGGCGCTGAGCAAAGTTGGCTTCTCTCCACACCTTCAAGACGGGTCCAGCCCCTGGACTGCCTCAGTTTCCCCCTCTCCTTGAAGGGGCAGAGGGATCTGAAAGGAGGTTATAGCCAGGCAGGGGTCGGTCTCTTCTCCCAAGTAACAAACGACAGGACAGGAGGAAACGACCTCAGTTGCAGCAGGGGAGGTTTAGATAGGATATTAGGGAAAATTTCTTCATGGGAAAGGTTGTCCAGCCCTGGCATAGAGTGCCCACGGAAATGGTGGAGTCACCACCCCTGGAAGTGTTCAAAAAGTGTGTGGATGTGGCACCTGGGGACGTGGTTTAGTGGGGAACATGGGAGTGGTGCTGTGCTGATGGTCGGACTTGATCTAAGAGGTCTTTTCCAGCCTTAACAATTCCACGGCTCTGTGATGTCGCTCCCTTTCCCAGAGAAGGGGCTGGGTGTTACTGGCTCAGCCCCCACCCCGCTGTTCTGGAAGGCTTTGGGAGCTCTGAGCAAACCGGGCTGAGCCCAGTGCCTCCCACAGGGTCTGAATGAACCTCATGGCACCTGCACCCCAAGCTGGAGCAGAGATCAGGGGGCTTTATCTCCAAACCAGAAATCCTTTGGTCCACAGTGGGGCTGCCCGGGGTGTTGGGGCAACTGTGAGAGGCTGGTTTGACTTCTCTTTGCACTGCAGGAAAAGAGTCCAAAGAGATTTTTCACAAATAGGGAGAAATTCACATCTTCTCCAGCTGGGAGGACACAATGCGGACAGGACAGGCAGCAGTATAGAACAAAGGAAAAGTGCTCAAAAAACAAACCTCGACTTTCTTTTTGCTCCCCACCCCCTTTTTTTTTTTCTTCTGAAACCCCATTTGGTTCCAAACACAGATGAACACACAGGCAAAGGGGATGTGGTGTCAACCACGGAACGACCGGAGCAGAGCCTGCCCTGCAGTGCCCATTCCTGGGATCTCCCAGATTCCAGCAGCACATGATTAAAAACACCACCTTGTGGGCTCCAACACTTGTGGGGCATTTTGGGTGCTGTGATCCCAAAAAAAAAAAGAGCTCAGAGGCCATTCAGAGTCTGAGGTGTGGTCAGGAGCTGCGATGTGCCTGCAGAGCCTCCCAGCCCTGCAGGGTGGGAGTGCCACGGCCCGGCCCGAGCTGCCAGCCCCACACGTGTCCCCGTGCCACGTGTCCCCGCTCGGTGGGGCCAGGCTTCCCCGCCGGTGTCCCTGGCAGCTCGGGGAGGACGAGGAGAGCCCCTGGTCATTGGTATGCAGCCAGCGCTGCAGGGGGAGCCGCTTCCCCGGGCCCAGCAAGTTAAATCTTCCTCTGAGCGCTGCAAACGAGGAGATGAGAAGAGACGAGACAAAGCGCTGCCGCCTGCGCTTCCCTTCCCGTGGCTTCCCTTCCCTTCCCACGCCGAGGGTTTCGGTGGCTCAGCCCAGGGAGCAGCTCTGATCCCCCCGGAAGGGCTGCCGGGCTCCGCCAGCCGCCCACACCGAGCACCCCACGCACCCCCACAGCCCCGGGGTTGGCACCTGCAGGGACGGGACTGGGAAGGGAAGCACGAGCCCTCCGTCCTCTGCTCGGGTGACAAGGGGCCTTCCCGTTTTGGAGGCCCCATCTCTTCCCGGTTTGGGGTCATCAGAGGCACCCCAACACGCAGAAGAGCCCCCAGGCACCTCATTTCCTCTCCTGCACTTCTCAGTCTCGGTCTGTTGTTCCATGGGCGGCATTTTCAGCTCTCGCAGCACTGAAGCAGACGAGTTTGTCTGGTCTGAGGGTGGCTGAAGAGATACAAAGGAGCTGTGGCTGCTGCAGCCGTGCTTGGCTCCATCCCTCCACGTTTGCCCTGGTTTTATTCTTATCCTTTCCAGGTGAGCTCTTCTGGCTCTGGTGGTAGCCACCAAACCCCTCTCAGGGACACCGAAAGAGTTTCACATGACTTAAAAAGGTGAGTTTGTTGTTAAAAGCATTTCCTTTCTGCAGAGACTTCATTTTCCACGTGTTCTTCCAGACACCTTTGTAAAGGCAGCCCCGGTGCCCGCTCTGCTCTCCCCATCTCCCAGGGGAACCGGGATCAGCTCGTGGCTCTGCTGGGAAGTCGCTTCCCCCATTTGTCCTATTTCCTCCCCTTCCAGGCCTTTTGTCGGACCAGGATCGGCTGCTTTTATTGTTCCAGTGGAGACCCCGGCCACGGGGAGCTGCTGCCCGGACTGGACCCGCTGCTGGTGCGAGGCAGGGCCGGATGGGAGCCCTGGGAGTGCTGGCGGCTGCTCGGTTCTCCTCACTCGGCTCCCAGTCAGCACCACTTAGCGAGACGAGAGCAAATTGGTGCTAATGAAGTGCCGGAGTCAGGCAGCAGCCGGCAGCGCCTGGAGGGATGGCAGGCGGAGGGGGTGAGGTGGGAGTGCGGCTGGAAATCCTCCATCCCATGGAATAAGTTTTCCTTGCAGTCAGCGGGACTTGCTCGTGCTCAGCGTTGGCACAAGAGCCTCAACTACAGAATCTGGGGGGAAAGGGGAGTTTGGGGTTTGATTTGTGGCACAGCTGCAGGGGGCTGGTGTTGGGAAGGATCTCAGGGAAGGGTTCTTCCCCCCGAGGGTGCTGGGCACTGCCCAGGCTCCCCAGGGAATGGTCCCGGCCCCGAGGCTGCCAGAGCTCCAGGAGCGTTTGGACAGCGCTGCCAGGGGTGCCCAGGGTGGGGTTGTTGGGGTGTCTGTGCAGGGACAGGGGCTGGACTCTGATCCCTGTGGGTCCCTTCCAGCTCTGGACATTCCAGGATTCTGCCATTCTGTGAGAAGGAGGCAATGCTGGACAAGGAGCCTGTGATGGGAACCCGGGGTGGCATCCCTGTGACACTCGTGGCTGAGGGTCCCCTGAGCATCCCACTCTGTCCTTGCCCCTCCACGCAGGACAGGAGCAGCAAGGATTCCTTTGGCATCAGGGATTCCCACCAGCCTGTTCCTGCCTCCAGCTGCTCCTGGACCTGCAACTCTGAGCAGGGACAATGGACACTTTCAGTGTCAGTGACACATCTTCCATCGGGGTGTGTGTTGGTCCTGAGCTGTCTTAGCAGAGATGGTGTCTAGAGAGGGCCCAGAGCCATCACCAGCCACAGAACATGTGCTGGAGAGAGGGAAGAAGCAGTGGTGGGGGAAAACCCGAAGAGTTTCCTGCATTCCTGGTTAGATCTGGCCCCGGGTGCATTTATCAGGTGTGAGATGGGAAGGTCCCTTGGGGCTTGGCCAGTGAGCTGCTGGATTTCTCACTCTGTGGTCTGTAATCAGGACAGTCTGTAATCCTCAGAGTGGGCTGTCCAAGCTTTGTGTCTCCAGGACCATCGGAGGGTGGGCAGGATCTGCACAGGGACTCGGCTGCTCCGGGGTACCCCTGAGCTCCAGCACCGCGTGGCAGGAGGGAGATCCAGGCTGGAGCCCTTCCAAGGGCTGAGGCCCCACTCCAGGAGGTCCCTGGGCTCTCCAGGCACTTCACAGCCCCTTCATCAGCCCATGGCACAGCCCAGCTCTGCTGTCACCCCAAACCCCAGAGGGATGTCACTGCCCCATCCCTGCACAGTGTTCCCACCCTGCACAGAGCCAACGCAGGTGGCAGGGGCACAGCCTGGCCTCCACACACCAAGCAGAGTCTGGGCAATCCCAGCCCTGAGCACAGACTGGGGGATGAACTCATGGAGAGCAGCCCTGGGGAGAAGGGCTTGGGGTTGTTGGTGGGTGAGAGGCTCAACCTGCCCCGGCCATGGGCACTGACCCCCAGAAACCCCCCCTGTGCTGGGCTGAGCCCCCAGCGTGGGCAGCAGGGGAGGGGGGGATTCTGCCCCTCTGCCCCACTCAGGTGAGACCCCACCTGCAGAGCTGCCCCAGCCCTGGGGAACAACACCAGGAGGACGTGGAGCTGCTGGAGCCAGTCCAGAGGAGGCCCCGGAGCTGCTCCAGGGCTGGAGCCTCTCTGCTCTGGAGCCAGGCTGGGAGAGCTGGGGGGGTTCTCCTGGAGAGGAGAAGGCTCCAGGGAGAGCTCAGAGCCCCTTGCAGGGCCTAAAGGGGCTCCAGGAGAGCTGGAGAGGGACTGGGGACAAGGGCTGGAGGGACAGGACACAGGGAATGGCTTCCACTGCCAGAGGGCAGGGATGGATGGGATATTGGGAAGGAATTGAGGGTGGGGAAGCCCTGGCACAGGGTGCCCAGAGCAGCTGTGGCTGCCCTGGATCCCTGGCAGTGTCCAAGGCCAGGCTGGACAGGGCTGGGAGCAGCCTGGGACAGTGGGAGGTGTCCCTGCCCATGGCAGGGGTGGCACGGGACGGGATTTAAGGTCCCTTCTGACCCAAACCGCTCTGGAATTCTGTGACAGCAGCAGGGGCAAGGCCCCATTCTGCTGCACAGCGTGGCCCCTCAGGTGTGTCCCCCTCACCACTCCGGCCCAGGGTGACACCGGCCCCCTCCAGCCTGACGGTGAGGAGGGGTCCCAGCTCGGCCCCCCCCGCAGTTTCGGAGCGCTGGTCCCACCCGACCCCTCCGCAGCCGGGAATGGTTCGTTCCGCACCTCCCCTCCCGCAGCCGCTCTGGGCCGTCCCCGCCGCGCTG
>VZTJ01004217.1:58466-82081 GCA_013397795.1 Orthonyx spaldingii | reverse complement strand
GGGCGGCCCCGGCCCGGGGGAAGCCCCTCGGAGCGCCCGGAGGCTCTGGCGCTGGGCCGGGACGCAGCGAGGGGGAGAGGCCCCGGCTCCATTCGCCAGCTGGATGCTATTGATCCTTTCCCTCGCCACCTCTTTCTTCCTGAGCTCCCTCTCCCTATTTAATTCCCTTCCCTCTGCTCCTCCGCAGCCGCCCGGGCAGCGCTCCGAGCGCAGCGGGGCACTGCGGGCACCGGGGGCGCGGAGCGGTAAGTGCGGAGCGGGAGCGGAGCCCGGGGCAGCCCCCAGCCCTCACCCCCCGCCACATCCTCGCAGCCACCGCGGAGCGAGCGGGCGGAGAGGCGTGGACCCGGCAGCCCCAGCCCCCCAGCTCCCCCGAGCTGCGCTCAGCGTCCCCCCCGCTCCCCGCTGCTCCCGGGCCCTGCGGGGCTCTTGGGGCCGCCAGCACCGGAGGGGCCGGGGGAGGGATGGAGCATCGCTGCTGCTCCCCCTCCCTGCCGGTCCCCCTCCCTGCCGGTCCCCTGCCCGTCGCCGCTGCTGGGCAGCTCTAGGGCTGTTTTGAGCTCAAATCTATTTTTATTTATATATTTTTTTTCCCCATCGCACTTAGGAACAGCGCGAAGGCACAAACGCCCCGGCCAGGAGCAGCCCCGGCGGAGGGGCCGCACAGCGGGCGGTGCTGCCGCCGAGCAGGCACCGGGCACCGAGCAGGCACCGGACATCGGGCACCGGCCAAACCGTCGGGTTTTACCGGGCAAGGGAAGACAAGGAGCCGGAACGCGGCTCCACGCACCCCGCCGGGAGCCAAAAAGTTCCTTAAAGTTCTTTAAGGCTTCAAAATAACAGCACCATCGCCTGGCAGGTGAATTATTTAGTGCCTATAGATCCCTCGCAAACCCTTTCATTTCGGTTCCAAACCTTCCCCAGCCCAGCCTTTGCCTATGGATGTCTCGATTTTCCAACAATCAAGCGGGAGGCAAAGAGCGTGGCAATTCCTGCTAATCGATTTTCCATACAATGGGCCCCAGATGATGTTTTAAAATGTGAGAAACTAAAATGTGTTGGTTTAAATAAGACTTTTGCAATCAATAGCTTTTAAAAAAAGACTTTGATACCGGTTCTTGAAGGGGATTCAAACGCTTTCGCTTCCAAAACAAAACAAAGCAGGAAAAAAACCAACCACGCCGGAAAAGTTCCGCCTGGATTTGGGGTCATTAAAGTGGGAGATGGAGGAAGCCGCTCGGGGGGCACCGCAGCCCCCGGCCCCTCGTCCCGACCGCGCCCCCTCCGCGGGACTCCGCTCCCCCCGGGCCGGCCACGGGCTGGGGCAGCCCCGGATTTCTGTCCCTTTCCCTCCCGGTGCCGCCGTTTCGGGTGCGGTTTTCCCTTCCCCGCTCTCCCGGCGGCTCCCGGTCGCGTTGCACTCTGGTTTATGGCGTCCCGGGAAGGAAACCAGCCGGGAAAAAACTCCGGCCCTTTCCCCACCGCCCGCTTCCTCTCCTTAAAATTCCGGCCCCCCTCGGCCGATCATCGAGATCTGCGCCCTCGTAGGCTTTTTTTTTTTTTTTTTAATTTCAATTTTAAGACAGTTTTAGCTGCAAGATCAGGCCCTTTCCTCACCGCTCGGGCTTCTTTCCCTTTCCCTTTGGCGGGATATAATATAATTTTTTTAATGCCCTACCCCCGTGAAAATTTTCGTTCTCTCTGCAGATTCGGCCCGGGAGGCGCTCAGGGACAGGAGCAGCACAGGGGTCCCACCGGGAGCTGCCCCCTGCCCCGCCCGGCTCCGCCGTGCCCCGGCCCCGGTCCCGGTGGGTCGGGCCTGGGCCGCGCTGGGAGGGGGAAAAAGCGGCAGCAAAAGGGAGAAGCGAAGCGGGGGGGTCGGCGGGGAGGGCTGGGGGGTGATCCGGCCCCTCCACGGCCTTTCCGGAGACTTTTCTCGTTTACCCGGAAACTTTGAGCGGCCTCGAAACTCAGCGGGCGGCAGCGGCGGGGCGGCGGCGGCGGCGGGGAGTGGGACCGGGGGGGTTCCCGTCCGATTTCGGCCCGGGGGGGCGGTTTGAGGACGGGCCGTTGCTCTTTTCGATGCGACCCCCGCAGGTTCTCCCCGAACGAAGCGGCCCCGCGGAGCTGCGGCGCATCCCGGGCCGGGGCCGGGCGCCCCCGGGGTTCCGCACCCACCTCGGCCGGGGGCCGGGGACCGGGGGCGGGTCCGGGCCGAGTCCCCCCCGCTGCCTCCGCCCCGCAAACACTGCCCGGAGCCTCCGGGAGCCTCTTTCAGCCGCAATTTGTTTTCAAAAGTTCCCCGCAGAGCAGCGCTGAACTTTACACCCTGGCAGCGGTACGGACAGGGCTCGACCCCGTCGGAGCTTTCGGGGGAAAAGCATGGAAAAACCTCTGGGATTTCGCCCAGCTGCGAGATACAAAAATTATACAATCGAATTTTTATTTTATTTTTTTCCTCTAGTTTTTGCCCTCCCTCCCGTTGTCTCTCCGCCTTTCCCCGGTCAGGCCGGGCCGTCCCCGGGCCGGGCTGAAATGCGGGTGTCCCAAAGGGGGACACACGCAACGAGTTTGGCCCTGATCTGCGGGACGGGACCGCGGGTGTCCCCCAGACCTCCGAAATGTCCCTGTTACCCCTGCTCTTCCTTCTGCCACTTTTTGCTCCTTCTGCATTTTGGGGACCTTCAAAGCCGCGTCTCTGAGCACCCCAAAAGCTCTCGGAGGCTTCGGGGGGTTGGAGGCAGCAGCCGGGGCGGGGCCGGGGCCGGGAAAACATTGAGGGAACGGGAGGAACCGGGCGCTTTCTGCCGCCTCGGACCCCGCTGTGCGTCGGCAGCAGCAGAGCCAGACGCGGGTATTTATACCAATATTGATAATCTATAGCACATACATCTCATACATAGTATATATAGAAGGAGAATGGATTTATTTTACATAAATGCGATTTTTAAAATACACGCGATGTATTTTTAATTTTTTTCCCTCTATTTCTCTGTTTCCCGCAGATATTTTCCTGTCTCTTCAGGCTCCTTCACCTGCTCGGGAGAAGCCGTCTCTGCTTTTTCGCTAAGTTCCCGGCTTTGGACACTTTCCTCCCCGCTCCCGAGGGCAGAGGGGAGGCAGGGCCTTGTGCGATCTGCAGAGGGGAGGAGGAGCGGGCCCGGCCCCGCAACAGGTACCGGGTACCCCGGGCCGGGGCTGCGGGGACCGGCCAGTCCTGCGGGAAGAGCCGTGGGAGGCAGCGGCGGGGGCAGGAAGGGCTGGGGTGAGGGAAAATGGGAAATGAAGCCGGAATGGGGACAGGCAGGGACAGAGCCAGGCACTGGTGGGGGTGAGCGAAAATGGGAAAGGAAACAGGGAAGGGGACAAGGCAGGGAGGGGGATGAGGAAAATGGGAAATGATGCAGGGAGGATGGCAAGGCAGCGATGGGGATGAGAACGGGAAGGGGACAAGGCAGGGACGGTGACGAGGCAGGGATGGGGATGAGGGAAAACAGAAACTGAAGCAACCAGCGGGGACGAGGCAGGGAGCTGCCAACCCCCAGCCAGAGCCAGCAGCTGCCCTGGGGACAGGCAGGGGGTCCCTGCAGGTTGGGATGCCCGGGGCCGCCCCTCGCCCACCCGGACTTGCTCGGGACACGGAGCGCTGGTCACCAAAGTAACCCCAAGCGGCTCAGAGGCAGCCGGGGCCGCTCCGCGCACGGAGCGGTCACAGCCGCTGCCATCGCACGGACCCGCCCAGGGAAATGCGCACCCGAACCCCCCGCACTCATCCCTGCCACCCCCGGGGGCAGATGCCACCCCCGAGCCATCCTGGCTGGGGCACGAGGTGCCGGCACCCCCGTGCCCGTGGCCGCCTCTCTCCCGCAGCAGTAATTGCTGCTGTATTTATCCAAACTAGGAGGGGGTGCCACAGAAAGACTTCGAAGAGTAATTTTCCGGGAATTCTCCTCGGTGTAATTGTCTTGATAATAAATCTAGACGCTTAGCCTGTGTATGAATTGCTTTTTACCATTTTCATTTATTATTGAACACAGTGGGGAGAGGGGGAAAACGCAACAGGGCTCTTTCTTGTGAGAGAGAAGGGGCGAAGGGGCTGAGGAGACGATTTCTCTGCAGATCCGGGAAGCCTGGATGTGTTCATCATCCTGCTCTCCACTTTGCTGGGTTTTTTCTCCTCTTAGTACTCAGTCCATTTCCCCACCCCCCACTTTTTTGGGGGTTATTGAAAACTAATTAAATAACCCGTTAGCTAACACGTTAAATTAAGATCCACTCTTGGATTTAATGATGTCTCCGGAAGAATTGACAGAAATGTGAAGACAGACTGTCAATAGATTCCTTCCCCTGGTTACAGTGTATAAATGTGATTAAAACAGATCTCCAAGAAGGGTGTCCCGGCACACAGGGATGGAGCCAGCGGGGCACCTGCGGGGCTCTGGGGAGAAACATCTCCGGCAGTGGGTGCTGAGTGGGGAGGTAGATGGCAGGGCGAGATTGTTGCTCCCTGGAGGATGAGAAACCAGCCCGAGCCATGATTTGGGCTGGAGGGAGAGCCTGGGAAAAGCTCTGGGGAAGAGGGGAGCATCTCAGAGTCATCCCCAGGCTGAGCAGTGCAGCACCGAGCGATGCAGCCGGAGCTGCTCCTTCCTGCCCGGCCCTCGCAGCGCTCCAGGGCAGCCTTGTGCCACCAGGAGGGACGCAGAGCTGAGCCCGGCCGTGCAAACAGCCGGCGTGGGGAGCACACACCCACGGCTTTCTGCCTAAGCTCTCAGGTAAAGGTTACCTTCGCATCCAGGCTGCAAAAAAATCGATGGCTGATACAGCACGAGCCTCCGAGAGACAACATACATCTATCACTGAGGGATTCGATGGGCTTAGAATAGTCTTGTCAACAAATGGTTGTTTAAACAGAATATCTCAACTGTTTATGGCACCCTTAATCCATACATCTGAGCACCTCTGGAACAGTCGGGAGCACGGATTGCTCTGTGGAAACCTCTGTCGTCAGGTCCGGGGCTGCAGAACACTTAAGCATGTGCTTAAGTCTCTTAGACTTCAAATTAATCATGTACTTAAGTGTTTTGCTCGTCCAGGCCTGGCCCAAGAACAGGGAAATACCTGTCATTATGTTAATGGATGAAGTTTTCGTTTCCTGCTCTTCATTTGTAAAGGGCTGTGCACACACGTGTGCTCTGGACACGGAGGCTCCTGGCTGATTATCCAGTGTGCAAACAGAGCCAGTGTCACCCGGCTTCCCAGGTTATTCCACCACTCTTCCTTCTCCCCTGGCAGCTGGAGTCCTTGATGTGGCATTTCAGGGAGGCCTCGGGTCAGCGGGAAGGGGGGTGGTGGGTGAAATCCCCCAGGGGCTGTGAGTTCAATGATGTGGAGAGGAGCAGATGGAGAGGGCTGCAAAAAAAGCTGCAGAGGAGAGGGGAGGAAAAAGAAGCTGGAAAAGCACCACAGACCTGGAGCAACAGCGACGATGTCCACAGGGACCTGGGCAGGGAGAGAGAAGTGCCAGATCCAACCACCCTGGGGATCTTCTGTGGAGATCTGCAGCCCCCCAGAGCCCCCAGCCCCTGGGAGTAGAGGCAGCTGCTGAGGAATCACAGAATCACAGAACCACCAGGTTGGAAGAGCCCTTCAAGATCATTGTGTCCAACTCATGCCCTGACACCTCAACTAAACCACGGCACCGAGTGCCACATCCAATCTTTTTTTAAACACATCCAGGGATGGTGACTCCACCACCTCCCCAGGCAGACAATTCCAATACTTTATCACTCTTTCTGTAAAAAACCTTTTCCTAATATCCAACCTGTATTTCCCTTGGTGCAGCTCAAGGCTGGGTCCTCTTGTTCTGTCGGTTGCTGCCTGGAGAAAGAGACCGACCCCACCTGACTGAGCTGCTGTCCCAGGGCCCTTGGTCCCTGCCTGGGTGGCTCAGGGGAGCCCAGGGAATTGGTGGAGCCCCTGGCCCTGAAAGTGTTCCAGAAACCCTGCAGGTGAGCTCGGGGCTGTGGTTTAGTGCTGGGCCTGGCAGGGCTGGGTTAATGTTGGACTCGATGATCTCAGAGAGCTTTTCCAGCTTTGATGACTCCATGAAATCCCAGCATTGCCACTCCCTCCTTGCATCCATCTCCTGCCCAGCCTGGCCCAGCGGTCTCCGGGGCAGGGGGGATCTCTGGCTGTGGGCTCTGCTTCTCAACACTTCTCTCACGTTAATCACACAACAGCTCCAGCATGGTGGGAAGGTGAAGCTTCTGTTTCCTCCCCCAAGCTCCCAAGCGACTCTGCAAAGAGCCTCTCAGGGGTTTAGGGGCTTTGCAAGGGAACAGGAGCTTTTAGAAACAGAAGAATAAAACCTGAAGAGTAAAACCTGCGATGTTTCTCCTAAAAATGTAGAATGAATTTTCTTTTCTGCGAAACCAATCATCTCACATTGTCCAGGGTCTCTCCCTCCTTCCCACTTGTGGCCCTTCTCTTCCTCCCTCTCCTTGATGTTCTCAGGGAATCCCAGAATGGTTTGTGTTGGAAGGGACCTTAAAGCCCATCCAGTGCCACCCCTGCCATGGCAGGGACACCTCCCACTGTCCCAGGCTGCTCCAAGCCCTGTCCAGCCTGGCCTTGGACACTTGCAGGGATCCAGGGGCAGCCACAGCTGTTCTGGGCACCCTGTGCCAGGGCCTCCCCACCCTCACACCCAACAATTCCTTCCCAATATCCCATCCATCCCTGCCCTCTGGCAGTGGAAGCCATTCCCTGTGTCCTGTCTCTCCAGCCCTTGTCCCCAGTCCCTCTCCAGCTCTCCTGGAGCCCCTTTAGGCCCTGCAAGGAGCTCTGAGCTCTCCCTGGATCCTTCTTTTCTCCAGGTGAGCACCCCCAGCTGTTAAAGCCAAGCCCTTGGTTAATGCTCCACGCCTGATGTGTCTCACTGGAGGGGACTGGGGGAATTCTGTCACCTCCCTCTCGTCCTACAAAACCCATGCCCCGAGCTCAGACCCAGCAGCAAGTCCTGAGCCCATGGAGACTTCACCACCCCTCATGAAACCTGGGCTGGCGCCGATGGAAGTCTGGGGGAGGCTGGGGTGGGGATGGGCCCAGTCCTGCCCATGTGGGGACACCACGACGGGCTCGAGCTGGGGATCAAACCCAGCCCCGGAACGCAGCAGCTGCCAGAGCTGCTCAGACCCGGAGAGCTGGGAAAAGGTGGTCGGGAGCACTGGGGAGCTCACCCTGCCTGGCTGCTGCGGCTCAGGAGCAGCCCTGAAGCTTTCCCTGGCAGGGAGCACCAGGAATATTCTCCCGAGACACCGCTCAGCTCTCGGAGCCGGTGCAGAGCCTGTGAGATATCGAGCAGGGCCGTCAATGCTGCAGCTCTAAGTGAAAGCAGAAATCAGTTAATGGTCTTGCCGAGCCCTGCTCTGGGCGTGGGGAGTCCTCGCAGAACCCGGGGCGGGTGATTTGTGAGGGGCTGCTTAGCAAAGTGATCATTCAGCAGCCATTACCCTGTGTGTAAAACAAAATATCCCAAAAATCCCAGTGGGAAGGGGGAAATCACTGCCCCCATTCGAGGAAGTGCTGCCATTCATCAGAGCCTGTAAGTACCTGCTGAAACCCCCTGGGAATTTGGGGAAGGGGTTTGGGATCTGACAGGATCCTCCATCTGTGAGGATTTGTGGGAATTTTAATTTTTTCTTCAGGAAAAAAAAAAAAGCAAGAAATTGAAAAAAGAAATCCCAGCCATTACAGACACTGTCAATCAAGGCAGGGAGTTCTGACAGCTTTAGAGTAGCAGCTAAATTTAAGTTCGGGCAGTTTTTCAAATTTCCTTTTAGTGTAAATTAATCATGATTTTAAAACAAAAATAAAATCACATAGGACTGGAAGAAGAAAATTATTCTTTTGGAAATGCTGCAGAGGGATAATCTGATGACTCCTGTTCCTTACACAAGGCCAATGAAATGTTTGAAAAGGGAGATTTCAGAACCAGTAACTCCTTTGGAAGAAGGATTTCTTTTGATAAAGCGACAATTTCCTGATTTTCCAAACTTTTGGATTTTCCCCAATCTCTGCTTGGTGTGGAAATGCTTCAGATGCTCCCAGGACCTGAGCCCTGCATTGACAGGGCTCTCAACTTGTCCTCCAAGGTTTGTGTCCTGCCCTTTCTCCGGGTGAAAAAAATTAGTGTAGGACAAGAAAATTCCAAAAGGCAGCTGCAGAGGAGGAGAGAACTGCAGCAGCAGAGTCAGGAGGACTCCTCACAGCAAAGGATTTGCTTCCTTTGGCCTCCCTGAGTGGGGAATTCAGCCCTACCTGGCTGCCTGGGTGTAAAGCCTGAGTAACTGCACCTGCCTTGGTCTGAGTTACGCTCAGCTCTTCTCGGTGAAAAACTACCGGAATTTTTAATCTACATTAAGATAATAATATATCTTTCAGGGTAAGAATATATCTTTAAAAGAGGAGGATAATCTATCTTTGAAATGGGATAATAACACACCTGTCCTCTGCTGCTGCCTCCTTGGGCTGAAGGTCGGGTGAGGGCCCATAAAGCTGCCCACAGCCTGCAGGGGCTCGATCAGAGCCCATCCAGGCCGATTTCTTGTCTCCATTATGAGCCAGAGTCTGCCCAGGTGTGATGCAGGTCCTTGTTGACTCAGCTTTCCAGCAGGAAAAGGCTTCTCCACCCAGTTTGACCAGGAACTGTTCTGATGCAGAGCCCCAGGGCTGAGTGTTGAACCCCAAAATTAATCAAAGGGGTGACCCAGGGAACACCAGGGAACAGCTTGTGATGCCTTTTCCCAGCTTACCTAGAACAGAGACCAGAAAATAATTAAGAGAACAAAAAGCAGATATTTATTCAAAGGCTTCTCGGTGCATTCGGGCAATCAGAGCCCCCCCAGGGCTGCACCCAAAATGGATCAGGGGTCACGGGTTTTTTGTGCTTTATAATTTTTGGTCCATTTGCATATCGGGGTTAGACCTCCAATTATAACCTCAGGCAATGAAGTCATCTATGCCAAGCTTGCCCCCCAGTTTCTCTGCTGTTTACATTTTTTGGGGCCTCAGACAGTGAGGTGTCCTTGAGTTTCAGGCCTAGAGAGAAATTGTTCTGTCTAAGATGCGAGAACAGCAGCTCCAGAGTTACATGAAAAATAGAAGCTAAAAACCCTAAGGCATCACTGGGACCTGCCAGCGTGGGGGATCCTGGGATTTACTGGAGTCCAAGAGGCCGTGCTGAGGGCTGAGGGTTGGGATCAGAATTTCCCTGAGCCAGCTTTGAGCTCGTTTTCTGCCTGGGGAGCATCTCTGGGTGTGAGAAACCTCTTGTGGGAGCTGATCAGAGGGGTTGGCTTTGGTGCTCCCAGAGAAAGGTGACTTTTCCCAGCTCTTGTGGGAGCCCCCTGCACTTGTGGAAATGAGGCCACTTCCTATGGGTGTCTCCTGAGAGGAAACATCCACCTGGGAGCACTTGTGGGCCAGCATTGACCTCTCTGTCCTCCAGCCGTGTGAGACAATCACAAAACAAGAGTTTGGGCTCTAAATGCAACTTTTAGGGGCTGCAGTAAAAGCCACACACGAGGTGCCCACATCCAGAGTGGGATGGAGGGAGAGCAGCACCAACACCTGCACAGCAAATACTCTGCATCACCTGGGAGAGACCTCCCCACCCTGACCTGCACCTGATGGAGGAGCAGCAAAGCCTGGGCACCCTTTTAGGATGAGCTGCAAAGACGACGCTGTTGGGGAGGCCACAGCAGCCAGAGCCCCGAGCCTCCCCTGGCCTGGGATTTGCCTAATGAAGGGCTCTTTGGGAGGAGGGATGGGCCTTGTCTACACACAAAATTGCAAGCCAAAATTGGTCTTGTGTAGACACTCTTAAATCATTTTAAAGCAGGTTGGTATTGGTTTGTATAATTCGATTCCTTTACCAAAGCGAAGCGAAATCGATGCAAATGGGGTTTACATTGATCCCAGTACATCCGCACAAAGGTTTTGCCCCAGTTTAATGAAATCAGTTTAAAAAGACACCTTTAGCCAACCTGGCAGAACTTTGTGTCCAGCCAAGGTGAGGCAGAGAGGGAGAAGGGAGGAAGGAGTTGGTGTGCCCTGAAGAGAGGTGCTGGCGGGGACGGTGCCGGCAGCGGAGCCCCGGCGCAGAGGCTGCGGTGGTGAGAAGTGATAAGGAATGGGTCAATAGAGTTTTCTCAAAGATTTTTTTTTTTTTTTAAAGAAAGGTTAAATGTGAGGTGATATCGATTTCCCTTTTCTCCTCGTCCCTCCTCTCGCCACCCCCCAGCCCCTTCCCTTCCTCGCTGCCCTTTCCCCACCTCCCCGCTGCCTGGAGCCAGCCTTGGAGGAGGCCTCGCAGCCCAAAGTGGCCAAGTGACCAGGGAGGACCACTGCACGGCCGCGGCGCTGGCCAATGGCCATCCCAAGGAGCCCCCGTTGCTTAGCAACCCGCGAGGAGAGAGGCAGGGAGCGCAAAAAGATGGATTTTCAGATTGCAGCAGCCAAGCAGATCAATTCTGCAACATGGGCTACAGTGGCCAAGCGGAATCTCTCTTGCTCCCAGCAGGTATTGATCCAGCCATGCTATAGGCATTGAATGAGCTCTAATAAGTCCTGAGTAAACAGGAACAAGGACTTAAGTGATAGCCCAGCAGTCAAACATCAACTCCCTTTGTCTTCTTCTTCCTCCTCTTCTTCTTTTTTTTTTTTTTTAATTGCTGAAGGGTTTGTGAGAAAAGGACAATAAACTTTATTGATAGAAAAATAGAGTCAGAATATCACTTCCTTTGCAGTCTGCGAGGGTTTGGAGGGGAAAGAAATCCCTGGCTCGAAATTGCAGGTTGGCTTTGGAGAGCAGTGACCTGTGGCCACACGTGGTGAACGTGGCTCCCAGCTCCCCTGAGCTTCCCTGGGCACGGCCAAGACTCCATGGCAAGGTCTTCCAAAGGGAATTTTCATGGAATCCCAGACTGGTTTGGGCTGGGAGGGACATGAGAGCTCATCCAGTTCCAACCCAGTGCCATGGACACCTCCCACTACCCCAGGTGGCTCCAAGCCCTGCCCGACCTGGCCTTGGACACTTCCAGGGATGGGGCACGTCCAGGATGGACATTGTCAGGGAAAACACGGACCTGTTCCAGGGACAGGCTCCTGTCCAGAGCTGCCCGTTTGAAGCAGACGTGGAAGTGAGCACATCCAGGAGTTTGGGCTTCAGGTGGAGTCTCCTCCAGATCTCCAGGGGAGGAAAGGGGAGGTTAAACTTCCTGGCAGGGAGATGTAACCCAGGCCAGGCTTTGGGAAGGGGCTGAGAGCAGTGAAATGACCCCTTTGGAGATGCCAGGGCAGGCAGCAAAGGCGGCAAAGAGCTGGAAAGACTCATCCAGAGCTATGGGATGCTGAGGAAAAGGAAGCAGCAAAGCTGCACTTGGCTGTGAGAGGCTCTGTTTGCTGAAGGGAGATGCCCAGTCTGGGAGTGGAACCAGGCAAGGGGGAGTCTGGGCTCATCCAGGACTCTGATGCCAAAGAAAGGAACCCAGGACGGCATTTTGGAGGACATAACCAAGCTCAGAGGACCTTGGTTCCTGTAAAGGAAATGTGTGGCTGAGACCAAGGAAAAGCCCAAATTAACTCAAGTGACAAAAACTTGACTTGGCAGCTCCCAGACACTGGGAAAAGTGTCTTGAATGGTTTGAGAAAAACCCTCCATTGCTTGGACTTTTCCAGCTGCCCTCAACTCAGGGCTGCAGTGCCCAAGAGCCTGGAAAACAAACACCCCATGGCCATGTCAAAACCTGCTGCACTGTTCCTGTCCCTGTCCCTGTCCCTGTCCCTGTCCCTGTCCCTGTCCCTGTCCCCGTCCCTGTCCCCCCTCCACTCCCATGCCTCCCATGCAGTATCTCCACCCCTTTCCCTTCCCCAGCCTCCCCCTCCCTGCAGTGAGGAGCCCCCCAGGCTCAGGACTCTCCATCTCCTGCTCCTGGTGTCTCAGCTTTACCTGTTCTCTCCTCAATTCCCTTACATGTCCCAGATTCCCACTTCCACCTCCGTGCACAGGGAAGCCTCCAGCCACTGCTGTGCCCCGGCTGAGGAGCTGCTGCTGCTGACACAGGACCAGGACCCCGTCCAAGGGCTGGATGCTGCTGTCCCTGGCGATTCCCAAGTGACACCAATTAAATACCTGGAGCTGCTCCAGGTTTAGCCAGGATCACAGGCCAGGGCTGTCCCCAGCGATTACGGGGCTGGGGAAATGAGAGCTCTGTGTCTGCACTCCGGAGTTCTCCCAGCCCACATTTCAGCGGCTTCGTCACAACAGGGCTGGTAATTAATTGATCTGATATTAAGGTGGCCACTGCCCGCGCTCAGCACCGGTTCCTTGAGTCCTGAGCAGGGAGAGGGAGCCACAGGCGGCTCTGGGCGGGGGCAGGAGGGTGTGGTGCCCCTGTGGGTGTTTGTGAGTGGGGCTCGGTCACTCCGGGGGTGGGAGAAGGAGAAAACAGCCGAGCACTTGCCCATCCCCGAAGATATTTGCCATTTTCCAGGACGAGGGAAGATTTAGTCTCTTTTTCTGAAGGTTTCTGCATTTCAAAGTAATATCAGAAGGGCTTGAAGCTTAATCTTTGTTACCCAGGAGGCTCCAGGAATCAGGCAAAAGGAGGAGAAAAATCGAATCGATCCTGCAGTATGAATTTATTCCCAGGGGGGTCCGAGGCACCAATATTTTCTCTCCCCTCCATTAAAGAGGAAACACCAGCCCCACACAGGAGCCCCTCATGTGCCCAGCGCAGGAGTGGGAACAGTGACACGGGGATGGAACCCACGGGAGGTTAAATGGCATCACCTGGAGGGCTGAAAGGAGAACTCCTGCTGGTAGCAAACAGCTCCTTTTGTTTGCCAGTGGCTTCCTGCATCCCTCGGCTCTGTGTGGTGCTGGGGGTGCAGGCAGAGGGGTAGGGATGCTGCAGGGGTTGGCACTGGGATGCTGAGCAGGTCCCAGGGCTGCTGAGCTGGAGACGTGGGAGGACCAGAATAGAATCCCGGAGTCACAGAATCGTTAAGGTCGGGAAGGGCTTCCAAGATCATCGAATCCAATCACTGCCCCAGCATGGCCAGGCCCACCTGAGGTCCGGGATCCACCTGATCCGGGTGCTCCGTGCCTGAGCCTCAGCTCCCCCCGGGAGATCATTATCTGCCATGGACTCCTCCTGAGCACAGACCCGGGGCAGGCGGGGGGTGAAGGGTCCTGGGGAGATCCGGGTCAAGCTGAACATTAAACCCTTCACCCCGAGGGGGAGCCCACAGGGGACCCCTGCAGCATCCGGGGCTGAGCAGGGCCAGGCAGGGGGGCTCCAGCTGCTCGGGGCTCAGGTCCTGCCCCCAGAGCTGTGTCCTCGGGGCTGTGACCCAGCCCCAGACACACCAGTAGGGGAAAGCAGAACCCCAGCTGTTCTCTGCACACCAGAACCAGCTGGAGCTTCACCTCCTCCCCTCTGACCGGAGTGTGGAGCTGCTGGTGTCCCGTGGGACGTGGGTGTCCTGTCCTGGCGTGGGCTGTGCTGGGGAGGTGCTCCCAGGTCCCCCCTGCTGCAGGTCATTGCCGTTGGTGATGGCCTGGGGAGATGAGAACCCTTCCACAGGGCCTGGGGGCGGCTGCTTTGCTCTGGGATCCTCCTTCCTGAGCTCTGGCTTTGGCCAAGGTCTCCTGGAGAGGATCAGCACAGAAACACCAAGGGCACATGGTGAAACTTCCTGTCCTGTCCTGGAAAAAGCTCCTTCTGCAGCCACAGGAGAGGGAGGCATCCTTCCCTCCGTGCTGCCAGAGCTGGGCCGGGATCTGGCAATGGTTTCCTCACTGCCAGAGAGCAGGAATAGATGGGATATTGGGAAGGAATTGTTGGCTGTGAGGGTGGGGAGGCCCTGGCACAGGGTGCCCAGAGCAGCTGTGGCTGCCCCTGGATCCCTGGCAGTGTCCAAGGCCAGGCTGGACAGGGCTTGGGGCAGCCTGGGACAGTGGGAGGTGTCCCTGTCCATGGCAGGGGGTGGG
The DNA here is from genome assembly GCA_013397795.1 of Orthonyx spaldingii. Lineage (NCBI taxonomy): Eukaryota > Metazoa > Chordata > Aves > Passeriformes > Orthonychidae > Orthonyx > Orthonyx spaldingii. The sequence continues at coordinate 68,022 of VZTJ01004217.1, read as the reverse complement.
ACTGGGTGGGATTTAATGTCTCTTCCACCCCAGTTCTGTGATTCTGTGAGTCTGATTTCCTTTTTCTTACAGTGAGAAAAAAACTCTTTCTCACTTATTGCACTCAAAGCTCCAGCTTTTCCTTCACAGGACAAGTTTAGAGCATCCTCAGGAGCTGCATTAAACCACATTAAATCCACCTGAGCACCAAACTGGGCCCGCCCCATGGAGCTGCAGTCGGAGCTCCGTGGTCTTTGCTGAGTTTTGGGAAGGGCCGCAGGGCCAGGGGCCGGGAGGGGCTGGGCCAAGCAGCCCCGGGGTATTTATGGCTCCTCCTGCACGGCTCCAACCTGAGCTATCAGCTTCCCAATGCGCCCAATCGTTTGAAATTTAAAACAAAATGTAAAACAAGGAATAATGGTAACAAAAAAGGCTTAATTAATTGAAGTAAATTGCATCACAATAGTGATTTCTCAGTAACTTGGCTAAGTGCCCCATTATTCTGATTTCACTCAGTATTCATGGATACCAAATAAATCACGGGCCCTGCACTTCCAGCCCGTGCAGAGGGGCAGGGGATGGAGGCCCTGCCATCTCCTCCTCCTCTCCATCGATATCCCAGCACTTCCCGAGTGTCTGCTGTAAACGGCAGCCAGAGAAATGAGCACCAGAAGGAATTCATTGTACAGCAGGGCTTTTTTGGGAGGGGAGGTTTCTTTTTCTTTTTTTTCTTTTTGACCTTTGCAAAAAATTTTCCCCTGGAGATTCACCAGGAAGGTTTTTCCTGGGTTGTTTCCCCTCAGTGATGCCCTGGTCTGGTTATCAATATCCTATCACTGCCAGTCTATTTGAAATCATTTATTTTCCTACTGCTTGAGCTGCCTGGGCTGGCTGGCACCTCCCTGGGCATGGTTGGCTTTGCTGGAAGGCACCAGTGACCTGGCACCTGCTGAGGGCCAGGGACAGCAGCTGGGTCACGCTCAGCAAGCATTTGCTCGTGGCTTTGCTGTTCCTGCCTAAATCCATGGTTATCCAGGGCTGATCCAGCGTTGGGAGCAGCCTGGAGCCTGCTGAGTGCCAGCCTGGAGCAGCTTTGAGCTGGTTTGGGTGGTTTGGTGAGACGCCAAGCGGGAAAGATGCCCCTAAGGCTGAGTTGAGGAGGATGCTGGACCCAGCCCTGGATCCCGGCATGGCCAGCACGGACCCACCGGGGCACCACGGGCTTTGTTCTCCCACCCTCGCCAATCACTGCTGCGTGCGCCGAGCCTGAGCAGCCCAGACGCCTCTTCTCCAGGAGCCCGAGGATGGAAAAACCCCCCCGAGGTGCTGCGGCCCCGTCCCCCTCCCCGCCGGAGCGGGACTGGGTACGGCCGGCATCGATCCCTTCGCCGCTCCATGGGATCAGCAGCAGGGAGGCTCCGGGGGACAGACTCGGCACAAAGAGGATTCCTCAGCCTGTGCCTGAGCGGGATCCCGCCCCGGGATCGGCTCCCGGGATCTGCTCGGTGTCCGCAGCTGCTGCGCGGTCCCCTCTGTGCCATGGAGGAGGTGACAGTCGCGTTATCCCCCAGTACCGCAGGGGCTTTTCGCCCTCTCCTCTCTCCTCTCCTCTCCTCTCCTCTCCTCTCCTCTCCTCTCCTCTCCTCTCCTCTCCTCTCCTCTCCTCTCCTCTCCTCTCCCATCCCCAAATCCCACCCAGGCACAGTCCAGCCACCTCCCTGCTGTGCAATTCTGTGGAGCGGCCACTGCTGCGAGGGGCTGAGGAATCAATAAATCAAAGGCAATCAAGATCCCAAGGTGCAATCATAATTAATGTTCATCCCTGATGGATCATGTCATGGTTTTGCCGTGCTCACGTGAGCTGGGATGATAAAACCCGACTGTTTAATGGCACTTTTGCAGATCCCTTCCCCTTCCCAGTCCTCCCCGGCAGGAGGGACAGAGGTGACACCCCAGGAGACCCAAGGAGCCTTTTGGAGACAGGGACAGCGCGGTGGAGCCTCGGAGGGGCCGGGCTGTGCCGGGAGCAGGCAGTCACAGGGTGTTTGTGCCCAGTGTGGGTAACAGCCCTGCTCGGCTGGGCACACTGCCACGGGAGAGGGCACCACGGAGGGTGGGTGCCACCGCTGGGTGTCACAGGTGATGCCCCTTAGGGTTTTTAACTTCTATTTTTCATGGAACTCTGGAGCTGCTGTTCTCACATCTCAGACAGAACAATTTCTCTCTAGGCCTGAAACTCAAGGACACCTCACTGTCTTAGACCCCCAAAAATGTTAAACAGCAGAGAAATTGGCGGGCCAAGCTTGAGATAGATGACTTCATTGCCTGAGGTTATAATTGGAGGTCTAACCCCGACATGCAAATGAACCAAAAATTATAAAGCACAAAAAACCCGTGACCCCTGATCCATTTTGGGTGCAGCCCTGGGGGGGCTCTGACTGCCCGAAAGTACCGAGAAGCCTTTGAGTAAATATCTGCTTTTTATTCTCTTAATTTCTTCTGGCCTCTGTTCTAGGTAAGCCCGGAGGAAGGCATCACAGGCAGCAGGGGAGGTGTGGGGAGCTCCTTCCCCTGCTCGTCGCTCGCGGAGCAGCTCCCAGCCGTGCCCAAGCCGCGGCAGAGGCTGGCGGGGAGCCCTCTGGATGTCACAGACCCGGAGTAACCAGACTCGAATCAATCCATCGACGCAGCGGTGGTTAAATAGTGCTGTGCTCACGTCGCTCCAGTCCAACCATCATTCCTGACTGCTGAGAGATCCCTCTGTGCCCGCGATGGTGACGGTGGCCATGGCACGGGGCCGCTCCCTTCTTCTGCCGCGCCCGGACCCGCAGGCACCGAGGGGTTCTGAGGGTCCCTCGGGTTGGCTGCTCGGGAGCTCGGGAGAGGATGAGCCCCGGGGAGCACCTGTGGTGTCATTCCGAGCGCAGACGGAGCGATGGGGAGCAGAGGGAGGCACTGCTGGTGTTTTGCTGCCCCGTTCGTGGCTGTGCTGCTCGGTGATCCCTGCCCACTTCCCGATGGACGCTCCCCTCTCCAGGGGTCAGGGATGGCACCGGCTCCAATCCCTGACCCCGTGTGGGTCGCGGCTGCTCGCTCAGCACCCTCCACAATCGGCTGGGAAGGTGCAGCGGCTGAGGTTTGGCTTCATCCCCATGCCACAGGGATTCAGCCCCATCCGAGCCCCCCGCAAAGCTCAGAGCCGCTGCAGCTGCAGACCATTGTCTGTAGCCTTTCACTAACAGCTGAGTGGATGCCAAAATTCCTCCTTTCCCACTTCTGAGGGGCTGCCCGGGCCCGTTCCAGAGGGTGCAGGAGTTGGGAAGTGCCCGGGGAGCGCAGCAGCAGCAGCAGGGCCTGGCGGGAGCCCACGAAGCAGAGCCGGGTATTGATTTCCCATTGATCCCATGCAACCACATTCTGCAGCGGCTGCTGTCCTACATTTCAATCCCACACCTTCGCCTCTGACTTTAATGGGCTTCATCACAGCCCAAAGCTTTATTTAACCGAGAGGGGAGGGAACGGCAGGTGGCTGCCAGAAATCAGAGCAGCCGGGTCCCCGGGGTCTACCCGGGATCCTCTGGATCCCTCCCAGCTCCCAGGACAAGTTCTCTGGATGTTTCAGGGGCTCTGGGTCCCCACACCACCACAGCCCTGAGGAGAGGGTGCTCCGGGTGTCGGTACCAGCACCCGGCTCTGCTGCCAGCTCCAGGGCCCTCTGCAGTCCGTCCTGGCTGTACCTGCACAGCTCCATCTCCTGAACAAAGGGCTCTGACCGCGGCCGGAAGGGCAAAACAAAGCTCCACCTTAACGGGATAACGTGTGTGGGAGCTGCCGCCTCCCCACAGCCCAGGTGTGAGGTTACAGACGGCACGGACACCCCACGGCAGCTGGAAGATGAATCTGGAGGAGCTGGGGCCGGTTAGGGATGCCTGCACCTTCCAGGGGTGTTCCTCGAGTATCCATCAATGCAAATCGATGTTACGGAGATCCAGAGCGTTAGGATTCAGCTCCTGGGGGGGCTGGAGGCAGGGAGAGAGTGCAGCCAGAGCTGGGGAGTACGGAGAGGAGCAGCTGAGGATGGGGTCAGCCCTGGGAGCCGGATGGTAGAGGGCAGGAGCTTCAGCATGGCCAAACCCTCCTGGACAAGGATCTGAGAGATGGGAGAGGGAACCAGTGGCATGGACGGATGGTTGGTGGTCCAGCCCTGCTCAGGCAGGTGGCCCTGGTCCTTGTCATTCCTCCTCCTTTTCCAGGTTTTCCCAGACTGTGTGAGTGCCAGGCTGGTTAATTCCCTCTACACCATCCCAGCAATCCAGAAATGTCTCTCCAGAGGCTGCCTGGAGCTCAGGTGAGCCATGGCTAGGAGCAGGAAGAGATGCAGGACCTAAGAGTGAGAAGGATGGAGGAGCTGGGAGCAGGAGGGGTGAAGGACTTAGAAGCAGGAGAGATGGAGGAGCTGGGAGCAGGAAGACCAGGGAGCAGGATGGGTGGCGGAGCTGGGAGCAGGAGAAATGGAGGACCTGGCATGAGGAAGGATGGAGGAGCTGGGAACAGCAGGGATGGAGGACCTGGGTGCTGGGAAATGCCCAAAACAACTTCAGGCTTTACTGGTGGCAACAGAGTCACAGCCCAGCTCCACTGGCCCCTTTCAGGTCTCATCTCAAGAAGCCTTTCAGTGCTGATTTCAATGGGAGAAGCTCCAAGCCAATGTCAGCCTCTCCCAAAGAGCCCCCACTGCCACCCCACCCTCCCCCTGTTCCAAGGCAGCTCCCAGCCCACACTCCTGCTCCTCCCTGGGGCAGAATATGGGAGCTGTGTTTATTTTTGATTTATGCCAAGCTGAAAAAGAAATACATTTTCTTCAATTATTAATCAGTGAGGTGTGAGAGGGGGGCACAAGCTGGAATTAACTCCGTGACCTTTGGGGGTGGGGTTTGAGCTCCCTCCCTGCCTCCCTCCACTCCCGAGCCCAGCACGTTCCCAGTGCTCTGAGCAGGAACGGGGCTGCTCCCGTGAGCGAGCCCCTGGCAGGTGTCCCAAGGCTGCTGGGGGTGTTCAGATGATGGGGACAGTGCAGGATGCAGGCACCAGCCCAGGCTGTGGGGACACCCAGAGCCATCCTGGTGTTCACAGCCACCCCGTGCATGGGTGACCTGAGCCCAAACCGGCTCCAGGCCGTGGATGCACCTTCCCTGCTCTGCTCTGTCCCACCACACCTCCCTCACTGCCTCTGCTCACACAGAATCAGAGTAACTTCGCTTGGAAAAGCTCTCTGAGATCATCGAGTCCAAGCTGTGCCTGATCCCCACCTTGTCCCCAGCCCAGAGCTTTGAGTGCCGCCTCCAGCCCTTCCTTGGACACTCCCAGGGATGGGGACTCCACCACTCCCTGGGCAGTTCCAAGGCCTGACCACCCTTTCCATGGGGAAATTCCTGCTGATGTCCACCCTGAGCCTCCCCTGGCCCAGCCTGAGGCCATTCCCTCTCCTCCTGTCCCTGTGCCCTGGGAGCAGAGCCCGACCCCCCCCAGCTGCCCCCTCCTGTCAGGGAGTTGTGCAGAGCTAGAAGGGCCCCCCTGAGTGTCCTTTTCTTCAGGCTGAGCCCCTTTTCCAGCTCCCTCAGCCTCTCCTGGGGCTTCAGCCCCTTCCCCCGCTCCGTTCCCCTCTCTGGACACTCTCCAGCCCCTCCATGTCCCTCTCACAGTGAGGGGTCAGAACTGGGCACAGCACTTGAGGTGTGGCCTCAGCAGTGCCAGCACAGAGGGGCAATCCCTGCCCTGGCCCTGCTGCCCACGCTGCTTTTGGTACGAGCCAGGTGCCATCGGCCTTCTGGGCCACCTTGGCCAAGCACAGGTCCTTGGGCAGGGTGGGACACCCCAACCCCACCTCTGCTCCCACACAGCCACCCTCCTGGGGAGAGACAGGATCCCCTCAGCTTCCCACTCCTTTGGGTGCCCTCAGTGGGTCCCAGCCAGGGCAGAGCCCACATCTCCCTCTCCTGCCTTTGGCTCTTGGCTTCCGCTCTTGGCATTGGGTGGACGCCCAGTCTTGGGTATCTGAGGAGGCTTTGGCACGAAGGTGGCTGGGCAGGAGCGAGGAGATTTTTGGACTGGTCCTCCACCCTCCTGCCTTGAAAACACCCCCTGAGCCAAGGCCCAAGGCCAGAGCTCACCCTGCCTCCCTCAGAAGGTTGGGGAGGCCCTGAGCCCAGCAGGACAAGGCAAAGTTGGCCTTGGGAAGTTGGAGCATCTCCGGCGCAGGCGCGTTCCGGGCTCCCTGCCCCCTCCTGTGCCGCTCCCTCCCGAAAGCAGCACTGCGGCAGCAGCACCAGCGAACTGATCAAGGCGAGAGGACTGATCAATAGGTGTATTGAGCACTGTTCAAGGTACGGTGATTTTTGCGGATTCAGTGCTAACCTCCCGCCGGAGCCCCGAGCTGCCTCTTCTCCCCCGGCACTGTCACCCGCAGAACGGGCTGGGCCACCCTCTCCCAGCACGTGTCCCTCCTGGGACAGCCTGGCTGCTCCCAGCAGGAGGCATAGACCTTGCAGGTTCCAGGCACTTGGTGGCACTTTCATCTGGAGGGACAGGGGACAGTGAGCAGCTCCCAGGGGCATTTCCTCATGGTGGGTTCATGCCAGAGTCTTGGGGACAACCTTGTTCATGGGGTTCAGACACTTCTGGACAGGAACATCCAAGCTGTGAGATCGCCAGGGGTGGGGATGGAGGAGTTGGGGTCATTGTGACGGTGAGGAGAAGACAACAACAACCTCAGGCTGTCCTTGGCCAGAGGGTGAGGGAGGAGATTCTGCACCTCTGCCCCACTCAGGTGAGCCCCCAGAGCTGCCCCAGCCCTGGGGAACAACACCAGGAGGACGTGGAACTGCTGGAGCCAGTCTAGAGGAGGCCCTGGAGCTGCTCCAGGGCTGGAGCCCCTCTGCTCTGGAGCCAGGCTGGGAGAGCTGGAGGGGTTCACCTGGAGAGGAGACGGCTCCAGGGAGAGCTCAGAGCCCCTTGTAGGGCCTAAAGGGGCTCCAGGAGAGCTGGAGAGGGACTGGGGACAAGGGCTGGAGGGACAGGACACAGGGAATGGCTTCCACTGCCAGAGGGCAGGGATGGATGGGAGATTGGGAAGGAATTGTTGGGTGTGAGGGTGGGGAGGCCCTGGCACAGGGTGCCCAGAGCAGCTGTGGCTGCCCTGGATCCCTGGCAGTGTCCAAGGCCAGGCTGGACAGGGCTGGGAGCAGCCTGGGACAGTGGAAGGTGTCCCTGCCCATGGCAGGGGGGGGACCTGGGTGGGCTTTAAGGTCCCTTATGCCCCAAACCGTTCTGGGATTCTCTGAGACTCATTTGCAGCTCATGAGCTGAACCCAAGGCAATGGTGGGAGGGGGGAACCCTCCCCCAGCCCAAACCTCCCGGCAGTGCTTGGATGGAAAATGTGGGAAGATCACAGACACACCCTGTGCTCCGTGGCGTGGCAGGAGATGCCTCTGAAGGGATCTCCGGAGCCCTGGCTGGGCGTCCTGGGCTGCAGCTCCCGGGAGGTGCCCACGGGATGCGCTCCTGGCTCGGGGCCCGGCCACGGCCCCGCTCGGCATCGCCCGCGCCGAGGCTCTGATGGAAAAGGATTTTCACATTTAGCATCCCCCAGCTCGCTGACAGCCACGAGGGGAGGGGTGGAGAAGGCAGATAGCCCGGAGAGGCTGATAAGGTGCTGGGAAAGATAACACAGAAATTGAACAGAACTTCATGTGAAGAGCTGCTGCTTTAAACCTGTCCCAGTCCCTTCGCTCCCGAGCACGGAGGGATATTACACCTTGTGAGGTAAAAATAGCACATTTAATGAAGCTGGGAAAACGTCAATTGTATTTGGTTGGAATTGCAGAGACCTCATTTCCATGTTCCCCATGAAAATGCTTCGGCTTCAGAACAGAAATGAAAGCTCCACGCGTTGATCTGCAAAATGAGCTTTGAGCCAGACAAGCAGCAGGAACCAAACACAAAACCTTGTCCCACACCCCCAGGTTCGACCATTATCACTCTCACACAGCTCAGGGGTTCATATTTTGGTCACCTAGGGGGAAAAAAATAGCACATTTTAATATTGCTAAATTTGTGATATAAATTTGCCATCTAAGCTGAATTCTGCTCCAAAATTGAGGGCGTTTGGGAGTGAATGTTGAAGGGAATGGGAGAACATCCAGGCTGCAAATGCATTTTAGGGGGAAAGGGATGGATCATTGGCCTCTCGGATGTTGCCTTTGATTTAGGAGGAAGGGAAATGTCTGTCTCTGGAGAGGAAGGAAATGTCTTTGCTCACTTTAACCTGCAGGGAAGGACGTGTCCTGGCCCCTGTCCCAGAGCCACTCTGGGAGGACGGTGCTGGGATGGATTTTCGAGGGAGGAAGCAGCGGGGAGGGCGGGGGATGCCACTGGTGCCATTCCATTTCATCTCCCTGCGCTCACACAGCCTCCAACGGGCCCATCCGTCACGCTCCTCGTTAGGGAAAATCCATTCTGAAAACCTCTCATTTTTATTTTAAAGTCTAATAGAGCTCGGTGGTAATTTTCACTTTAAATAACAATTACACACTTTGAAGTACAAGGTGTGCCTGGCTGCCCCTGCCAGGAGTGAACAGTGGGGCCTGGCTGCTCCCTTCTCTCTGGGCAGGACCCAGGTGATGCTGCCCAGTGCTCCACACGTGCAGTTCCTATTTGCACCCCTTAAGTCTCTCCTTTTTATATTTAGAAGGAGGGATTTGGGGCAAACTTTCCATTGGGAAGTGCTGACATCAGGCCTGGGCAGCTCTTGGGCTGAGATGGTGACACAAACTGCACCTCATGACACAAACCCACACAGGGGCTTTGGGAAGGAGCAGCTCCAAAACCCAGAGTGAGATGTGGCACCCCCCAGGCAGAGCTGAGGGGCTCCTAAAAGCACCTTGAGAAAAAAAGTGCATGATAAAAGGGGCTCAGCCCCTGAGTTCCTCATGCTGTTCCCATCTCTCGTCTTCCCTGCTCTCTGCTGATCCCTTCCCCTGCCCTTTCCCACCTCCCTGGCCCCAAAACATCACCCAGGAGCCACCATTGTGTCCCTGGAGAAGCTGGGCTGGCTCTGCAAGGTCCCTGCAGAAGTCCTCTGCTAGAGAGTGGGATTTCAGATGGGAGCTGCCAGGGTGCTCCCCAGGGGGATTGTCCTGCTGGGAGCATCGTCTGCCCACCCAGGGGCTCCCTGTCCAGCCAGGGAGCTGCAGACCCCAAGGAAAACACAGGGAAGAGTCGAGCTCTGCTGAGCAAGCTGCACATTTGCTGCAGCCCAGCAGAGCCATTGCAGGAACTGGGAGCTCAGCTGGAGCTGGAGCTTGAGCAGAGCGCTCAGGGGGCAGTGGGAGAGTCAGACCTCACCAGGAAAGAGCTGGACTGGAGCTGGGACAGCCCCCAGGGTTTGGGCAGGGCTGGAAATGCTCCCCGAGCACAGGAGCGGCTCTGGAGACTTTCCTCAGCCTCATCTTCTGTTTCCATCTGCTGAGCCACTCTCCAGCTCTGAGCTCCATCCATCCCTGAGCTCCATCCACCCCT
>VZTJ01004217.1:37664-58005 GCA_013397795.1 Orthonyx spaldingii | reverse complement strand
CCATCCATCCATCCATCCATCCATCCATCCATCCATCCATCCATCCATCCATCCATCCATCCATCCATCCATCCATCCATCCATCCCTCAGCTCCATCCAGCCCCAGCTCCAGCCACTCTCCTCCACATCACCTCCTGACACAAGTTCTCAGCCCACCGAGCAGAGCTGCCTCGAGCTGCTCAGACCTGCCAGGCAGAGAAACTCTGCTCCGTGTCCCCTGCACCCATCCAGCCCCATCCATCCCCACTTCCCCCGGCAGGTTCCAGCTCCTCCTTGGCCTGGCCGGTGCCCAGAGGATGCTCAGGGAGGGTCCGCCAGGGCCTCACCAACCCACCCAAGCAACAAACAGAGAAAGAGATGCAAGGATGGAAAATTCCCCTTCATAATTAATAAATGAAGAATATTGTTGTTAATCGATGTAGCTGTGAAGAGAATATCGATCCCAGCCTCATGCTATTTTTTGTGCGGCTTAGATTTTTACACCTCATTTAGAGGCAGGTCTCTCTGGGGACCTCTTAACACCAAAAGATATTTGCAGGAGTCCAAAGTAGAAGGGAAGAACAGGGGGGAAAAAGATTAATTATTACCAGAGCTGGAGAATTATGTGCCTTGTCCCATTGTGGCCAACTGCAGCACGGATTTGAATATTTGATTAATAGCGATTCCAGCCAGGGTTGATAACTTATCTCCACACTGGGTATTTAATAAACAAGTGGGAGCCATTAGAAACATTTTTAATATTAATCCCAGGAAATTATGCTTATGAAGGCCAGCCCTTGGCCTGTTAGGACTGTGCAAGGAGGATTCCCTGCTCTCTTGCCTCATTCCATCTTTAGGTGGTTTAAATCCCTCTGTGCCTCAATTTTCCTTTTCCAAGATGGACAAATCCAGAGTTGGAGGTAGCACTGGTTAAAGCACTGAGCAGGGAACTCCAATTAGAACCAAACCTTTAAGGAACAGCCAAGGCCATGGTTGGGATGAGCAGTGGGAGCAGTGGGCTCCGGGGGCTGCTGGGGGAGTTCTGCAAGGTCTCAGTGCAAGTCTGGGGTTACTCCAGGAGGGATTTCATTCCAGCTGCAGGTTCCTGGCTCTGGGATGAGGCAGAGCAAGAGCTGTGTCCCTGCACCAAACCACACCTGGTGGCCCAGCCTTGCAAAGTGCTAAGAACAGGTCAGAGCTGAGGAGTGGTGGCATTCCTGAAAACCCTGGCAAAGTCCATGTGGGAGGGAGCAGGAGCTCCTGGGACAAGGCAAACCATGACAGCTTGTCCTGGCTCCCAGGAGCTTCTCCTGCAGCCAGCCATGCTGGGGGTGTGCAGCCCACCGGGGTGGGAGGGTGAGCTCTGGTGTCCCATGGGCTGCACAAAGTGCTGGGAGACAGGAAAATGAGCCAGGAAAGCTCCTCATGGCAGTCAGGGATCCCTCCTGCTGCGAGGCTTTATGGGGTGGTTGGAAAGGGCAGAAATTAATCCCTGACCAGGAGGGTGGTGACAGATCCTGCTCCACACAGGTTCTGCCAGTGCCACCTGGAGTTTGGGGTTGGAGGATGTCCAGACCAGGTTGGTAAATTTAGGTCAAATTTCGGCCAAGTAAGGAGTGAAAAAAATGAAATTAAAAAACACCAAATGTTTGGCTTTCCACTGTCACAAAACATTCCCGAGAATAAACACAGGGTCCCCAGAAAGGGGAGGCTGGGCCTGCCTGAGGTGGATTAAACTCAGCGTTTAAGCATGAGGCAAAGGGGGAATCAGCAGGAGTGGGATTCTCCTTGACAAGGCAAAGGGAGATCTTCAAAGTCCCTTCCAAACCAAACCATTCCATGATTCTATGACAGCAGCAGCCCCCAGGCTGTTCTGGTGTCCCACAGCATTTCCTGATTATGAGATGGCGAAAGGCATTCTGCTCAAAAAAACCCCAAGGTGCTGCTGAGGAGCTGGGGAGAACAGCAGGGGATGAAGGAATGTGGGCAGGACGGGCCAGGACCCACCGGGATGTCGCACCCCTGACAGGGCGCTCCCAAAAGGAGCCGCTGCCACTTTCTCTGGCCCTGCTTTGGGGACAGTTCTGTCACCTCCGGCTGTGGGAGCCTCGGACAGGGCGGGACGGAGCGGAGCTGCGGGAACGGGAGCGGCGTGGCCGGGCTGCGCTCCCTCCTCCGCACTCCGGCAGCGCTCCCGCATCCATCTCCTCCTTCGGCCGTGATAGGCCCTGCTGCTGCAGATCCATGCAGATCAATGCAAAATTAATTAGAGTAATCAACTCAGCTGTACCACAGAGATCATACAGGCAGGGTTTTAGGTGACTAATTGGTGGAAGCTGACAGCCAGTGTCCCCGGTGTCTTAGAGGTATTAACACTTTTTTCTCTGTAGATTAATTACCTTTTTCCACCTTTCACTTGATGGGCCTGCCTGTGCTGCACTGGCTGGGGGGAGCAGGGATGGAGGCTGGGCCTGGGGGGCGTCCCGTAGGGTGCAGTGTCCGGATCTGGGAGCAGGCAGGCCCAGGTTCCATTGGGGGTACAGCTTTGGCACCAGCAGCCTGATTTTAGGGGAGGGAGGGTGTCCCTGTTCCCCTGCTGAGCCTCCTGGCCGTGGCAAAGCCCCACTCCTGCACGTTTACAAGGGGCCACTCTCCTGCTGTGCCTGTCCCAACCGATCCATGGACCCTCCACATCCCCCCTCTTCTGCCTGGAATCAGGGCTGACACCACTGGAACATCTTTTGGCCAAGGCTGATGCCCGCACTGCCAGTCTGAGGCTGTTTCACAGGTCCATGAGGAGGTTAAAGATGGATTTGTTCAAATACCGACAGGAGGGCTCTGGGATAGAGACCTAATGAGACTCTGATGCTGCTGAAATAAGAGCTGGGAGCCAGGCAGAGGCTCTTAATAGCCGGGGTAATTAATCACCACCAGTTATCCACCGCCAGAGATGGGTGTTCCATCACCTGGACTCGAAGTTGCCATTGGGCATCTTCCTGCTGAGAGTGCCCTGGCTTGGATGGGAATTATGGCAAGAGAGAGAGAGAGAGGGACAAAAACTCGGCACCACTGAGGCCCCACCTCGAATCCTCTGTCCAGTTCTGAGCCTCTCACTGCAAGAGACATCGAGGGGCTGGAGCGTGTCCAGCGCAGGGAACGGAGCTGAGGCAGGGTCTGGAACACCAGGGGCAGCTGAGGGAGCTGGGAAGGGGCTCAGCCTGGAGAAAAGGAGGCTCAGGGGGGCCCTTCTGGCTCTGCACAACTCCCTGACAGGAGGGGTAGCTGGGGGTGTCGGGCTCTGCTCCCAGGGCACAGGGACAGGAGGAGAGGGAACGGCCTCAGGCTGGGCCAGGGGAGGTTTAGGTTGGATATTGGGGAAAATTCCTTCGCTGAAAGTGTGATCAAGCATTGGAAGGGGCTGCCCAGGGCAGGGCTGGAGTCACTATCCCTGGAAGTGTTCCAAAAGCAGAGCCCATGTGGCACTTTGCCATGTGGCTCCGTGGGTAGGGAGATATTCGGTTGAAGGCTGATCTTGGAAGAAGTTAACAGCCTCAGTGATTCCCTCATTCTGTGATTCCAAAATGGTCCCTTGTGATTTGCTGGTGACCTTCACCCCACTGAGCCTGGGGAGCGAGGGGGAATCTCCCTTTGGCTTTGACAGATGAGGGGCCAAAGCACAGGTGGGTAACCAAAGACATTTCCTGCCTTAGTGAAACACATCAGAGGCACTGGCTGGACTTGGAGGAAGGCAGCAGAGTCCTCCTCCTGCCCAGGATCTCAGCACTGAACCCCCAGTAGCTGAGCCCTTGGGTGTCACTTGTCCCTGGAATCACAGGAGAGGTGGTGGAGGGAGTCTCGGCCAGGCCAGGTCAGCAGCAGCTTTCCCAGCCAAGTCTTCAGCTGCCCAAGGGGAAGGTGCTGAATCCAGACCAGTCACCAGCCTGAGGCCACCAGAGAAGGATCTGCACCTTCAGAGAGCCTTTTGTCCCCTCTGAGGGCCGGTGTCCGATGGCCAGGATGAACGATCCTCGTGAGGAGCACAGATGTCCCCACCCAGCTGCCACAGCCACCTCGGCTCTCTCGCTCAGGGCTGGGAGATGGATCCTGCCACCATCGATCCTGGGCTGGCAGGAGCATTTTATTGGCAGGGATAACAGAGAGGGCAGCGGGAAGTTCCAGTCAGGGAAGCGAAAGTCTCGGAGCCCAGGAGGTTCATGAGCACAGTGCTGGTGCCATGGAACTGTTTTTGGATGAGCAGGGAAGGGTGGGGTCAGCAGGAGGGGTTGTTACAGCAGGGGGTTTTGCCCAGGGACAGCCCCTGCTTCGAGGAGCTCAGCAGTGTGGACAGGCAATGGATTTAAACTGAAAAAAAGTAGGGTTGGATGGAATATTGGGAGAAATTCCTCCCTGTGAGGGTGTGAGGCCCTGGCACAGGGTGCCCAGAGCAGCTGTGGCTGCCCCTGGATCCCTGGCAGTGTCCAAGGCCAGGCTGGACAGGGCTTGGAGCACCCTGGGACAGTGGAAGGTGCCCCTGCCCATGGCAGGGGGGGCACTGGATGGGCTTTAAGATCTTTTCCAACCCAAACCTCTCCGTGATTCTGCAATGACAGAGTGGGTGACCTGCAGAGCCAGTGACTGGTGACTCTGGGGTAGAGCCGACACCTGACTCCAAACCTCAGCAGCATCCACCTCAAAACCTTGATCCTCCCTTTGTGTTTAGTTTTCTCAAAATAAAAAACCAAAACCCCTGTACCTTTCCTGCAAGATAAAAGACAGTTTTCCAAGAAAAGTGCCTCTTTCCATGCAGTCAGCCCCCTTCAAAAATCAAACTTTTGGGTGTGGTGAGAGGGGTCGTGCAGAGCGGGCAGCACCGTGTCCCACAGCAGCAGCCCCGGCCCCCCTTCCCCAGCAGCACCTGATGCCCCAAGACAGGGGGGGCAGGAACTGCTCATGCCCGTCAATGTTCCCTGTCGTGGTTCCCAATTCCTGGTGGCACCGGGTGAGCCACAGCACCCCGAGGGCTCCATGTGACACTGACCCACACCCCAGCCCACCCCCGAGTGAAAATCCTCTCCTGTCTGGTGCGGTGACCCTGCAGCCACCTCGCAGGGCTGAAGGAGGGGCTTTGCTCCCTCCTCAGCTCCCGGCACTTCAGAGTGCTTTCATCCCTGAAAGCTTCGGCGGGGAAGAAAGGAGAGTGGCCTGAGCCCCGTAAGTGCTTTCCTTTTTTAACAAAGCCCCAGCGAGGGGGAGGACGGAGCAGGGGCTGAGCACCAGCACCAGGCACGACCCCTCCCACCGTGGGTTATCGGGATTTGCCCATCCTTAAAAATAAATCTTCCCCAGTTCCCTTTGATAGGGCCTTTCAAGCCATATCCCCCAGGTCCTCGTGGAGGGTAATGAACGCGCAAGGCAGGGCTTAGAGCTGCCTGAATTATTCATCGGGAATAATATTTGTGGCCCTTTCCTTCTCGTGGTGGATCAATGGAGAATTTATGGGTGAGGGTCCCCCACTATTGGGGGGCCATTGGCTGTGGGGGTCACAATATTTGCCAAAAATGGGGGATTCACCACCCTTTCCATGGGCCTTCGGCACATAGATCCCAACCACAGGCGTTTTGCTGGTTGTTGGCCAAAGTAAAGCCTGGCCTTCCCTGGGGGAGGCACAGGAGCAGAAGGGGAGGATGGTCCATGTGGGAGGGGTGGCTTCAGACCCCCCCAGCAACACCTGAAGCGCTGGGGGAGCGCCCCATGCACACCCCGAGGTGTCCTGCAGAGCACAGCCTTGTCTGAGGTGTCTCCTCACGGCCCCACCGGCTCCTTCAGGCAGCCGGGGCTGGCAGCCTGGAGCAGGGGCTTCACCTTGTGAAGAGAAACGGAAACCAGGACGGTGCTCCCCGGACAGCTCCGCACACGGCGCAGCCACTCCGGGGCTTTGGGGAGCTGCTGGGTGGGAAACCAAGCAAAGCCCCAGCAGAAGACCTGGACCCTCTTCCCACCTTTCCTGCTGGCTCTGAGTTCTCCTTTAACCCAGAGCAGGGCAAGTGGAAATCACATTTCTGCCTCTGCCTGGGGAGCTCATGCTGCAAAGAGCCCTGCTTCCCATTCCCCCCATCGCATCCCATGGCATCCTGTCGCATCCCATGGCACCCCATCGCATCCCATCCCATCCCAGGAGATAGAGAAGTGTTTTTGAGATCTTCTTTTTGAAGGAGTTGCAGTCTTAAACCTGAACTGAGCCGTTTTGCAGGGGTCCATCCCATCTTCCTGCTGTTTCCCCTGGCAGGGATGAGGCTCCCACCAGCAGCAGCAGCAGAGCAGAGGGGTGGGAGCTCCATGGACGGTTCTCCTTGCAGAGCCACTGAGGAGCTTTGGGGAAAGGCCCTTTCTCAGCCGCTTTTGGGATGGGAAGATCCTTACTCAGAGCAGAGGGACCTCACAAGGGATTGACTGCAGTGGGCTCAAAGTAGGCAGAAGCAACTCCCTGGTTTGGATTTAAAGAACAGACCATGAAATCATGGAATGGTTTGGGTTGGAAGGGACCTTAAGCCCATCTCATTCCACCCCTGGCCATGGGCAGGGACACCTCCCACCGGACCAGGCTGTCCAGCCTGGCCTTGGACGCTTCAGGGATGGGGCAAGGTCTGATCAGGCTCAGCCTTGTGCAAACTGCGCTGACCACGGGGGATCTGAGATCAGCTTTTGCTCCAGCAGCAATTCCTGAGATGTAAAACTTGGCTTTTGGATCTGAGATTTGCACCTGCACCTCCCCACCCAAAAAAACCCCTCCAGGAAAGCTTCACAAACCTCCAAACCTCCCCACACAGCCCCCCCAGATCCCAGCAGTGGTGGGGCTGAACCCGGGGTCTCATCCTTTGTCATTCACCACTTCCAGGTGACAGCAGGAAGGTGGCTCTGGCTTGTCAGGGTGGCACGGTGACATCCCAGCCGCGGCCTGGGGCTGGCCCACGGGAAGAAGAAGAGCCCTAATGCAGTTTTGACAACGAGGCCATCAGTTAAGTACTCCGTGTGGATATTTCCCCCTCTCTCTATTGTTTATTATTGGAAGTTACAAGTAGCTAAAGACCTCCCCAATTATCCGGGAGCCACTTAAGAGCAATTGAGCACCTGTCACCCACTGAATGGGCTGCCTCGCCCTAATGACAGGAGAGGAGAAAAGCTGCAGGTCAGCAGTGCCGGGATGCCGGCAATTTACAGCCGAGCAGGGCCGGCTCCCAGCGCCGAGACGGGAAAAAAACACCCCAAGAGGCAGGAGGAGGAAAGGAACAGGAGGAAAGCAACAGCAGTAGGAGGAAAGGAACAGGGATGGGTCTCCCCAGGGCTCCCTCGTGGCGTGGGTGGGAGACTCGATGACCACAGCTTGAGGGTCACTGCTTGGACAGTGGAGCTCTGCAGCGTCCCAGGGGATGTGGGGCAGGACATGCCATTAACAGCTCAATCCTGTAAATAGGAAAGAAAAAACTCCCAGGAATCATTCACTGACCGTCAGCCAGCATGAAAAAAAATTACCTGTGCTTTTCTCCCTGCTTGTGGTGCCACACCAGGGTTTGGTTTGGGCTGCTGGAAGGGTTGGAGGTGTTGCAAACCCCCAGCACAGAGCCTGAACCCATGGGATTGAGGCTGCATCTCCCATATGAGGCCACTTCAGACAGCTTTAGACATGAAAACATTTGCTTTTGAGGCATCATTTGGATTAGATTCTTTATAATTTCTATGTAATATAAATGTATTGAGTCAATTGTATAGAATGGCGTGAAAAAAATCTGACACAATACCAGCCAAAGCTGAGGCGACGTATCCCCACCAGGAACGAGAAAATACGACTGTAAAATATCCTAAAAATCGTGTTGTAGGACGGAGTCTGCGCTCAGCTCTCTGGAACAAAGCCTGAACCCGTCCTCTCCCCTCCGGCTGTGCCTCAGGAGCAACTGGGAACCACCTTCCCTGGAAGAGCAGAGGTTTTTCTCCTGAGAGAAGAAAGCTGCCATGCACAAGCACCCTCTGGATCTGTGGAGCAGGAATGTGGGAAGAGGCCGGTGGAGTCCCCAGCAGAGATCCCCTAAACTGGGAGTGTGCCTGGGAAGTGGGGGGCTGGGAATGGGGGAGAAGGTGCCAACCTGGAAAAGTTCATCGATAGAAACATAAAATTAAAATAATTTGCGTCAATTCTGCTGAGTGGCTGTTAGGCCTAATTGTTATTGACTCGTCACTGTAATTATTAAGGCTTACACAGAGCTGGGCTGGCAACGGAGGTGGGTTTGGGACCCCGCCCCACTCCGAGTGTCCCCCCACATCCCTGGGAGTGGGGCAGGGACGTGTCAGCTCCTTGGTTCTTGCAAACGGCCCCCAAAAGCCACCAGCAGAGCAAAGGAGGGAATCTGGTCCATTTTTGGTGTGCAGGAACAAAGGGGAAGGTGGGGAAGGGACGAAGGAGGGGAAAACCAACGGCAGGTGGGAGGAACTGGGAAGGCTGAGGAGGCAGCTCCAGAGAGACCCCGTGGATGCTGGCAGGGCTGGGGGCTCGGTGTGGGGCTGGGTGATTTCCTCCCCTCCTCGCTGCGGCCTTTGTTCCTGCTGCCAGCACAGACCCCAAGCAGCAGAGCGGGCTGATCAATAGGAACACGGTGTTCGCATGGATCATACATGCGAAGAGCACGTTCCCGGATCAATGCCGAGGTCTCGCAGAAGGAGAGGAAGGGAGGGGAGAGCAAACCCACCCGGGCAGGATGCGCCTCGCCACAGGATGTTCCGTTTCCATGGCGATGGGCTCCTCTCCCGCCGCCCTGGCCTGGCCTCTGCGGCCGTGCTGGGGACCCCTCTCAGCACCCCAAGGCAGGGCAGCCGTCCCACCGCGATCCCCACCTGGTGAGGGGGGTCCTGCTGCCCTCACGGCGCCAGGAATGGGGCTCAACCCCCCAAGCTGGTCCTGCCCCTCGCAGGAAGTGACAATGAGGTGTCACCATCGAACCTCCAGCGGTGGAGAAGATCCTCGTCCTGTTTTTCCTCACTGCCACAGGCCACAGCTGAAACCACAGCTCCCGACCATCCCTGGGCCCGCCTGGATCCCGGCTCCACCTCCCTACCTGCCTCCTTCCCCCGGGGCTCCCAGGAATTAATTAGATCATGTCTTTAAAGTGCTCTGGCAATGAAAAGCACTTGAGAAAAGTGGTCAGAAACCTGAACGCAACCAGAGCCTGCCCAGCCAAGGATGGACCTCCCCTGCTTTGTTCCCATGCAAGGAAAGCCACCCTGAGCCACAAACTCTCCTGAAGCCCCCCAGAACAGCCCTTGGGGGCTTGCCCGGGCCACGGGACCCTGGGCTGTTGTGGCCCACCTTCCCCGCCGGGTTCCACTCGTGCCTGGCTGCGCAGAGGGGAGGGAGGTTGGCGCTGCAGCAGAGCCAGCCAATAATTCCCAGCCAATAAAGTTATCTAAGGGTAATCATTAAGCCCTTACGAGCAATGCAGCTCGTGTGGAGCTGGGGAGAGCGCGGGTGAGGCGCTGCTGCAAATGTCCTTGCAGCCAGCGCTGACCTTGGCCAGGACCGCCCGCGGCTGCTCCCAGACCCCTCCGAGCTCGGGGATGGGACAGCCCTGCAAGGAAGGGCTCCTGGCCAGGAGGCAAAGGGCTCGTGGTGGCCACAATGGCCAACTCCATGTGTCCTTTCTGCAGCGAGGAAAGGACACAGGGTGGTGGGAGCAGGATGGGGAGGAGATGGTTGGGAGTGGGATAGGCTGGCAGCCCTCAGGGTCATCACTGGAGCTTGGAGAAGAGCTCTGGAATGTCACCTTCCCATCCCTGAAGGTGGGCTGTTGTCCTCCACACTTTTCCTGGGTGAATGGTGGATGAGAGGCTGCCCCGGCCATGGGCACTGACCCCCAGAAACCCCCCCTGTGCTGGGCTGAGCCCCCAGCGTGGGCAGCAGGGGAGGGGGGGATTCTGCCCCTCTGCCCCACTCAGGTGAGACCCCACCTGCAGAGCTGCCCCAGCCCTGGGGAACAACACCAGGAGGACGTGGAGCTGCTGGAGCCAGTCCAGAGGAGGCCCTGGAGCTGCTCCAGGGCTGGAGCCCCTCTGCTCTGGAGACACGCTGGGAGAGCTGGGGGGCTTCTCCTGGAGAGGAGACGGCTCCAGGGAGAGCTCAGAGCCCCTTGCAGGGCCTAAAGGGGCTCCAGGAGAGCTGGAGAGGGACTGGGCACAAGGGCTGGAGGGACAGGACACAGGGAATGGCTTCCACTGACAGGGCAGGGATGGATGGGAGATTGGGAAGGAATTGTTGGCTGTGAGGGTGGTGGGGCCCTGGCACAGGGTGCCCAGAGCAGCTGTGGCTGCCCCTGGATTCCTGGAAGTGTCCAAGGCCAGGCTGGACGGGGCTTGGAGCAGCCTGGGACAGTGGAAGGTGTCCCTGCCATGGCAGAGGGTGGGTCTGGAGGGGCTTCAAGATCCCTTCCACCCCAATTCTGGGATTCTATGGAATCCCACCCTTGGAGCAGCAGAGCTGCTTCCCCAGGCAACAGCCCCAGGTGCTGGCAGCCTGTGGGCAGAGATGCCATTGAAGTGTCTCTGACAGGATTTACACCACCTTGACCTCTGCTATTGTGTAAAACATTTTTTTCAATCAGCCAGGAAGCAAATTAAAAAAGTTGGCTGTGCAGGAATTAGGCCTTTTGGCTGATAGTTTGGGAAGCATCTGTCTCCATTGCCTGCAAATTAGTCTTCCACAGGAGAGGAATCAGATGTTTAATGCAGCCGCAAATGAAATCACCCATCATTAACTGTTCAAACCAAGAGGTCTGTAAAGGACTGGTCCAACAAATCCCGCTGGACTGAGGGCAGGGGGAGCTGGGGAGGGGCTGGTGCCACACCTTTGGTGCCACGAGGTGGGGATGGGGCAATGGAGCCGCTGGAGAGCCGTGCTCTGATCAGGAGGCTTTGCCTGCCTGGGAAGCCTGGGGAGGGTGGCTCTGAGGAACCAAAGCCCAGCTGGGGTATTTGGAGTGAAACCAGAGATATGAGCCAAAAAAAGACAGGTTTGGGAAGCATGAGAGGTCAGTGAGGTGAGGTCTCAGAACCTCCTGGTCTCCCAGGAACTGACTTTCAGTTTGCTAAGGCAGCACCTCCCCAAACCCATCAGTGCTGCTGGACCCTCACCTCGGGGCTGGCCATGGGAATCACTCTGGAGAGGCAGCACTGCCTCCTCCTCCTCCTCCTCACAACCCCCTGCACCCATCCTGGAGCGCCAGGGTGGCCCCGCTGCACCCAGAGGCACAGGTGGGACACAGGGGACAGGGAATGTGCTGGGGTGTCCCGGCAGAAACAGCCCCGCGAGTGACGTCCCGGCTGGGACAGCGGGAGGATCGCTGAGGTTTGAGGGTTCAGTGACAGATTGATGGTTTGGAGCTGGGAAAAACAAAGCTCAAAGGGCCTTTCCCCCTCGTTTTGGTCTCTCCAAACTCCTGGCCAGTGAATTCCTGGGAAAGAAAACCAAACTGAGTGTTGAACTCGCCAGCAGCCACAGGAAAGGGGAAGGTGCAGATGTTGCCAGCTGTGCCCTGCCCAGTACAGGAGCTGTGTGCAGCCACCCACAGTAGGATTTTTAGGATATTTTTCACACATATTTTCTCACTCATGATGGGAATACATCACTTCAGGTACTGATTGTGTGGTTTTTTCACACCATTCACCCACAGGTGCCTCTGGCCCACACGCCTGTTTGGGCTGGAAGTTCATCATCAGGATACAGAAAAAAAACCCAGGGAATTTTGGTCCCAGGCTGACACCAACACAAACACATGACAAACACAGAGAGCCAGGGAGACATTTACCCCTGTGAAAGAGGTCAGCACAGAGGTTATGGAGCATCTGAGCCCTGGGGAACTGCCTCCATCCACGGGGCTGCGTTCTGCCCTTAAAGAGTAATCCCTTAAAAATGACTTTTGTGCAGGAGAAGGGAAGGAGATGGAGGGAGTGTGAGAGCCTGCGTGCTGGAGGAGTAAGTTCTTTGTTGCCTAGAGCTTGTTAAATCCATACATTGAAGAGAAGAATAAATAAAAAATCAAATCTCTACTTCTGAAAAACGTTTCTGTGGGGAGCTAGTTCCCTGAATCTTCCAGCCCCGGCCTGTGTCAATAAATCAATAGCTGATGCAGGTTGGCTGCAATCGGCTGCAGGAGAGCAGGCGAGTGATGGATGGACAGGAGAGAGGCGAATCTAAGATAGGGCAGAGGTGATGCTCACCTTGAGCTCTATTGTTTGCCACTGAAAGATGAGGTGGTGTGGAGGCATCAACGGGAGTGCTGAGGGTGGGAGTGGAGCCCAAAGAGCCCTCCCCAGAGCCCTCCTCTCCTCGGGAGCCTCCCGTGTCTCCTCTGCCACACAAAGGGTTAAACTGAGGTGAGGAGAGAAGCTGGAGGCTGCTCGGTGGGGCTGGGAAGCAGGGATGACCCTCAGGCCCTGCCCAGGTGCTCCCACAGGAGCTCTCCAGTCCTGGCTGCAGGGGAACCTCGTTGCTCCTGCGTGGTCAGGAAGGGACAGGCAGAGGAATGTGGGATTTTCACAGCTGAGTTCCTATTCAGCATCAGAAAGGGGACAACTGTGCCGGGGAAAGAAGGACCAGATCTCCTGGTTTGGAGTTTGATTCAGGCAGCACAGACCAATCCCAGCCCTCTCTCACAGCCCAGCACCAGGATCAGCCCGGAGCAGTGCTGGCCTTCCATGAGCCTGACTCACGAGGTGAAGTTTTTACTTCTGCCACCCTCCCCCTGCCCCACAGGTTTGCTCTGCCCTGCCCTGAACTAGGGGAAAGCTTTGGGGCCCTCTGTGTCCCCTGGACAGATGCTGGAGAGAAGCTGGTGAGAAATAAGATGACCCTTGTCACTCTGAAGCTCTTCTCCTTCACTTCAGCTTCACGAGTTATTCCACTGAGGCTGCTCTGGCCTCATGCAGCTGCCCTCAGGGGTTATTCCAGCCCCTCCAAACACATTCAGGGAGTTCCTGAACACAAGGAAGCACAGAGGGAAAAGGATTCCTTTAGGTTTGCCCTGAGCCTGCTCTCAGAGAGGGCTGGAAACCTCCACATTCTCTTAGGAAAACAGGAAAATAACCATCTCCCCTCTTCTCCAGGCTGATCTCAATCTTCACAGCTCCTCGAATGCCCCTCAATGTCCCTGCGTGCGAGTCCCAGCCAATCCCACCCTTGGTGCCTCTCCTTGCTCAGCTCCCAGGGCAGGAGGGGCCGGGTTATGGATATGGATTGACACAGGGCGATAATGATGTGTTCTGATTTCTCCTCTGCTCCTCTCTTAATCATTGCTAACATCCCATTTGCCTTTTTGTCTGGAGCTGAGCATTGAGCTGACATTTCCAGAGAACTCCCCACATTAACTCCAAGAGCTCTTTCCTGAGCAGCAGCAGCCAATTTGGAGCCCATAGAGGTGGTTAAGGTTGTTTTCCTCACGTGCATGACTTTGCATTTATCAACACTGTATTATATCTGCCCTTTTATTGCCCAGCCTCCTCATATCCTCAGACCCTTCTGCAAACTTTCCCAATCATTCTTTGTGGCAACTTCCATAAAGGATAATTCCTGCCTCTCCACCAAGGTTTACTACTGAGTTTTCTGCTTTTTTTTTCTGAGTTATTTAAGGTCGTGTGGATCAGGGTGAGTCCCAGAATCAGTCCCTACAAACCCCACACAGAAATCCTCCATGAGGGTTGGTATCCAGGCACCACTTGCTCAGGTTTCTGGTCCGAGGCTCTCCAGGAGAAGCAAGCCTATTGCAGGCCCAGGGCTCTGCATAAGAAGGAGTCTAATTTTGGAGAGCATGGAAGCAGCAGCAGGTCCTGTAAGATAAACAGGAATGTTGAGGAAGATCCTTCACCGAGCAAGAGGCTTCTGCCATGGAGGTGTTGTCTTCAAGCCCTTGTTCCATCCTGCGTGTGCATGTCTGTCCTGAGGTCTGTCTGTCCAGTCTGCTCATCCCCTGGCCTGGGATCCCATGGGAGCAATTCTGGCCTGGGAACCTGCAGAGCTGGATTTTCGTAGAATCAGAGAATCCCAGATACATTTGGGTTGGGAGGGGCCTGAAAGATCATCAGTTCCAGCCCCTGCCATGGGCAGGGATGACACCCCCAGGACACCCCTGTTTCCTCCTGGGATGGCTGCAGGGTTGGGATGGATGTCAGGGAAAGGTTCTTCCCCCCGAGGGTGCTGGGCACTGCCCAGGCTCCCCAGGGAATGGTCCCGGCCCCGAGGCTGCCAGAGCTCCAGGAGCGTTTGGACAGCGCTGCCAGGGGTGCCCAGGGTGGGGCTGTTGGGGTGTCTGTGCAGGAACAGGGGTTGGCCTGATGATCCCTGTGGGTCCCTCCTGACTCAGGATATTCCAGGGTTCTGGGACTCCCAACCAAGCCATGGAGATGTTGCATCACCTCCCCTTGGCTTTCAGCCTCGTTGTGTCCCAAAGGGTGCAGCAGACCCACAACCACCCCAATTTGCCCAGGAGCTTTTCCCTGTGCACCCCTTGACAAGGGGAGAGGCAGAGGAATCCAGCTTCACTTCCTTCCTCCCTCCCTCCAGTTCACTCTTGGTTTCATTGGAAGCAGCTTGGGAAACAATAGCCAAAAATAACCAGGCTGGCAGGGAGGGCTGGGGGGAGAGGACACTGCTATGGCAACTGCGAGCACTCCCTGCCCTGCTGTGGAGGCCGAGCTGCAGGTTTGTCTCTGTTCCCGAGATTGGCTCAGCCCCAGCCCCAGGCAAGCCCCGAGCCAGTCTCTCTTTGGGTGGGCAAACTGGCACCTCACCCACTGGGCTGGTGAAGGGCAGCCAGAAACAAAACCTGGGGGCTGCAAACATTTGGAAGTGGGTGGAAAAGAGCAGAGTTGTGGTTTCTGTGCTGGGTCTCCCCCTCCATCCGTGCAAAGGTTTCATGAGCACGGCCACAACAAGGCAGAGATGCTTAAAAATAAAAATAACTCAGCCAAGGGCAGCCAGAGAGTGCTCTTAGGGCGAAGGCATGGGCTGGATGCGAGAGGATGAGATGTTTAAAAGGTTTGAAAGCAAACCTAAAGCCAGATCAAAAAGACAGGCACTGCATGGTGTAAAAACCCCTCAGGCTTCTCCAGACCACTTCAGACTCCTCAAGGAGGTTGCGGGTTGAGGCTGAAGTAAATGACATGGGGAGATTTGGGTTGTCCAACCACCCTTCCTCGCACATCTCAGCTGTGACCCCTTTGGGTCCCTGGCCAGCCCAGCCCCATCTCCTTCACACTCTGGGGAAGCCAAGACCTCACTCACAAGCTCCTTCCCCGAGCTGGATAAAGAGATTTATTTGTACTGTTTGTGGGTTTCATGCTGTGGGTGCCTCATTAAGATCATCTTGGTCTTTACCCAAATCCTCTTGAGTTCATCTGAAAAGCCCCTTCAAAGCACCACCAGCACTGGAGGGCTCTGCTGTCCCTTTCCAAGCTGCCAGTTATTGCTGAGGACAGAATCTCAGCAGGTTTTAACATCCCAAAATCTGCAGATGGGCCACATTTTTGGGTCACACTCTGCTTCCTTCAGGATCCTTTGGAGCAGACAAGCCACGTCCAACCCCTCTCTGAGGCCCAGAGTCACCAGCCCACACACGGGGCTGAACAGGAGCAGGGAACCTCCACAGGTCTGGCCCAGAGCCATGAGAAAAAATCATCTTCAGCCTTCATGTTTTTCCCCCTAAGCTACAGCCTGTCAACATCTCCCATGAAATAAACCCGGGGAAGACACAATTAGATTAAACCCGAGTAACTTCTTCACTTACTCAGGAGCATTATAGGCACCTTACACATGGAAATTAAGTACCATTTGAAACATCCTGCATTGGCAGGTCAAAGTATTTAATTTCAGCTTTTAAATAGCATTTCCTTCCGGAGCTTTCCCTCCCCCACTTCATTCAGCTGAAATCAACACAGTTCCTGGTGTTTGTCTGACGAAGGACTTGTCACATCACAGGTCCCATTTCTGCTCATCTTTGCTTTGATTTCCACATCAGCTTTCCTCCAGGAGAGCAGCCGGGCTCCTGCCTCAGCAGCTATTGGAAGCCTGAGGTCCTGAGAGCCTGGCACGTTCCCAGCTGGATTCCTCTCCAGCCCTGCTGCCCTGGCATTGCCTGGGCACTCTAAGAGCCAGCAGGATGTCACATGCTCCCAGTTTGGGAACTGGAAACCGATTCAGAGGCAACAAACTGATTCACTCCAAGCTCCTGAGGAAGGGAGTGGGGCTGGACTGCAGAGCCAGGACTCACAGGATCGCGGAATCACAGAGTCATTCCGTTTGGAAAAGCCCTCTGAGGTCATCAGGTCCTACCATTAACCCAGCCCTGTGTTCACCACTAACCCCTGTCCCCAAGCACCACATCCACACTTTTTTTGGGCACTTCCAGTGATGGTGACTATACCACTGCTCTGGGAAGCCTGTGACAA
This sequence comes from Orthonyx spaldingii, assembly GCA_013397795.1. Lineage (NCBI taxonomy): Eukaryota > Metazoa > Chordata > Aves > Passeriformes > Orthonychidae > Orthonyx > Orthonyx spaldingii. The sequence goes on along the minus strand of VZTJ01004217.1, from coordinate 41,546 downwards.
TGACTGGCCACCCTTTCCATGGAGAAATTTTTCCTGATATCCAAACTGAACCTCCTCTGGGGCACCTTGAGGCCATTTCCTTTCTTCCTGTCACTTATTACCTGGGAGAAAAGACTCAAATCTCCATCTCCAGAATGTGCCCAGTGTAGCCCCAATATTCAGGCTGGTAGCAGCTCCAGGAGGTCTTTTCCAGCCTAAATGATTCTATGATTCCAAAATCATCAACCATTAACTCACCACCACTAAACCATGTCCCTAACTGCCACATCTACGTCTCTTTGAAATCCCTCCAGGGATTGGGATTTGTGTCTTCGTGTCTCTCCATGGCCTTGTCTGGTTTCAGTGGTGCCTGAGAACCCACCAGAGCTGGTTTGACCAGAGGAAGGGGATAATTTAAAGAATTACAGAGTGGTTTGGGTCAGAAGGGACCTTAAAAATCATCACATCCCAATCCTTGCCATGGGCAAAGACATCACACCGGCCCTGGCACAGCTGGAGAGAGGAAGGTGTTTCCAGGTGTGATAAACTTGGAGGTTGATGGCAGGATTGCCACCTCCTGTGCAGGCACAGAGTCATTCTGTGTCATGGAATTATTCAGGTTGGAAAAGAGATTTTAGCTCCTTGGATCCAAACTGCATCTCTGCAGCCACATCCGAACCTTGGGCCTGGCAGGGTGAGGATCTCCCAGGGATAACGAGGGAGGGCTGGTGGTTTCCTGGGACACTTCGCACAACTGGCCTGGGCAAGCACAAGTGCCCTGGGATGCGGAGTCCTGAGATGCCAGCCAGGGGCAGGGAACACCTTTCCTTCCTTGCAACTGCAACAGCAAAGCCTTGGCAGGGAGCTGAGGGGAGGATGGGCTTTTTGTCCTCTTTTTATCTTTTCACTGGCACCCCTCAGGTCAAGACTGGCTCTCCCATGGGGCCAGCACTGCCCCAGTCCTGCAGAGCCGCGCCCCGGACCCACCCAGGACTCCCACCGCCGTCACCTCCTCCCAGCTGCCGCAGAAAATCCCCGGCGTCCCTGCTCTGGCCGGGCTCTGCCGCCTGCCCTGGCTCTCAGTACAGTATCTGCCGGCCCCCTCCCTGCTCCTCGGGCTTTGTCAAAGCACATTTCCCAATTAGAGGATAAAAATATTCCATTCCTGACTCCGCGCGCTATCGATTTTGCCTGTAGCTGTGGAGGGGGCGAGGGCGGGCGTGCGCGGGGTAGGGAGAGGTGAAGGGCTGCAGGCACGAAGTGCAGCTGCCTCCCCCCTACCCCTTTATTATTATTGTTATTATTCATCCCGGTGAAAAGCAGCGAGCAGGACTGGTTAGCTCAGCTGACCACTGATAGAGAACAGGGGATCGATACTTAATTGACACAGGCTGGCAGCCGGAGCAGGGATTGGAGATGGGGGAAGGCTTCTGGGAGGAGGGAGGGGAAGCGGAGAGAAGGAACAAAAGCCAGGGAAAGGAGGAGAGGCAGAGAGAGGGTGGGAGGAGCGGGGAAATAATGAAGGAAGAGGCAGAGAGAACGGGAAGCCCACGGAGCCCAGCGGGAGCTCTGCGGTGGGAGCTGTCCCACCCCTGGGTGCCGCGGGACAGGAGCGGTGACAGCGTGGCAGGGACGACTCACGTGGGTATCTAAAGCCTCTCCGGGGAGCGAGGTGTGGGCTCTGGCCCTGGGGAAGGTGCTGGGCACCCTCAGCACAGCAAAGTGCCCAGGGCCAGCACTGCCCACTGTCCCTCCTTGCCCACCGCCATCAGGAGAGGGACAAGCACCGAGTGTTGCTCCAGTGACAGAAGTACCTCTGGGAGACCCAAACAGCTCCCAGGGAACAACCTGCTGACCCTGAACCCACAGCCTGCTGACCCTGGACCTCTCCCACCAGCTCGGCGTGTAACTGCACCTCCTACTGTGTCCCTCCCTTGGCAGCACAGCCTGTCCCCTGTGGTCTATCTGCCTCTAGAGAGGGTCTAAACTCCCCAAAGCTCATTTTCCTGCCTCTGGATAACGCCTCCCAGAGCTGTTGGAAGGGTGGGTTTGAGCACAGCTCATCCAGTGAGACTGGGCTAGAGAGTGCCAGTCCAGCCCAAGGAAGGGGTTGGAATGAGATGGTCTTTAAGGTCCCTTCCAACCCAATCCAGGCTGGGATTTTATGACCCCATGACTTGTTTTCTCTCTCATCGGTCATCCTCTCTCTGCCCAACCCTGCTGTAGAGCTGCCAGCTCACAGGGCAGGGTCTCACTGAGGGCAGATCTGTCACCTGGTGGCCCTGCTCATCCCAGTCCCTCGAGGAGAGCAAGTTTTGAGTGTTCAACAGAGCCCACAGTGCCCTGATTTCTTGGGAAAAGCCCTGAGAGGCTTGGGGAGTGTGCAGAGGCCAGGTGAGGTACCACCCCCTCGTTCAACTCAGCTTTAGTGAGGGTCCCACCAGAGCCTCTCTCCTGGGTGACGCACCACATTTACAAGGAAAATGTGAACAGGCTGGAGAACCACGAAGGGAACAAACAGGAATAGGAGGTTTAGAAATGTGGCCTCTGAGGAAGAGTAGAAGGCAGTGAGTTCGTGTGCTCCAGAAAGGAGAAGTTACAGCAGCAAGTCCAGAACGACAGAACACTGGCTGGTTTCTTCTCCATCTCAGGTAAGGGGAGGACAGGAGAAACCATGCCAGGCTGAAGGTGGGCTCCCAGGTAGCAGGCAGCTTCTCTCTGAGGATTTTGGTGGCCTTTGGTGGCCCTGAACATGATTTTTACAGAGGTCTAGGGAAGAAAAAGGTGGACATTCCTGCAGAACTCCGAGAGATACTGCCTGAGGTACGGAGGTCTCTAAGGGGAACTTTGACCAGAAGAACAGAAAATTGCTGAACTTCTCCAGGACTTGGCTGCTCCAAAGCACTGGGCAAGACATCCTTGGGGCCTTGTGCTGGGCCAGGGAAGGAAAAGCCACGATGTGTCTTGACCTTCAAAGTCCTTCAGCTGTCCACAGCAGGGGCTGCTCTTCCCTGGAAGCAGAGCTAGGCTCTCAGCCCAAGACAGAGGCAGCGGGAACTCCTCCCATGGGCAAAAGGGAGGAGTTTCTGTTCCTCCTCTTCACTCCTGATTGTGGAATGAAGGGGGACCTTTCCCAAGCCTGAAGGTCACTTTCTTCCTCTTACCTGTTGCTCTTGGCCCTTCCAGTTCTCTCACCCACCATCTTCAAGAGGACACCCATGCACAGGAAGACTTCAAGGCTGACCTTCACCAGCACCTCCCACCACGCAACCCAACCATCCAGGGAGAGGCCGGTTGCCCTTGAGCGGAGCCCAACAGAGCCTGTGGCTGCCTCCCAGTCAACAGGAAGAAGAAGGCTCTTCCAGGCATCTTCTCCTGCTTCAGCTCTTTCAACCTACACAGAACGTGCCAGCCTGGAGTCACACCTGGAAGTGTCTGGATGGGAAATGCTCAGACTCTCTTCCTGCCCATTGCCCATGGATGGGGAAGGCAGGTCTGTATTTAACTTCTCTTGGCACCAACCAAAAAAAGCTTTGAAAGGAGGGATGGGGTGGTGGGAAAACAGCACCTTGATTTTAGTTGTTGTTTTTGTGGACTCCTAGAGGCCCAGCCCGACATTTGCTCCGTGTTCAGGTGTGGGCTCCACCAGGCCATGGCACAGGGAACCTCATCCCAGGGCCTGCCTCGTCACTCTTGATCTATAACACGTCAGCCTTAAAAGGATCCTTTCCATCTCCTTAAACAATGTATTGCCGCTGTCCATCGCTGCCATTAATGCATAAAAAATCATTAGGCATTTCTATGGAGACCCATCGCCATAAACGCAGCCTCCAAATGCACTCCGGCATTAAAGCGGCCAAAGTAAACTGAGGCGATTCCTGCGGTAAAACCCTCTCCTCACTC
>VZTJ01004217.1:24122-37590 GCA_013397795.1 Orthonyx spaldingii | reverse complement strand
CGATCAATTTTATGGTGCTTGCCTGGGGTTCATTAATGTTTCCGGAATCTCTCTGTGCCCTGTTTAAAAATTCTTAATTAAGCAAGGGTTTTTTGTTTACACTTGAACTAATTACACTTTTAAACCCGACAATAAAACATCAGCTCTGGGCCATTAGGGCCCGCCACGGGCAGGCAATTCAGGAACTGCCATGCTCTGCAAGGAGATAGGAAGGCCGGGGATGCAGCCTAGCTTCCGTCAAGAGGACGCCAGGATCTTCACCGGGCACATGGAGATGGGGGCCAAGGGTTCGAGCAGCCAGATGTCCCCTTCAGCTCTTCCTCGTTCCCTCCGGATGCGCCTTCCCTCCGAGATAAGGCCTGGCAGAGGCGATGGATGGAAGCTGTCCTCTCCCAGTGCTCATCGCTGTTTGCCATGCTTGGGTTCTCCACACAACCAGCCTGCTTTTCCAGCAATGGTTTTCCAGCGTTGGCCCAGCAATGGGTGATGGAGGAAATGGAGGCCTGGGGAAGGGGCCTGGTGGAGGAGGTAGGCCTGGGATGGCAGTGGTTGGGTTGTGTCCAACAGGCCGGGCTGGAGCACTGGGCTGTACCCAAGGAGAGGCTCTCCCAGGCGGCCAAGGAGCAGAAAGGATGGAGCAGAACCTCTGGGACACATCTGTCTCCATCAGCAAGGGAATGTGCCCCAGCCGAGTGTGGCACCACTTCTCAGGCGCTTGGACTCAGCTTCTCAGATCTGCAGAAAACTCTTTTGTCCCAGACGTTGCCTGCCTTGGGCTATGTGTGTCCATCCCTGGGGACAGGAGCTGAGCTGGGCTGCTCAGTCCTTGGGGTGGTGGCAGCTGATGCTGCTGGAGACCCTTCAGGCAGGAGATGGTGCAGCTGGTGGTGGACACAGGGCCACCACTGTCCACTGGTGTCACCCTTGTCCACCACCACCATGTGAACGCCCAAAAGTGCCCATGAAAAATAAGGGTCACCCAGGAGCTGTTTTGCTCCAGTCAGAACCAGCAGATGCTGGCCATGAGTTCACCTCCCACCACAGTGGTGGCTCTCCAGACACCAGCTCCAAACCGGGATTTCCCACCTTCTTTCCATCCCATCTAAAAATACCTTTCCTGACATCAGGAAGGCACATGGGGCAGGATGAAGTTGGGGCAGGATGAATTTGGGACATGAGGAAGATGGGACCATGAAGATGGGAATGGGGTGGGGTTTAGGGAGCCCTTGGGTCATGTCAGTGGTGGCCATATGGAGAAGGGAAGCCAGGACAGGGCAGGGTAACTGGTCCCTGCACATTGGCAGCTCTTGGTGGCCTCGGGTCCCTGATTTCTGTGAGGTCCTTGATGCCCAACAGAAGAGGGGTGGAAATCCTCCACATCCCACCCAGCCAGGCAGCCTCTTCCAGGTCGTCAAGGGGCCCACCAAGAGGAAACAGGGAAACCAAGTCCTGATGGCTCAACTTTTGCTCAGATGCTTTCCTGAGATCCTCATCAGAGGGAGAAAACAGAGTCCAGAACTCCCTCTGCTAAAGGGTGTGTGGCAATTGAGGCCCTGGAAAATCCTTCTACCAGGGGAAATTTAGATTGGATATTACGAAAAATTTCTTCACTGAAAATGTGGTGAGACAGTGGAACAAGTTGCCCAGGGCAGTGGGGGAGTGACCATCCCTGGAAGTGTTTAAAAACCATGTGGATGTGGCACTTGAGGACATGGTTTAGTGAAGAAACAACGCCGGGTTGATGGTTGGACTCAACGATCTTGGAGGTCTTTTCCAGCCTTAACGATTCCATGATTCTGTGACTTTATCTTCCCATCCAGGGAGCAGAGAAGGTTTTTGCTGTGCAATAAACACCCTAAGCAGGACCAAGTGCTTCCATCCAGTCCTATATCCTGCTCCCCACCTTGCTCCATTCCACCACGGCTGCCTTTTGGAAATCCCTTTTCCTGCCTGGTGCCAGCAGAGAGCTTGGGGAAAACGTCTTACCCTCACCGAGGTCCCTGCAACCAACCTGCTTGATAAACTCCCCCACACAGTGAGAAATGGGGCTTCAAAGACATATTTTTCCCCACAGATATTTATTTAAAAAATAAAAATCCATATACAAAATTTTTTTTTGGGAAATGTTGCATTTTTTAAACACAAAAAACCCCAGAAGTTCAAAGGTTTTTGTGACCCTAAACCATAAATAAATCAGTGGATTTGCTTGGAAAGATGGGAGGAAGACAGAACTGGTTTTGTCTGTTTCGACACACTGATCTTTGTTTTCTTCTCTCCTTTTTGAAGCAGAAAATGTCACATTTTTGTAAGAATACCTGAAGCAAAACCCGAGCAAAGAGTTGATTCCTTCCTCACAGCCACCGCTGCCCACGTGAGCTCCCAGCCCTCCTCCTGGACAGAAGCGGGAGCGCAGCGGCAGCAGAGACTCAGTCCCCACCTCAGCCAGAAATCCCTCTGACTTTGGGGTTATTTTATTCATTCTGGACTCGATCTGTTTGGCGTCACCTGCTGGTTCATGTGAAATCTGCCTGGACCAGTCCCAAGTGAAGCTTCCCGTGCTACCCATGGGGCAGGAATTCCCTGGCAATGCTCCTGGGGGGGATTTTGTCTCTGCACAGCAGAGACCAACCTTGTCCCAGTGCAGGTTGTAAGGAAGGAAAGTCCATTGTCCTCCTGAGCCATGAGACGAACCCGGCACAGAGCAGGGGAGCAGCTCCCCAGGATTCCCAAACCACTGGGAGCCCTGGGGAGAAGGACTTGGGGGTGTTGGTGGGTGAGAGGCTCAACCTGCCCCGGCCATGGGCACTGACCCCCAGAAACCCCCCCTGTGCTGGGCTGAGCCCCCAGCGTGGGCAGCAGGGGAGGGGGGGATTCTGCCCCTCTGCCCCACTCAGGTGAGACCCCACCTGCAGAGCTGCCCCAGCCCTGGGGAACAACACCAGGAGGACGTGGAGCTGCTGGAGCCAGTCCAGAGGAGGCCCCGGAGCTGCTCCAGGGCTGGAGCCCCTCTGCTCTGGAGCCAGGCTGGGAGAGCTGGGGGGTTCTCCTGGAGAAGAGAAGGCTCCAGGGAGAGCTCAGAGCCCCTTGCAGGGCCTAAAGGGGCTCCAGGAGAGCTGGAGAGGGACTGGGAACAAGGGCTGGAGGGACAGGAGACAGGGAATGGCTTCCACTGCCCGAGGGCAGGGATGGATGGGAGATTGGGAAGGAATTGTTGGGTGTGAGGGTGGGGAGGCCCTGGCACAGGGTGCCCAGAGCAGCTGTGGCTGCCCCTGGATCCCTGGAAGTGTCCAAGGCCAGGCTGGATGGGCTTGGAGCAGCCTGGGACAGTGGAAAGTGTCCCTGCTCATGGCAGGGGGTGGAACAAGATGTTCTTAAAGGTCCCTTATGCCCCAAACCATTCTGGGATTTTGTGATATGGCACCAGCCTGGGGGTGTATCCCCTCCTCACCCCTCAGTGCCCCTGCACTCTGCAGCTGGAGCTGAGCCCTGGCAGACCATGGCCATGGAACAGCAGCCGCTGTTCTGTCACACAATCAGGGAGGGTGATAAGGGAACAAAGCTACCCCAGGCTGCTGCAGAGGCAGCAGGATGGAGCACGAGGAGAGTGTGAGACTGTTGGGAGGAGGAGGGTGAGGAGGGAAAGGAGGAAGGAGCAGCAGGGAACAGGGCTGGGTTTCCAGCAGGGGACAGGGCTGGGCTTCCAGCAGGTTCCTCTCAGGGTGATTAGCTCAGGCTGCATCGATCCGGGTGTGAGAACTTTGTATTTGCTGCATGGGTGAGGGGGAGAGAAGCTCCAAGGGAAAGGAAATAACAAGAATGGGAAATTTGGAGGTGGGAGTTTTCCTGTTCCTTCTATTGCCCTAGATGAAGGCAAAATAACAGATCCCCAATTCCTGGCAGATCCATCCTAGTGCCAGTGGGGAACACCCCAAAAATGCCAGAGGGCACATGGAGAACACAGCGCAGAGGGTCAATCTCAGCTATGGGGGCACCTTGGATGCCAATTCCAACCCCTGTTCATGTCACACCCTCCCTCAGCACCTTCTCCTCCTCCTCCCAAGCCCTCCTGCACAGAGCTCCCTGCAGAGGACCCAAGCTGAGCCCAGCAAACTCATCACACCTGTAACACAGGTGGGCTCCAGCCAGCCTGGTTAAATCCACATGAAGGGATGGAATAAATCATGAGACACCGTGTCTGGGTGGTTTGGTTTTCCTTGAGTGCCCACAGGCATCCACAGGAGCCTGGAAGGCACAGAGAGGATGGAGAGGTGCTCGCCTCCCTCTGCTGCCCCTGCCCACCTCCTGGGAGGGGCCTTTGGGAACAATAAATCTCCCTGGTTAATGGGGAGCAATATCTGGGGAGGATTTACAGCAGAAAAAATGCCCAAAAAGGTGGAAAAGGCAAAGAGCACAGCACTGTGTGGGTTGGATCCATAGGGAGGAGGATAAAGACACAGGAGAGGGATGAAGGAGCAAATCAAGGCAGGGGAACCACACGGGGACCATGGCCCTTCACGCCTCTCCTGGCACAAGGAGTCACCCCTGGGTGTCCCCCTGGCTGGGACAGAGGAGAGGCACAAACCTTTTTGGGGCACAGAAGAGCCGACGCCCCTGCACATGCCTTCCTGTCCCTCTTTATTTTTTTCCCCAATTTTTCTCTTTCCTCATCGAGGCCTGGAGGAAAACTGCAGATCCTGGAAATGTCGGGAAGGGTTTGCTCTTCGGGGCAGGGAAGCAGGAAGGGCACGATGGGACAGGATGGGACAGGGTGGGAGCAGAGGGGAGCAGGGATGAGCGGCTGCAGGTCTCGTTCTGCCTGGGGAGGGATAAGGGGGAACAGCGCCTTTCTCATGAGCATCCCCCAGAAATAGCTCAGGACCCCGGAGCAGGATTTGAGGCGGCCCCAGAGCTCTCCCACAGCCGTGTCCCTGGGGTGTGTGGCTGAAAGGGGCTTGTTCAGGGTTGGGGGCAGGAGTTTGCTGGGGTTAACAACCCAACCCCCCCCAGCCATGTGTCCCTCCATGCTCACGCCTGTCCCCCACCCAGGCCAGCACTTGGCGCTCCCCAGCCCCATGGGCAGGGTCTCCACCCCACAACCCCTCCAGCACCAAATCCCAGCCCCTAAACAGCCCCCCAGGGCGGGCAGCTTCCCGCATCCCTTTCCCGCAGCCAACATAATGGCCGGAGCGCGGCCAGGCTGCAGCCTCCTCCTCCCTCGCCCTGCCCCTGTTTCCATTTTATGAGCTTTTTCTTGCTATAAATATGGTTTCGAGAGCCCATTTATCAGGTCCTGCAGCTCCGGAGTCAGCCTGCCGCGCTGCCCATGACAGGTCAGAATTGACTCGTATGATATTAGAATTGCTATTGATCCCTTCGGCACCTCGCCCCGCTCCCGGCTCCGTGACCCAGTGTCAGGCTGGGCGGCCCCCCTGCTCCGGCCGCCCCGCGCTTTCCCCTGCCCGCTCCCATCCCTCTGCTCATCCCGGTGCTGGGATGGGGTCCCAGTGTGCCTTCACCCCGAGGGGCACCAGCCCCATGTGCCCCCATGGGTCCTTTATCCCCCCATCGCCTCTCCCCTGTTGTTTCCTTGAGAGGTGCTGAGCCACCAGGAACTGCTCCATACACAGAGCTAGGTGATCCCAAGGGAAAATCCCACCCCGGTCAGGGGGACTTTCAAGGCTCTGAGCCCATTGCACGAGGACTTTGGGGCTGAGATGAGCATGGCACCCCAAAAAAGCTGTCAAACTCTCTGTACCTCAGTTTCCCTACCCCCAAAGTGAAATATCTTCACTCCCTTTTCCTACAGGATTTGGAACCAAAGGCCCCTGAAGTCTTAAGTAGCTCTGGGCATTGCTTTTATCAACACAGGCAAATGCCACCAATGATTTGAGCTGAATTAATGTGGTTTCTTCCCTCCCTGTTTCCTGAGGGATCCATGCGGGTTCCTGCTGTGCTGGAAGCCTTTCAGCAGTTTCCCAAAACACAGTGATCTTCACCACCAGGTTCCTTTGACCTGCTCTCAAATCTCCATCTTTCTTTTCCTTGTTTTTTCCTCAGAGAAGGAGCCTGCTCTCTGGTCCTTCTTGGGCAGAATGAAGGGCACCAAAGGAAAAGAGCAGGCAGCAGGATCAAACCACGCAGGAGAAGGTCCTTCTCCATGGATATGTCCTCTGCAACAGCAAGATGCTGCAGACGCTGCAAGGGTGGTCAGAAACAGGGAACATTTTCATGGGAGACAAACTATCCATGGCCATGCACAGCTGAGACACCAACCCTGCTCCTGGGGGCTGAGGGAGTAGCTGGGGCTGCATCTGTGGTGGGGGGACATTTCATAGCCACACATGGTCATACGTGGTCATCCATGACTGTGCATGGTCATGGATGGTGGTGAGTGGTCGTGTGGTTGTACATGGTTGGACGCAGTGATATGGGCTTGTCTGTGATCATCTGTGGTTGTGTGTAGTCATGGATGGTGGTGAATGGTCATGCACGGTCATCCATGGTTCTGCATGGTCATCCATGGCGGCAAGTGGTCATGTGTAGTCACATACAGTTGTGCACAGTAATATTGGGTTGTACATGGTCATGCATGATTGTGTGTGGTTGTGGATGGTGCTGAGTGGTCATGTGTGATCATCCATGATTGTTCATGGTCATCCATGACAGTGAGTGGTCATACATGGTAATACAGGGTCATGTGTGGTCATGTGTGGTTGTGTGTGGCCACAGATGCTGGTGAGCACTTGTGCACTGTCATGGATGGTGGTGAGTGGCCGCGTGCAGTCATACAGAGTTGTGCAAGGGTACATATAGATGTCTGTGATCATGTGTGGTTGTGTGTGGTCAAGGGAATATTTGTTTATGCAATGTTGTGTGTGGTTATGTGTGGTCATGGATGGTGGGGAATGGTTGTGCATGGTCATCCATGGTGGTGAGTGGTCATGTGTGGTCATTCATGGTAATATAGGGTTGTGTGTGGTCATGTGTGGTTGTATGTGGTCATAGATGGTGGCAAGTGGTTGTGCATGGCCAGGGGTGGAGGTGAATTGTTGCGTGTGGTCATCCATGGTTGTACATGGTCAGCCATGAGTCTACATGGTCATCCATGGTTCTACATGGTCATCCATGGCGGCGAATGGTCATACACAGTTGTACACGGTAATATTTGGTTGTACACAGTCANACCTCGCCCCGCTCCCGGCTCCGTGACCCAGTGTCAGGCTGGGCGGCCCCCCTGCTCCGGCCGCCCCGCGCTTTCCCCTGCCCGCTCCCATCCCTCTGCTCATCCCGGTGCTGGGATGGGGTCCCAGTGTGCCTTCACCCCGAGGGGCACCAGCCCCATGTGCCCCCATGGGTCCTTTATCCCCCCATCGCCTCTCCCCTGTTGTTTCCTTGAGAGGTGCTGAGCCACCAGGAACTGCTCCATACACAGAGCTAGGTGATCCCAAGGGAAAATCCCACCCCGGTCAGGGGGACTTTCAAGGCTCTGAGCCCATTGCACGAGGACTTTGGGGCTGAGATGAGCATGGCACCCCAAAAAAGCTGTCAAACTCTCTGTACCTCAGTTTCCCTACCCCCAAAGTGAAATATCTTCACTCCCTTTTCCTACAGGATTTGGAACCAAAGGCCCCTGAAGTCTTAAGTAGCTCTGGGCATTGCTTTTATCAACACAGGCAAATGCCACCAATGATTTGAGCTGAATTAATGTGGTTTCTTCCCTCCCTGTTTCCTGAGGGATCCATGCGGGTTCCTGCTGTGCTGGAAGCCTTTCAGCAGTTTCCCAAAACACAGTGATCTTCACCACCAGGTTCCTTTGACCTGCTCTCAAATCTCCATCTTTCTTTTCCTTGTTTTTTCCTCAGAGAAGGAGCCTGCTCTCTGGTCCTTCTTGGGCAGAATGAAGGGCACCAAAGGAAAAGAGCAGGCAGCAGGATCAAACCACGCAGGAGAAGGTCCTTCTCCATGGATATGTCCTCTGCAACAGCAAGATGCTGCAGACGCTGCAAGGGTGGTCAGAAACAGGGAACATTTTCATGGGAGACAAACTATCCATGGCCATGCACAGCTGAGACACCAACCCTGCTCCTGGGGGCTGAGGGAGTAGCTGGGGCTGCATCTGTGGTGGGGGGACATTTCATAGCCACACATGGTCATACGTGGTCATCCATGACTGTGCATGGTCATGGATGGTGGTGAGTGGTCGTGTGGTTGTACATGGTTGGACGCAGTGATATGGGCTTGTCTGTGATCATCTGTGGTTGTGTGTAGTCATGGATGGTGGTGAATGGTCATGCACGGTCATCCATGGTTCTGCATGGTCATCCATGGCGGCAAGTGGTCATGTGTAGTCACATACAGTTGTGCACAGTAATATTGGGTTGTACATGGTCATGCATGATTGTGTGTGGTTGTGGATGGTGCTGAGTGGTCATGTGTGATCATCCATGATTGTTCATGGTCATCCATGACAGTGAGTGGTCATACATGGTAATACAGGGTCATGTGTGGTCATGTGTGGTTGTGTGTGGCCACAGATGCTGGTGAGCACTTGTGCACTGTCATGGATGGTGGTGAGTGGCCGCGTGCAGTCATACAGAGTTGTGCAAGGGTACATATAGATGTCTGTGATCATGTGTGGTTGTGTGTGGTCAAGGGAATATTTGTTTATGCAATGTTGTGTGTGGTTATGTGTGGTCATGGATGGTGGGGAATGGTTGTGCATGGTCATCCATGGTGGTGAGTGGTCATGTGTGGTCATTCATGGTAATATAGGGTTGTGTGTGGTCATGTGTGGTTGTATGTGGTCATAGATGGTGGCAAGTGGTTGTGCATGGCCAGGGGTGGAGGTGAATTGTTGCGTGTGGTCATCCATGGTTGTACATGGTCAGCCATGAGTCTACATGGTCATCCATGGTTCTACATGGTCATCCATGGCGGCGAATGGTCATACACAGTTGTACACGGTAATATTTGGTTGTACACAGTCATGCATGATTGTGTGTGATTGTGTGTGGTCATGGTGGTGAGTGGTCATGTGTGGTCATTCATGGTAATATAGGGTTGTGTGTGGTCATGTGTGGTTGTATGTGGTCATAGATGGTGGCAAGTGGTTGTGCATGGCCAGGGGTGGAGGTGAATTGTTGCGTGTGGTCATCCATGGTTGTACATGGTCAGCCATGCTTGTATGTGGTCATCCATGGCTGTGCATGGTCAGCCATGGTAGAAAGTGGTTGTGTGTGGTCATGCATGCTTGTTCAAGGAAATATTTAGTTGTACAGTGTTACGTGTGGTTGTGTGTGGTCATGGATGGTGGGGACTGGTCGTGCATGGTCATCCATGGTTGGTGATGAGTGGTCATGTGTGGTCATACATGGTAATTAAGGGTTGTGTGTGGTCATGTGTGATTGTGTGTTGTCACAGATGGTGGTGAGTGTCTGTGCATGGTCATGGATGGTGGGGAATGGTCACGTATGGCCATCCATGGTTGTACATGGTCATCCATGATTCTACATGATCAGCCATGGTTGTACATGGTCGTCTGTGGTTGTACATGGTCGTCTGTGGTTGTATGTGGTCATCTATGGTTGTACATGGTCACCTATGGTTGTACATGGTCAGCTGTGGTAGCGAGTGCTCGTGTGTGGTCATGCCCAGTTGTGCAGGGTAATATTTGGTTGTACGTGGTCGTGTGTGGTTGTGTGTGGTGGTGAACGGTTGTGCGTGGCCGTCCATGGTTGTACAAGGTCACTCATGATGGTGAGTGGTCAGACAAGGTAACAGAGGGTTGTGTGTGGCCACGGATGGTGAGGAATGGGTGGGAATGCTCGTGTGTGCTTGTGCGCGGTCATCCATTGTCCTGCATGACAGTGAATGGTGACACATGGTCACACACGGTCACACCTGGCCACACACAGCATGGTGACATCCGGAGCCAGGTCTCTGTGCCCACAGCCTGGAGCAGGACACGAGGAGCCCCCAGCTCACGGCTCCCGGGTGCAGCCTCAGCGATGCTGAGTGCCAGCCCCGGCTTCCCAAGGAGTTTGTCTCCAGCCAGGACTGGCGATCGACCAAGGGGAAACTCCGCATCCTCCTGAGCAACCCAGGATTAATTTATGTTTGTCTGAAGGACGCTAATTAAGCCTGTTTAAGAGAAAGTTAACTTTAATACGGTGATCTAGTTGATATTAAGAAGCTGCCAAGGAGAGCTGGGAGCAGCTGATCCAACGTCTGGCCAGAGGCTCCGCTTCAGGATCTGCTCAGCCCAGAGCCAGGGCAGGACCCCTCTGTGCTGGAATACTTCCCATGACATTCCCTGCTCCTGCATCCCACCTGCTGCCACACCCAGAGGGCACAAAACAAGGACCAAATCTGGTCCAACCTGGGCTTATCAAACAGGACCAAAAGTACTTTTTTTCAGTTTATTGGCAGTTTCCTACTCCCCACCTCCAAAAAAAATAAATAGAAGTACTTTGATTTGAAATGAAAACTGGTCCGAAATCATTAACAAATCGAAAGTCAAGCAAAAACCGATAGTTCTGGGTCAGGCAGAACGTTTGGGTTTGATTTCAGGCTTTGAGGTGCAGCTCGAACATTTTAATGTCAAACCAAGGGAAATTCTTCCAAAGTTTTTCTGCTGGAGCTGCTTGGCGCTGCAGCTGCTCCGACGTGAGCTGGCACAACTGGGGTGTGCCGGAGCTGACATCCCGCAGGATGCTCCCATGGCCCCGGGGCCTGATCCTGCTGCCCTGGGTGGTGCGGGAAGCCTGGAGCTCCCTGAGCTCCCCCTGGTTCCCAGTTCCACCAGTGACAGCTCCCCACCCACCCCAGGACAGGCCACCAGCCCCGGGCTGAGCAGTGGCAGCAGCTCCTCGTCCCAGCGAGCCCCATCACCATCGAGTCAACACAAAAATCTCCTGGCAGCTCCATCTCTTTTTTTTCCCCCCTTAAAGCAAACATCTTCATTACAGCTCGGAGTTGTTTAAATAAATGAATTAATATTGACAAACCATCAACGAGGCTAATAAATGATTAGTTAAAGGCATACATACATCACATTACGGTTAGCATTAGCCGGAGCTTAATTACTTGTGGAGAGGATCCCATTAGAGGAGGTGCTACGTCGCCGTCACCCTTCACAGCCCTCTGCTCCCACGGGGCTCCCGTGGCCCTGCGGGACCCCTGGGACACTCTGGGGCCGTGCCAGGGTGGGCATCACCAGGGCAGGGGGTGGCAGAGGGATCCTGTCCCTGGCTGCTGCTCCAGGCATGTCCCCTCTGTGCGGCGAGCGGGACGGGCTCAGCAGGCAGAGCCCTGGGCGGGAGGAGTTTGACCCCTGGCCTGGCACGAGGTGGTCAAACACCCAGATCCATGCGGCGTGCGAGGAGAGACACCGGCAAATAAAATAGGCAATAAATAATAATAACAATATCATAAAATTTTCAAATTTATTGAAAACCGGTCCACTCGCCGAATATTGGATTTTTCTATTATTTACGCAGCTGCTGATTTTCTGTAAATATTTAATGCCCCATGGATTTTTTTTTTTTCCAAAGTACAAATCTGAACAATTTCTAAATTTAAAATCCATTGCAACACAACGCAGTAAGGGTCTGATCCTGCCCCCCTCCCTCCGTGGGAGCCCTCCCGGAGCTGGGATGGGACTGATGTGCACCCGGAGGTGTCCATGGAAGCTCCTTCTGCTGGGGATGTCTTGGGTCATCCTCTCAGCCCTCAGATATCAGAGGGGACAAAAGGACAAAGCAAAACATCTAAAACCTCCTGATAATGTGTTTGGTGCGTCCAGCAGGCTGTGCCGCCCATGCCAGGGTCCCCAGGCCACCGCGCTGGTCACACTCGTGGTGTCACTGGGTCGCTGCTGTGGGGGCAGAAGCCAAAGTGCCCAAAAGGCAAAAACGGAGATGAAAGGCAGGAGAGCGCCAGGCTCGCATCCATATGCAATTGGGATTGGAGAGGTTTGTTAGGACTAAAGAGGCGCTTTCATCCCTTCCCAAGGTGTTGTAATGTATCCCCAGCTGGCTTTCATCTCCCCCTGATTGATACTCAGGGCTCTAATGAGCGTGACGGGAAAAGTGGCCGCGGCGGGGGGAGGGGAGGGGGACACAGACCCCTCTGCAGAGGTTTCAAAACACTTTCCGTGTTGCGGCTAATGAGGGGATCAGAGCGGGCTGGAGCTATGCCAAGGAGCGGTGGGAGGACGGGGCTCCTCGGAGGCTCCTGGGTGCAGGTCTGTGCCCACCCTGGGGACATCGAGCCTGTGCGGCCATGTGTGACCCCCAGGAGCATTTAAAGCCAAAGAAGGACTCCAAACCCCCGTTACTCTCGTGTCCCCTCCTCTGTGTTTGTCCCACTGTGCAGAGCAGTGGGAGAACGGCCCAGGGGTCCCTCTGCCCTGGGAGGGGAAGGTTTGTCCCTCTCTCCCTGGGGTGGGCGAGTGAGAGAGAAGCCCCAGGACAAAGCACCCTGCTCCCAGGAGGGTTGGGTGCTCAGTAGGCATCCCCCATCCTCCTCCTCCTCCTCTCTCCTGGGCTGGAAATCACAGAATCCCAGGATGATTCAGACTGGAAGAGACCGCAAAGCTCGCGTTAAATGCCCCCTGTTGTGGGCAAGGGCAGCTTCCACGAGAGGAAGCTCAGAGCTCCACCCAGCCTGGCCCCGAGCACTTCCAGGGATGGAAAATCTGGACAAACACTGACGGGACTCCCCTGCACCCCCCAGCACCTCCCTCCTCCTGCTCCCTTCCCATTTGTGCTACCAAGGGCAGCTCGGTGGCATCCCTGGCTCCGCTCCACGCCGCGAGGAGCCAGCAGGAACTGTCACCTGCCTCTTGTTACGGCACCTGGAACCAGCCCTGCTGGCACCTGCTGCGGGTCCCCAGCTGCCTCCCGGCACGGCCACCGCAGTGCCACCGGCTCTGGAGCAGGGCAGTGCTGCCACATCCCCCCTGCCGCAGCAATGGTCTCACTTCCAGCCTCTCCAGCCCGGAAAGCCCCCGGGCAGGATCCCCGCTGGAGCCCTGTGGGATGCGGGATGCACGGAAGCTGCTCCGGTGCGGTGGCACCGCTGTGTTTGGGAGCCAGGGGAGTGTCCTTGGAACCGCCCAGCACACGGCTCTGCTCCCAGGGGACAGCTCCTCCCTCCCCGGCACAGCTCAGCCCCACACGGCTGCCACAGGGGTGTCCCCGAGCACCCTGTCCCTCTCCTGCCCCCTCCTCTTCCTCTCCTCCCTGCCGGCGTTCCCGCTTCGCTCCCCGGGGCTAACGGGCTGCTGAGGGATTGGCCACATGCCAATATGGATCTGACAGACGCAGCCTGAGCACAGCTTCTGCTTCTCCCCTCCCGTCCATTTGTTTTCCCTAATGTCCTGATGGGTCTGGAGCTGCCAGCTCCTCTCAGGAATGCCAAAAGTGAAAAAGCAGGGGGGAAAAAGGGAAAGAGGAAAAAAGGAGGG
>VZTJ01004217.1:0-13550 GCA_013397795.1 Orthonyx spaldingii | reverse complement strand
AGTTCCGTCCCCTCCCCTGTCCCCAGTCCCGTCCCCAGCCCTGTTCCTGTCTGTCCCCGTCCTCAGCCCTGTCCCTATGTCCAGCCCCTGCCCTGTCTTTGTCCCTGTCCCCAGATCCATCCCTTGTCCCTGTCCCCAGCCCCGTCCCCTGTCCCTGTCCCCAGCCCCATCCCTTGCCCCTGTCGCCAGCCCTGTCCCTGCCCACCCCAGCTCCTGACGCTCCTGGCGCTCAGCCTCCCGCAGGGAGGTCACACCCCCAGCCCCCTCCGCACCCCCTTGGTGGCACCGGCCAGCCCCGGGTTGGTGGCACCTGGGTCACCCTGGGTTGGGACACGCGGCCACACCTCGTGCTTCCGGGCACAGGCAACTCTTGGCGCTGTCCGTGTGTCTGTCCGTGTGCTTCTGCCCCTCGGACGTGGGTGAGAGGTGGGAAGGGAGCGGAGCCAAGCCCCGCCGCGGGCCGTGGTCGGGGCACATCTGGGGCCCTGCTGGTGCTCAGGGGGACCCCGGCCGCCAGGACGGGCCCCCAAATACCAGCGCGGGACGGCGACAGAGGGGAACAGGGGCGGAGGCACAGCAACCCGTGGAGGGGAGGAGAGGTCTCAGCATCCCTCATCCCCCGGAGCCTTCCTGTCCCCATATTTCGGGAGGTGACAGCCAGCGGGATCAGGGATGCGCGGGGCGGCCGGGAGACCCCGGCGAAGCCCCCCCGTTGCTGCCCGAGCGCTGCGGTTGGAGCCGTGGAGTGGAAGTAACAGGCGGTGACACCGCTGCCCAAAAACCGCCGCCAGAACAATGGGCGGGAGCGCGGAGGACGCAGCGGCCACGCCGCCCCCAACGCTCGTCGAGGAGCCCTCCACATCCTGGGGACATCCTGGGGACGTCCTGGGGACATCACGGGGACACCCTGCCCGGGCACCCGGCCGGGCGTCCCACCCGAGGGACACCCCACCCACGGCGCTGGGTGGCCCAAAGAGGTGGCGAAGGCACCCGTGGGGAAGGGCGGAATTCCCGAGGGTGGCACTGGGACAGAGCGGGGCCGTGGCACCCGGCACACGCCCGGGGACCCCCGCCCAGCCCGGGGCTGAGCAGCCTCCGGCCCTAACGGGGAGAAGGTGAGGGAACAGAAAATGGCAGGAGAGACAACGGAGGAGCGGGGCTGCTTTGCCTTTAAAATAATGCAGCAAAATTAGCAGCTCTGCAGTCATTAATATGCAAAAATGCAAATGAGAAGGTAATTAAGCTGCAGTCCTCCGGAGGATATTTCCATCATAATGAATTCTATTGTCACGGAAAGAGCAGCCAGGCAGATTTATGGTGCTCACATGAATAAAAAATATGAGTATCCAAGAGGTGTCCTTGCTGCCGGCGGCTGTCCCTGTCCCGCGGAGGAGGGCACAGGGCACCGAGGGCACAGGGCACCGAGGAGGGCTCCATCCCTTGTGCCACCCCGCCTGGCACAGCCGCAGCCGGGGACTTGAGTACCTGCAGCAGGGCAGGGCAAAAACAACCTCTCCCTTCCCTCCGTGCCACAGCCCCCGGCAAAGCCCCAACGAGACCCGTCCCGGGGCCGTGCCGGCTCCCCGGGGGCCACGGAGGGACGGGACACCCGAGCCAGGAGGTGACTCTTCCCTGGGGGTCCGGATGGGGTGGGGCTGTGACACCCGGGGCTGGCCAGTGACGCGTCCCTGCAGGGACCCGGGCTCTGAGCGCATCAGGGTCCTCTCGTTCTGCTCCCGTGGCAGCGGGACCGTGGCCGGGTTCGTTCCTCTCCTCCCGCCCCAGGAGCGCGTTGGGGGCCGGGACCGGGCCGGGTCTGGCCCTGGGGAGCACAGGAACACCCGGACACCACCAAGGTGGGGACTCCAAGTTGGGAGTGCGACCCACGGGCATCCCCAGGGTCTGGGGCGGTCAGCCAGACCTTTGAGCCACGCAGGTGATGCCCCAGCCCCAAAGCCACCAGTCCTCGGCCCCGGGGTCAGCCCCCTCCCCTGAGCCGCCCCTGGGCAGCCCCCGAACCTGAGCTGGGGCTCAGCCTTCCCCTTTCATTCCCGCCGGCGGCGCCCGCCACGGAAAACAAACCGAAACCCACCCAAAACGAAATAGTTGGCCGGGTGCCACCCTGCAGCTGCCGGCTCCGGCTCAGCCTGGCATTTTTCAAATGTCAAGGCAAAAGGCTGCGGGGCCGCCCGGCTCGGGGGGCTCGGCCCCGGGGAGGGGCTGGGGACAAGAGGGGGACGGGAAGGGCTGTGGGAGAGGGGGAAGGGACACCCGCCACCCCTGCAGCTGTCACTGTCACCCCCGAGGTGAGCTGCGGGCTGGGGGAGGCGCGGGGAGCCGGGCGGGATGCGAGGGCAGCGGCTCCATCTTAGCGCCGATGCGGTCGAGGCTGGAAAAGGCGATTAAAGAAAAAAGGGACTAAAAGCAGGAAAGGAGACGGGCGAACAGCAGCTGCTCGTGGGGATGCAGGGCTCTTTTCTGGCTTTCAAAGCCACAGAGGTTGTTGCTCGCAGGCTCGGGACCCCTCCCACGGTGCCCCTGCCCCACGCTGCGGTGGCGAGGGTGGCCGGGCAGCCGCGGCCGGGGCTGGAGCCGCGCTGGCCGTGGGAGCGCCCCGGGAGCCGGAGCTGAGCTCATCCCCACCCCGGGGCATCCCCCCGGCTCGCTCACAGGGCTCGGCGCTCCCCGCCCTGCGCACGGCGGGGCTCGGGGCTAGCAGGGGACGCGGGGCGGCTGGAGCTGTCCCCAGCAGGGCCATCCTCCCGCTGGGCGCAGCCGGGTGCCCCTGCCCGGGGAACTGAGCCAGCAGAGGCAACCCTTTGGTCCCCGTCCCCCCCCCCCGCCGTGTTCCCCCTGCCCCCCCCCAGCCCCACCGCGCACCTGCGGAGCCGCAAACCCTCACCTCCCCCGTCAGGGGGGCACAGCGGGGCACACGGGGCGGGGAGGGCGGGCAGCACCGGGGATGCCGCGATTCCTCCTTCCCGCGCTCTCCCCCTCGATGTCGAGCAGTGGGAAATCGCTGCCTTTTCCCCAGGGGAGCTCAAAGCCAGGGTGTTCCATCGCTGGGTGCTGTGGGTGCTCTGGGGGCACCTGCACGGGTGGGTGACACCTCCACCGAGGAGCTGTGGGACCAGGGTGGGCACTGCCACCCCCGGTGCCCCCTCCCCAGCACCCTCCTGAGCCCCGCCAGGGACAGTGGGTGCCAGCAGGGCTCTGGGGGTGTTTCAGGAATTTAGGAATGGCTCACGGCCCCCTTCTTGCTGCGTCCCAGCCTCACACCTGGGGGGGTCACAGCCCGATGTGGGCGGGGGTCCCGGGTGTAGTTTTCAGGGTTCCTGTGCCCCAGATGGGCTGGGGAGGGATTTGTGGGCTGTGGCTGAGCAAAAGGGGTTTGTGGTGGTGATGGGCAATAAATTGGTATCAAACTAATCCTGAGGAGGCCAGAGAGGACAGAGGGCAGGCCTGCCCCATTCACCTCCCAGGCCTGGGGACAGGCCCCCTCCCCCAGGAGCTTGGGGGGCTTCAGGGTCCCCTCCCATTGTCCCAAAGCTGCCAAATCCATCTCCCGGTGGATTGGAGGGGCCGGGGTGCTCTGTAGACCCGAGAGAGAGGGACACCCCCGTGCCACCACCCCGCAAGGACCCCTGAGGGCATCAGGGCATTTTCTGCAGTCATGGACCCAACACAGCCCTGCCAAGGGTCGTGTCCCCACCCCGCTGGCCACTCCCTGTCCCCGTGGGGACACAGGAGAAGTTCAGCACCGCGGGCGGCTGTGGAAGGAGCCGGCGGGGAGAGGAGCACCCGTGTTTACATTGGGTGCCTCGAAACCCCCTCCAGCATCCCGGCCACCCTCCCCCTCGGCAGCAGCTCCTCTTGAGGTTTGAGGTGACATCCTGCCTTCTGCATCTCGCTGTCACCCTGCCCCGGGGGGGCCTGGAACCGCAGAGGCAGTGGGGGAAGGCTGGGGGTGCAGGTCCCCCTGCCCAGCTCCGGCTGCACCCCAAAAAATGTCAATTATCCAGTGCAACGACCCCTCTTCCCCCTGGCACGGCTTATGGGGGACACATCGAGGGGTGAAGGGCTCACAGGTTCCTTTCCTGAGCACCCCATCCCTGTCTCCTTCCACCGTTCTGGGGAAAACGACACCAATATTTGGGTTTATGAACTATCAGGCAAGGAAAGCAGCAAGGTCTGAATCCCAGTGACGTCCTGCTGAGGAGCAGCTGAAAGCTTTTGCATCAGGGCTTTTTTCTGGAAGTGTGTGTGGGGGCAGGATTAGGGATAAACATCAGGCTCTGCCCCACAGCCCGTCCTGGCTGTCCCACAGTCTGTCCTGGCTGCCCCACAGCCCGTCCTGGCTGCCCACAGCCCATTCTGGCTGTCCCACATCCCATCCTGACTGTCCCACAGCCCATCCTGACTGTCCCACAGCCCGGCACCCGCAGGGCGTGGGTACCTGCGGAGCTACAGCACAGCCAGAAACCAGAGAAATGGGGGAAATAGAGACAAGGATGGTGCCAGGCAGTTCCACCTCTCCTTCCTTGGGGGGCTGGGGGATGGAGGAGAGATGTGGGGCTGGGGGCTGGAGTAAGGATTTGAGTACTGGGAGCACTCCCTGTTCCCTGTATGGAGCAGATGCTCCCCCCATGTGTCTCCCACTCCTACGATGAGCTCATAGGGCTGTGTCTGAGTGCTGTGGGTGTCCCATGGTGTGAGTGTCCTGTCAGGGGTGCTGTGGGTGTCCCAGGGGTGCTGTGGGTGCCCTGGCAAGGCAGGAGCAGGGGAAGCCAAGGTGCTTGGCACCCATCTCACTGCAGCACAGCTCGATGCACAGATAAGATAAAGTGTCTGAGGCTGCCAAGGCAAACTGAGGTCACTGCAAACCCCAGCAGGTGAAGGTGTCCCCACAGCCCCAGGTTACACACACAGAACCCTCACTGCTTTGGGCTGGAAGGGACCTTCAAGCCTGCCTTGTCCCCCCCTGCCATGGGCAGGGACACCTTCCACTATCCCAGGCTGCTCCAAGACCCATCCAACCTCTCCAACACTCCCAGGGATGGGGCAGCCACAGCTTCTCTGAGCACTCTGTGTATCTCTGGGCAACATCCAGGTGTCTGTTTTCATTTTAGGCAGATTTTCGACCCTTCACTCATCTCCTGGTGTGATAAACTGGCACCTTTACCCACAGTGCCAAGTGTTGAGCAGAGCTGATGGCAGGGTCAGGGGGTTCCAAGACACTTTTTGCCTGGTTTTCTCAAAATCTGAGCAAGATGTTCTGTGGGAGAGGGGCAGCTTCTGGGCCAGGCAGGGTTTTTGTATTTCACACTTTCAACGAGGGGTTGAGGGCTTTCCCTGGGCTTGGGGAGGGGCTGGGCTATCAGAGCAGCTCCCAGCCTGTCCCGGTTCCTCTGTGGTCCAGCCAGCAGCACCCCTTGCACTTCCTGGGGCTGGCAGGGAGGGCAGATCTGTCCCCGCAGCTCCCGGGCATTCTCCAGTGCTGCCACTCATGGACAGCTTCGGAAGCAGCTCCAAAGGCCGGTCCAGGAACGGCAGTGCTGGGTCTGGGCCACACGCGTGGGCAGCTGGAGGCACCTTTCTGCCCCTTCTTCTCCCGTCTCCAAATGTGCTTTTTTCTTCCTTAAGCTCCTGATTTTAATTAAAACTGCCATGAAACCCCCCTGACTCCTTGAACTGGAGCTTTTGGGAGGCCTCAAAAGAGGAGAAAACTCCTGGGTGTCAAAGGCCTGGGTTGGAGGGGAGCTGGGCGCCCCGGCCTGTGGGAGCGAGAGGCACATCCAGGCTTAACAAAGGCCAAAGCCCCTTTGACACCCCAAGGCCTCCTCTCCCCGTCGGAGGATGCTCCCACAGCCCCCCCGGATGTGGGTTTGCAGGGAGCAGGGTGGGGAGGGGCTGCAGGAGGTGGGGGAGGCTTCGCAGCCGGATCCGAACGGAGCCGCCTGACAGATGGGGCTGCCCTACATTTCTCGAGTGGCTGCCGTTAATCTGCTTCCTGCGCCCTCCCCCAGCCCCCTCCCCGCAGCCCGGGGCTCGCCCCTGCCAGGGCGGGGGTGCCAGGGCCCTGTGGGGACACAGGTCACGGTGCAGTGGGGGCCATCGGGTGTCCCCAGCCTTTGGCAGAGCTGCTGGGAACCCTCCAGCCCACGGGCAGGGTCACAGCACCCTCCTCTGCCCTGAACGTCCCCCGTCCCTGGGGCACGGCCCAAAGCCCAGCCCTGGGGAGCTCATGTCCCCTCCTGACCCCCCCGATGAACTCCTGGCCGCAGCTGGGGCAGATGGGTGGTGCTGCTGTGTCCTTTTGCACGCCCAGGACTGAGCATCTCTTCAGCCTCCTCCTCTTCCTCCTTCAGTGTCCCTTAACCCACCTTTGGATTTCACCTCACTCTGTGCCCCTCCCTTCCCCAAAACCCCGAACGCAGGGGAGGGGCAGCACCCTGCGAAATGCCAGGGAGGAGACCCGCGGCCAGGCTGCTGCCCCACTGCCCTGTGCCACCGCCCTGGCAGCAGCCTCAGTCCCTGCCTTGGGGACAGGGCACAGCTCGGGTAGGCTGCCCTTGGCCACGGCTCGGCAGCCCTGCCAGGAGTACCTGCTGCTCCTCCCTCCCCGCCGCAGTGATAGGAGCTCCCGGGGATGCCGGCCTCTGGTTTTACCAGGATTGGTGAGGTTGGGTCCCCCCACGCAACATCTCAGCCTGGGGAAGTGAGAGAGAAGCGGTGCCGTGGTGGGAGGACACGGCAGAGACGCATCTGCAGCTGTGGCGAGGGTGGGCAAGAGCTGGAACAGCTACGGCGTCCCTGTGTCCAGCCCTTCCCGGGAGAGAGGGCTGGGTTTGGGGCCGTCCCAGGGCTGCAGCCCCCAGCAGCCTCTGGGATGAGGTGATGTGGGGTTGTGTCCCCAGGAGAAGCACACCCAGCCCTGAGCCCCTTGCTGGGGACATGAGCCATAAATTTATGTCACTCAGGGGTCACACCAGGGGAGATTTCAGCATCGAAGGTTCTTCCCCCCGAGGGTGCAGGGCACTGCCCAGGCTCCCCAGGGAATGGTCCCGGCCCCAAGGCTGCCAGAGCTCCAGGAGCGTTTGGACAGCGCTGCCAAGGGGTGCCCAGGGTGGGCTGTTGGGGTGTCTGTGCAGGGACAGGGGTTGGGATCAACAATCCCTGTGGGTTCCTTCCCACTCAGGATATTCTGGGATTCCATCCATGCCAGACTCACACGCAGCGGGACAAGGACGTGGTGCAGGATGGAACAGGACAGAGCCAGAGTGGATGTTCCCAATGCCAGCAGTGGGAAGGCAGATGGGGCAGGCAGTGCCCAAACCACCCCCGGGCTGAGACCACGTGAAAGGAGGGTGGAAGATGGGGCTGAAATGGAAAATTGGGCTCCTCTTTCCTCCCTGAGCTCTCTCCCACTGCAGCGAGAGCTGTCACGAGGACCTGGTGAGCCTCTCCCACAGCCATGCTCCATGGATAGGGACAGAGCCTGCAGCAGCGACTCACCTCACTGGGTGGTTTCTATTACTCCTCAAATGAAGCTGAAACTCAACATTAGATCACAAAACCCACTAAGGGAAGAAATCTGGGTAGGGAAGGGAAATCCCCCGTTGGGTCCCAAGGAGGCACCACGGTGTCCTCTCCTTCCCCCTGCAGCAAAGGCACAAAGGCCACGTGGTCCCGCTGTCCCAGCACTGGGATCAGCTCCTCTTCGGGGCACGTTGCAACTGAAACTTCCCCATCCTCTCCCACTGGAAGGATGGATTCACTGAGCTGTTTAACTTGAAGAATCAGGAAAGGTGTCCCAAGAACGGCACATTCACATCCCAGTGACATCCAAAACTCCAACTCAGCCAGGCAAAAACTTTCCACCCTCCTGTCCCTTCCTCACTGTGGGGCACCCACCCCTCCTTTGGGACTTTTCCAGCTGGCAGGGAATGCACTGGTAGTCCTGGCTGCTGTCCCCTTCCTTGTCCACGGGCAATATTTACCCTCAGGTTTGGCAGCTGCCCTCAGACCCTGCTGATTTCACCTGAGAAGGTGCTGGGTGCCCCACTTGGACAGCCTGTGTGGGCAAGGCTCCTGTCCCTGTCCCCTGCTCCGTGCCTCACTCCTGTGACAGCTGTCTCCTTTCCTCCATCTCTCATTTCCTTCTCCCTCCTTCCCTCCTCTCCTTCCCCTGTCCCCATCCCCTTTTCCAGAGCCTCCTGCCTGTGCCTCTGTCCAGACCAGGTCCCTCAGCAGGTTCTCCCACCCCTTTTTAAGTTTCTGCCACCACGAGCTGCCTCAGCCAACCTTCACCCCACGCTCTGGTAGGGAACACGGTTCCAAACACGGTCCCACCGGGCACCCCGGGGCACCCCTGGAGATCCCCTGGCCTCGGGGGAGGGGCTGAGATGGTTTCTGGGGGCGAGGGCGCCTTTTCTTTCCATTCAGAGGAGATTCCCCCGCCCGTGAACACGCACTGAGGGTTTCCTGCCCGTGGGCGGATTCTATCTTGGGCTGCAGCCGCGCCGGGGTCCCCACCTGGGGCAGGGGATGCCGCGTTTCCTCCTCCCCCACGCCATTCCCAGGGCATTCTCATCACCCCAGCTCATTTATTAACGATTTTTAAGGCCATTTTCCAAGCCCCCCAGGCAGGATCGAACTCCCCAAGCAGTTCTCCAAGCATGCCCAGGCTCTGCTGTGACTGTGTGGGACGATACCCCACTGCTCAGGGGTACAGAGCAGAAGGACCTGGTCCTCCCCTGGGTCACCCAGGGTGGGATTTCTACACAACCGGATCATCTGGACGTGACAATTTGGGGACCACTTCTCCTGAGCCCTGTGAGAGCCCTTGGGGCCCATCAGCAGCCCGCAGATAAAGGGGGTGGTTACTGTGGGTGTGGGGAGAGTGAGCAGCACCGTGGTGGCACTGGGAGGTGGCCGTGGGAGGTGACGATCAGAGGTGACCATCAGAGGTGGCCGTGGGAGGTGGCTGGAGGGGTTTTGTCCCTGCTGCGATGGAGCGCTTTTGCATTTTCCAACCCTGGGCACAAAACACGGGGTTTGCACTCAGAATCCCCTGGTGAACTTTCCAACGGGCTGCCCCGAGGCTCTCTGACGTGGGGCTGAGGAGTTTCCATTCCAGTTCTGCCCGGACTGGGGGCTAGGTCCCTCCTGCGGGTCCCCAGTGAGGGTTCCAGGCCTGTCCCCCCAGGGCCTCCCCGGCACCGCTGTGTCCCCATTGTGTCCCCATTGTGTCCCCTCCACCCCACGGCTGCTCCGCGGGGACACGGCCCTGCCTGGCAGGCGCCTGGAGATGCTCAGCGGCCATCCTGCTGTCCTTCCCCAGCTGCAAATGGGGCTGGGGGCTGTGCAGCCCCCCGGGCAGGATCCTGAGCAGCAGCCGAGGAGGTCACAGCAGGGCTGTCCCCTGCCCAGCCCCGGGGCCCTGGGGACACACGTGGCCCTGGCCATGTGCGGCCATCGGTCACACTCAGCCAGGATGGAGGGGTGTCCTCCCCGCAGTGCCGGTGACAGGGACCCCCGGGGTGGTGGCAGCGGGTGAGCAGAGCCCCTGGTGTCCCTGCTCGGCACTGTGCCCAAAGGAAGAGAGGCAGGAGAGAGTCCTGATGCCTCCTGGCAGGGAGGACAGTGAGGATGACAGTGCTCTCAGTGTCACTTCTGTCCCCACAACTGGAAAAAAGAAGCCAAATAGGTCGGAGAAAGGGACCCATCCCTGTCACCAATGTCCCTCAAATGCCCTGTGGGGCAGCCCCGGCAGGCAGGGATGACCTGGGATCTGTTGTGTGTCTCCAGAGTGTCCCATGGGGACAGTGACTGTCACAACTCAGCTGCAGAGTGGGAACAGTGGCGGGGGCTGCTGGTGACAAACGGCTCTCAAAGGGAGGATGGTAAGTGAAGCCAAGGATGCTCCTGGGGAGCTGCTGGTGGCACTTTTCCTCACCCTTGGGTGCATAAATTGTCCCCGTGGGCGCCAGGAGGCAGAGGGTGTCCCAGCTCTGCGGGGTTGGCCAGGAAGGAGGGGACACCCTGGGAGGGGAGGGGGACAGTGCAGCCAAAGCAGCCAAGCCAAGCCCAAAACTCGCCCCTGCTGGGAGCCCATCCCGGGGGCTGCTCCCCACCTCAGGGGCTGGGAGGGAGCTGGGACAAAGTCACTGTAATGTGAGAGATGGGCAGGCTCTAAAAAGAGAAAAAAAAATAGTTTTGAGGCCTTTCTTCTCTCTCGCTGTTGTTGTTATCCATAAATAATAATTAAACCACCATTTCCAGCCCAGGCCACTTGTTTTAAATTTCCTGGCTAAAGTGATGTAACAGCTGTGCGTGATGCAACGCCATGTGGAACGCATCATCCAGGAAACCAAAAACAAAATCGCCGTTCTGGCCAAGCACTCGGTACAGCTCCTGCCCCCAGCCCCCGGCGCGGGGGTCCCGCAGCCCCCACGTCTGGGCTGGACACCCTGATGTCCCCGTGGCACCCGGCTCTGGCTGCAGGGGGACAGCAAGGGGGGGACACAACGGGGAGGCAGCCCCTGCTCCGAGCCTGCTGAGCTCCAGGTCAGTTCTCATTAAAAACTTTACAAATCGAGAACTGGCGTTTTGCTGAGAACAAACAAACCTGCACAAGCCTGACACGTACCCCGGAGCAGAGGGGAGGGTCTGGTGGGCTTGTCCTGGCAGTTTGTCCCATTTCCTCTCACTCCTCCCTCCAGTTTTGCCCTGCCCTGGGACCTCTCCGTAATTGTCAGGGGAGCCAAAAGCTGCTGGTGGCTTCAGTGCCACCCCCGTGTCCCACCAGCACTGCTGGAGGGATGTGGGGGCTCCCTGGCTCAACCCCTCCACCTGGCAGGGTTTAACTCTCCCTTGGCTTCCCATTGCTCCAGGGAAGAATAAACTCTCCGGGATCCAGTGCCCATCCCTCTGCCCCACCCAGCTGTGCCCGGTGCCAGTGACCTGCCTGTGGGATGGGGCTGGCCAGAAAGCACAGAGAAAGGGAAGAGAAAGAGAGAAAGGGAAAGATAAAAGGGAGGAAAAAAAAAGAAACCCAAACAAAAAGAAAATCAGAAACCAACCCAAGGTTGCAGTGGGAAATCAGAAGTCAGAGCTGAGGCATTTCGGCAGCCGGGGCTGGAATGTCTGACTCACACTGTGACTAAATGCAAATATGAACTCAAACCTGCTCCTTAAAGTCCTCGGGATCCAGCGAGGAGCCCCCAGCCCCCACCAGCCCCTGGCCAGTGACCCAGCCCGGCCGGACACCGGCCCCCCTCGGTGGCTCCAGGACGGGCACCTGCAGCGAGCAAAGCTCCGCACGTCCCGCCGCCTTTCTTCTCCAGAACCGGGATCAGAGGGGGCCTGGGGCAGGACGGGGTCGCCAGACCTCGGCTCTGGGCGGGACACGCTCGCCTGCTTGTGCCGTGGCTGTCCCCACGCTGAGGGGACCTCCTTGGGCTGTGCTGGTGTTTGGGGCAGGGGGCTCAGGGCAGCCACGTCCCTGCTGGGTGGTCCTGGCCCATCCATCTCCCCTGGAGCAGGCAGCAGGTCCCTGGCTGGAGGTGGCTGTCGCAGTCACTAACAGAAGGAAAAAGGATCTGGGTCCCTGGAGGGGGCGGAGCCATGCCCAGGGAATCACAGGGTGGATGGAAACCCAGCCCAGCTCAAAGGAAATTCCAGGGAAATGGGGACTTTTCTCCAGTATATATATAAAAAAATTTAAAGCCTATTTTGTTGCCTTCACTTGTACTTTATTAATTTCCAGTTTTGTAAGAGGGGGTGGGAGGCTCTGAGGGCTGTGGCTGGTGTCCCACAGCCCCCACAGGGGACAGAGCCTCCTCCACCCATTTCCACCATCCAGAGGCTGGACCAGCCCAGCATTCCCAAGCTCTCCTGACCAAGGATTGCAGTGAGCCTTCCCCAGACCCTCATGAATCACTAGAATATGCCATGAGGACACTGACAGGCCAGGGTGGGAGTTCAGAGGCAGAACAACCTGCCCCAAAGCTGCCTTTGAGCCATCCATCCATCCATCCATCCATCCATCCATCCATCCATCCATCCATCCATCCATCCATCCATCCATCCATCCATCCATCCATCCATCCATCCATCCATCCATCCATCCCACTTCAGGTCTCAGTCTTTCCTTCCACACCAGCAGCCCTGAAGACACAAATGGGACCTGCACCTCCTCGATGTTCTCAGTGACCTTGACTGGATTTTGGCTCTGGGAATGGGGCCAGAACAACTCCTTCAGCCCCCCTGGGTCAGGCAGGTTCTGCCAGGGCTTGTTCAGGGCTCCCCTGCCCAGGGATGGTGGTGTGGGCTCACACCCAATAGCACCTACTCCGGTCTCCTAGGGTTCTACTCCAGCAGAGTGTGGCTCTGATGTCATCACACAGAGGGGAAACTGAGGCACAGAGACCAGGGACAGAGATAAAAACCCAGCCAGAGGAACTGCTCCTCTTCCAGGGGAGATCACAGAGTCATGGCATGGTTTGGTTTGAAAGAAACCTTAAAGTTCATCCAGTTCCACCCCTTGATGTGGGCAGGGACACCTTCCACTATCCCAGGCTGCTCCAAGCCCAGTCCAGCCTGGCCGAGAGCACTTCCAGGGATGGGGCAGCCACAGCTGCTCTGGACAGCAGGGCTGAGGATGGCACCCTGGAAGGTGACCTGCCTGTGGGGGAATCTCTCCCTGCCCTCCTTTGGACAGTGCTGCCTTCGGAGCCTCCACCACACTTTTCTCCCCCAGCATCACCAGCTCTGAGCATTGCAGAGTCACTGTGAAACTGCTT
This sequence comes from Orthonyx spaldingii, assembly GCA_013397795.1. Taxonomy (NCBI): domain Eukaryota; kingdom Metazoa; phylum Chordata; class Aves; order Passeriformes; family Orthonychidae; genus Orthonyx; species Orthonyx spaldingii. The sequence goes on along the minus strand of VZTJ01004217.1, from coordinate 744 downwards.
CATTTAAGCCACAGCTCTCAGCACTTGGACACAAACTCAGCATTATTTACTTGCTTATCAGTTGTGTGTTATCAGCACAAGCAATTGTGAAGGTGGTGAAAACTGCTACCCCCATCCCAAAGGTTCAGGGGATGAAAACAACAAGAACTCGAGGTGTTCTTGGGGTTCTGGGGAGAATCTTGATGTTTTTTGGGGCTTGCCTGTGCAGGGCCAGGAGCTGGACTCTACTGATCCTTGTGGCTCCCTTCCCACCCAGGAGGTCCCAGGGGTTCTATTCTGGGGTTCTATGTTGCCCATTCTGTGTTTTCTGCCCTTACCCCACCTCACGAGGTGCCCAGGGGATGCTGAGGTTGCTCCCGAGCCCAAGGCTCCAGCACTTCTCCAGGCTGGGAATGTCACTGGAGCCCCTCTGGTGTCAGCTCTGGGTGGATGTGTCTGCACAGCATCCCCGTGGCCCCTTTGTGCACTCCCCCATCTCCTCTGCTTCCTCCTGCCCTACTAAAATAGCCTGAAATGGGAAACTGAGGGGGCCACGCTGTCAACTGCAAGGGGGAACTTCTCAGCTTCAAAAAAAAAAAAAAAAACAAACCACGACATCAGAGGAGTTTTAAGCCTTCCTGGTTCCTCATGGCGCACGCCTGGGGACACACGTTTTGCCATGATGCTGCCATCCACCAGGAAGGAGGCATTGTTAATTATAGGCTAATTAATTACAGGCTGCAGAGCTGGATGGGGAGAAACCTC
>VZTJ01004215.1:756438-782828 GCA_013397795.1 Orthonyx spaldingii | reverse complement strand
TTTAAAAAGAAATTGGATGTGGCACTCGTTGCCATGGTTTAGTTTAGTTGAGGTGTTAGGACAGAGGTTGGACTCGATGATCTTGAAGGTCTCTTCCAACCTGGTGATTCTGTGATTCTGTGATTCCTTCATGCTCATAAGACTGTTGGTAGCAGGAGCTCTCACTCTCTTCAGTCTCCTTCCTTTTCTCAATTACATCCCTCCCAAAGACTTGTTTTTTACCACATTTACATCCTCTAACTTGCATCAGTAAGACAATTGTTGCACTACATGATTGTCCAAGACAACGATTCATTCTTCTTAGCATCAAGCTTGGTTTCTCGCAGACATAATTCAGCCTTATTAAACTCTCAAAGGTTTAGCTGAATATATAGCAGCAATCCTTCTACTGGTGCTTAAAGATAAAATAATTTTAATCACTGGAATTGCATTTTGTATATCTTACCAGTAAGGCAAAGTGAAGTATCACCCATATAACTCCAAGAGATGTCACCAAGAGATCATACCGATTTCTTCTGCTTTGCCAGAAGCCAGAAGGTGACATGGCAATAATCTTCATTGTGACCTATGGATAAAAAAAAATCTCACTAGTAATAAAGAAATTATTATTCCTTGCCATGAGATCCTCTTCCATTCTCCAAAATGTTTGATTTGGTTCATTTTATGAAATAATTTCAAACAACAAGGGGCAGGTTTCACATCTGCTAAATATTCCCATGTGGACTAACTGGATAATATTAGCTTCCCTTATATGGAGGAAACCTGGTACTTGTGTAAGACCACAGATGACCAAGACCAAGAGATGAACAGCATTATGTAATGTCTCTCTGTCTCCATCAAGTATCAAAGACAGGAGTGCAGGTGACCACCTCAGACTGAATGCTTAATGTATAGATTGCTGAGGTGAATGTGGGCTTAAGACAGCTTGAAATTAAACAATTCATGTCAATAACGTCTAGCTAAAAAGGTAGAAGTATCCTAGCTAGCTAACTCTCTGTAAGCAAGCTAAAATCACATAAACACATCTGAACTCAGGAATATAACTGTGTTCTGCAGCACCTACAGTTCAAATTAATTAAAAAGCTTTCCTATATTGCAAATATTTCTTGCTTTAAGGAATGATCTGTACTCAGCACCATCTGTACTCAACAGCATGTAAGAGAAAAAAGCTAAGAACAGTAATGGCAGTATCTTTTACAATGTACCTGGTAAAAGACAGCTTCCAAAGTGCTTGACATTTCCAATTTAGGGAACAGGAGTGCAGATGAGAAGCTCAAGAATAGATACTAATAGTCACAGAAATAGTCACATCAGGTAACAGATACCAAGGTGGAGTGATGCATGTAGTGGGAACACCTAAGAGTTTCCCATATATAAGTCGTATTAAATCTCAGAGCAAGTTAAGAGTTACTATACAAAGGCTATAAATGTCAGGCATTCATTACATTATTTTTTCCATCCCACCTTGCAATCCTGCCATTTAACATTTCTGAAAATGAAACCAGATATAAGAGGACACTAGTTTGAGGTAAAAGGCTGATTTTCCAGTTAACTTTTTGCCTTATAATGTTTTCTGAAGCCTGAAAAATAAAAGTGAAAAATATGGTCTCTGAATCCCTAATTACCATTTGAGTTACCTAAGGTATCTTGCCTCCTTCTACTCAGTTACCTGAGATGCTCTAGAGAATTGAAGATGGATGAATGGGACTGGCAGGGATGACATAAGACCTGTAAACATCCCTGGCCCTCTGGAGTGGCTAGTGGAGGAAACTGAATCTTATCCTTCATCTCCCTTGGTCACAGTAACAGCTTAAACACCTACATCACATGTAGAATTTAAACACTTAGCTTCAGGTGTCCATAGTCTTGAACTGAATACCACATCATGGAAATAAAATAATCATGTCCCTTTACTCTGTTATCACCAGTGTGGTAACAAAAGTGAGATCTTCAAATTCTTCCTATTTTCTATACCACATATATATGATGTGAGCAGTAGAGGTTTAAGGCTGAATCAGGAGTTGTTAGATTGGACATAGGGCCATCAGCTATGTGGAAAGCTTTGCACTTCCAAGCCTGCTAGTGATAGCTGTCTGTGTACACAGCAGACTCTGCAACCAGACTGTGCTGCAGTAGGGAAGATCCTGGGCAGGAAGCTGCTTTCTCTCTCCATAAATTGTGTGCACTCACAGTGTGATAGCTTGCCTGTTGATACAGTCAACAATTTTTTCTTGGCTCTGACGAAGTTCCTTTGAAATTCTAGAAGTGTATTTGTTTCCCCTGGCAGTATAAGAGAAAAAAGTATTTCCAAAGACATAGTTACTAGGTAAATTAAAACCTGCCTGTGTATGACACAAATAAAACTTTTCTGTGTTTGTTCAGTCTCTCCAGAGATACTGATTTCTCCTGGGTAGGGAAAAAAGAAGGAACAACATGGACATACCCTAGCTACAGCTGCTACAAGGTATTCACTTCATTGTTTATTCATCACTGCTGGCAAAACCTATCAATGGAACATAGGAACTGTCATATTGGATTAGAGCAGTGGGAAATATAGTCTACTATCCTGTCTCTGATAGTGGTCAGTATCAGCTATTCAGAGGGGGCTGACAAGAAAAGTAGTCAAGCAAAAACTTACCGAGAATTGTATACTAACCTAACCACAGAGGAAGCATCTTCTTTAGCATCAGAAATGTGTGCTTTGTTACACTATGAATACCCTTATACATGAAAAAATATATGCTTTTCAAAATGTGTTTAAATAATTAGATTTGAATCTTATGAAAATAGGCTAAATTCCCTGCAGAGTTTGTAATAACAATATTCTTGTAGATAGAGAACTTCTAGCACACTGGAGCCAGATTTGTGCAACAGAAGATAGACAATACTGGAGCTGGGGCATAGCTTATTGAAAGATATTGAAATGAAGTATGATACTTAAAACAAAACAAAACTGAGAGAGGTTTGATGATGTCACAGTTACAGAATAGTGGGCATTAACACACCAGGCAAAACATAAATGGATGAAGCAGAACTTCCATGAGACAACACAGACCTTTTGTTGTATGGAGAGAATGTAATACGAGATGTTCTGCAAGAAAAGAGTTCACTGGGTTCACCAAAGCACACTGTTAAATACTCAGACTTGAATATATATGAAAAGACACTGTGTTGGTTTAGGGCACAAAGCTCAAGGTTGTAAAAAAGTATGACTATAATACATTAAAAGTTTCTTCTTACAATACATGTTTAAAGACAAGTGACATGGAGAACCCTGAATGTACATGTTCAGAAATAAACACCATAGTGAAGAATGAGAAGCATCCCTAAAGACAAAATGAAATATATACATACAAGTCTTAATCTCAAGAAGTCATAAAATATATTTACCTCGAGGACAAAAATGAATGTGAAAACAACAGACATTGTTGCTAAAGGCACAGTCACTGGATCTGCAGCATCCCACTGAAAAGCAAACATAATCTATTAATGGAAAAATAGCTGTTAAACAGAAGAAATACCTCTTCATTGCCTTAACTTCTCTTGAGGATTTTGTTAATGGATAGATTTCACTTTAAAAGATACTCAGACAGGAATGGCATCTTGCTGTACTCTTCTTTCTCAGATTTACACCTTAACTAGAAATTAAAAATGGTGGACCAGACTACAAAAAGGCAGAAATTGGCTCAGCTCCACAAGTTACAATTAATGTACAGTGATCTATGCTGCAACTGAGATTGCTGTATCTAGAAATCATGTTTCCTTGCATTCATCACACTAATGGCTCAATTGATCGTTAATTGGTGTTAGGAAATGTGCAACACATGCTGTACTAGTGTAATGAAACATTTAAAAGAAACACAATTACCTTAACTGATAACAACACAGACTGGGCCAGAACAAGTACAGCAATAGTTCTCTTAAAAAATGGATGCTGAGTTATATCATACATTTTAGCTCTAAAGCCATCATTATCTGAAAAAGAAAGAGTTTGAGGAGGAGGGTTAAAATACACAATTACATTTCTCCCCCTATTTCTCGACATATTTTCCATGTTCATTAGAGGCAAAATAATCCTTTCCCATTTTCAAAATACATTTCTAATTTTCCGCCACCATTTTCCATATCAAATAGGGCTTCTGAACATATAATTTAAAATACCGAACACCAGTGTTGCATGAAAGCTTTGGTACTTTTAGGGCAAGTGTATCATTCAACTGCTGTCAGGTTAATACATTCCATTCATATCATTACAGCCAACTGCAAATACTTTTCTTTTAGAAATTCATTTTTTCATTAAGGCTTATCCTAAAACCATCGAAGCACAACCTTTTTTGGGTTGATTTTAATAGCCTTATGGAGAGATCTATAGTTGGAGCTTGTTTCCACATTAAATTATGCACAACCTCCTAGTGGCCTCACGATTACAGTTTTAATTTGAATCGCAGACTCCTGGGGAATTACGAACACTAGGGCTCAACATTAATAAAATCAAAATATCTTTGATACCCGGACGAGGTGGGAGATGAAGAGGTTGTGCTATCTTCAGTCTGCTTTTCAGATCTTCCCATCGTCTCTGATCTACAGTCAGTAAAGCTGTCCCCTTAATAAACAAAGAGAAGCATATAAAGCTTTTGTCATTTAACAGCTAGAACATTCAACACTGCAACACGAAAACAACATTCTGTTTAGTGCCTGAAATAAAGTTACATACACAACTTCCCTTAAATAACACACTGTTTGGGTAAAGGAGTCTGAAGTATCAGCTGTTACTCAAGAGGCTTTCTGGATGCATTAGCTATGAGTTTCTGGAACTCAACTCAGCAGGCATAGTTGCTGCTCTTTGTAGCAGTAGCCCAGTGTGGGCAATGAAACACTGCAGGAGGTTTTCCATTTGACTGAACATCATTTGCCAGGAAGCAGAGTGGTGGATTTTGTCTGGACTTTGCAGCAGAAAATCCTGTGGCTTGCTAGTGCCACTACAGTTTCTTCAGGGAAGGACCCCTCCAGGAAACCACTGCTATTCTCCACAGATCTTCTGCTTGGGGTGTAATTGAAACAAAATAATAGTATTCTATGAATCTACAAGAGTTCTCCACAGAGGAAGCACAAAGAGAGGTGAAGACACACCTTTAGGGTGGGTGGTGGTAGCTAGTAATGTGTGTAAATGTTCACATAACATAGCAAATTTCAAACAGAATTCAATGTTATCAAAAATGACCTTCAAAGCAAAATAAGTTCCTTATCACTTCAGAGAACTGTAAAACCTCATAGAAGGATTCTAGAGTTACAAAAACAAAGGAGACCTTTTCAAGGTAAATGTCAAAAGGCTGTCTCCCAGACACTTGGCTTCTGTCCCTGTCAGAAAAGAGCTGCACTGAGCTGGGTTAGGGCTGGCGTGATCTTTGGGGCCCACCTGGGCATTGACTTGTGTAGATGCCGGAACTGTAGCTGGCTGTGCAACTGATAAGGTCAAGATTTCTTCCTCTTAGTGAACATAATCTCTTTATGAAGCTGTGTCCCTAGATGGTACCCTGGGAAGAGGTGCCTTCCAACACAATGTGGACACAGGGACAGATGCAAAGATGCATGTCAGGCCCAAACGGCACCATTTAGAAACACTTAAATTAAAAGGCAACACATTCACCCCAAGGAGCGTGTCTGGTTTATATTCTTGAAGAGCCTTCACTGCAAACAAGACAAAACGTGGCAAAAAAGAGCGGACTTTCCTAAAATCTAGAAATGGTGCCAAATTGCTTTGTTGTTCAGAAACTGCTAGTTCCACAAGCAGGATCATCATCAGAGAACTGCGAGCAGGTCTAGGGCTGGAGGAGCTGTGCTTGCATTTGGACTTTAGCTCAAAGTGCCAGCTAATATTTTAATTGATCACATCTTCACTGCTGACTGAACTCCTGGCACCTGGGAACTGTGACAAGTGACAGGTAGGGATTGAAATGGAGTTGGGGGTTGGAATAATTTGGGCTATTGCCCTGTAACTGGGACAACCAAGGACACAGCCCAGAGCTTGCAGTGGTACTTCCCAGTCCAGTGTTTCCACACCTGCAGTTCCAACAACTCATATGAAAAACTAGAGCATATCTGAGATGATAATAACTTTTTCTTTTTAGAAAATTGTTTGTTTTCATGTAAAATAGTTTATTCAGTAATCGTCCAACTCTGATCCTTGTCAACAACTCCTATAATTGTTCTCACCATATATCAGCCATGAATTTTCTAAAGAAAATATCTACTTTAAACACTAATATATTGGTCAAGTAACTAGTTTTAAGAAAACATAACCAAACCTTACACAATGGATTGTTTTGCTTTCTACTTTCTGGGCTAGTTGCCAGACATCTCTCTACAAATTTTTTAGTTGCTGGACATTTCTTCACTCTACTTGAATACTAATTGGGCTGAAACTCTTGTCCACCTAATTATCATTAATCTTTTCAACTCAAATCTGAAAACATTTTCCTTTCCATATAGTAAATACATAAAAAGTAACAAGTAGTCAAGAAAAAAGAAAGAAAAACAAACATTATATGCCACCACAGGTTACTAAGAAACAACTGAAGAAGCTGAACCAGAAGACAAAAAAGACTTATCCTTTCAGCATCATGCAAATCCTATAGAAATATTGCCTGATGTGCCTGTTCAGCGTAATTTACAGGGAAATGTTTCTAGCAAGCAAAGACAAAAAGCATAAAGCTTTTTGTATTCATCTGTGTATTGACAAATTTGAAGGAAAAGTAATATTGCATAGCTGAACAAGAAGTGACAAAAGCATCTATAAAAATCCAGTGAAATTCTCATACTGTAGAAATTTCAGCTTTGTTAATTCACCAGTCAAAATTTAGTGAATAAGAAAAAAAATTATTAGCACATTGCTCCTTGTTCTCTAGGACAGATATATTTTAACAGGAATGACTGCATTTCATCTTACCAAAATCACACTGACGTTATGCAAACATAAAATACCCGCAGAACAGTAGAGATTTTAGGGAAGTTATTTGGCTCCCAATCTGCTTGACCCCATTTCATGATGCCTTGCTTGCCCACATTAATGCACAGTAATGTACTGCTCGGCTCCCTTCTGGAAGGAGTCAAGTGGTTTCCCTGATGGACAAACTCAACCATTGTGTTTGCTACTGAGCTCGGGTCAGGGCCATAGCCAGCATCCAGCGCCAGCATGAGCACACTGGGCTGTCACACACCACCACACCCCATAGGGTGTAATCATCCTTTCCCTCCAGTGCCACCAGTAATAAAAATATCGCATCTCATTATTTTTGTGACTTTGAACTGAAAGATGAAAAAAAGTAATAATTTTGCCTTGATGCCTCAGAGGCACCACAAGAGGCTCAGAAAAAACCCTCAGATTAAAGGTTGTGCAGTGTGTATGCAGCAGTCCCATCCAGAGGATTCTACCTTTTAACAACTGTAGACATGAGCTGCTTTGAAGCAATTCCCCTGGGGGCAAGTTTTTCTACTTTTCAGGGTAAACCAAAAAGCCCAAGTGAACTTGCCTAGAACACTAGCTATCTTTTTATTTGAGTGATGGACAATTCTTTTTACAATGTACTTGGCTGTTTGTAAGGAAAAAGCCACACAGCTTTACTTTGGATCTGAAATACTGCAATAGCAGGGTTCTAAAGAGAACCCTTAGTTGCAACACATGCAAGCATAACAGGTCTTTTTATCTGCCACCACATGTATGCCTACATCAAACTAAACAGCAGCATCTGTAAATGCATTGTGCCTTATGTTCAATCTCCACCTAGCAGCACAGCTGCATGATAAATAAACTCTAACAGCTTTATTGATAGAATGTGTGATGGATTGCTGTCATCACAGGCTTCAATTTTGTAGCTAGTATGGGTCAGGTGTACCTGAAGCCATACTTGCAGTCTTGCAAAATGTAAGATTGGTAAGCCAGTACTAAAGGCAGCCTTACCAGGTAACATAGACAGTGTAATGTCAGTTTCAGGTTTCTTACAGAGCCAGTTCTACACTCAATAAACCCCCTCATTCAGAATAAACCATCTCACTTAGTACCTTGTTTTCATTAAAATTAGCGATGACAACTCCAACAAAAAGGGTGAGTCCAATCATGCAGCCAAGGAATACAAAAACATGGATGTAGATTCCATGGATCTAAATAGACAAAAATAAGATAAATAGTTTAAAAAAATCATAGTTATTTGGTGTAGAATTCAAAGACTCTGATGTGTTTCCTTACCGGCCCAACACGATGAATAATAACATCTCTGACTTCCACCCAGCCTTTTAGTGAAAGAACTTCAAATAGTGCCAGCATTGCATTGCCCACATTGTCAAAATTAAAATTCCGAGGATTAGCCCTGAAATGCAGTACACAAATAGGTGTAACTTCAGCAGTAAAGTTGTTCTATTTGTTACCTTGATTCTTCATAGTCTAACATTTAAATACCTTGCAAAGTTGATGTGAAAGCCTCTGAAAGATATCAAAATTCCATATCAGGAATAAGAAAACAATACCAGCAGCAATAAATACGTAAAGCATAATTTTTTAGAACCCTATGTGTGTTTTATTTTCTTCCTTAGAATCTGACTCGCAGTAATAAAGCTTATAACATGTTGAAGGCCAGGATGGATGGGGCTTTGAGCAACCTGATGTAGTGGGAGGTTGTCCCTGTTCACAGCAGAGGGCTAGGAAACTAAAGAATCTTTAAGATCCCTTCCAAATCAAACCATTCTATGACTCTATGTTGCTGCATTTTAATGCTTTTGCCAATGAAATAGGAAAAATACAGCATTCATAAAAAAAAAAATAAATCGATCTGATGGCATTGGCCAGATTCTAAAATAAATTTACCTGCAGGAGATCACTCTCTAACCCTCATAAAAGATTTGGACTCCAAGGTCAACAAGATTGTTTAGAAAATGTTGTTCCCTATTTCATTATCATGAGGAACTGATAGTATACAGCAAAACTTCCTGACAGGACATCACATCTTCTTGGCTTTCCTATACTGTGTGCTCTGACCTTCTTTATCAGTTGAGGATCAAGAGAATGTTTCCAGCTGAACATTAAAAGTACTCTCTTTGGGCTAGGTTAGCACATTGCTCTGTCTCTACAATCCGAGCCAGATAATCCAAGAAGCCTAATGACTTTTCAGCAGTTTATAAGGTAAATAGTTGTATTCCAGAAGAGTTATTAAGTGTTTGGTGCTTCTTGTATCCAACCATTCAGTGAAAAGAGAGCTCTCAGATGGAGATACTTCTTTTTAATGCAGTCCTTATACCGACATCTGGCTCTTGAAAATCTGGCCTGACAGTCAACAGGTGGTATAAATGTCTTTGTGGTAAAACATTTTTCTGCAATAAGAAAACATTCCCCAAAGTTTACAGTTATGCTGATTAAGACAGTTTTTGCTTATTTCTGGATCAAGTGAACAGGATTGAATTTGCTTACTCAAGGAAGAATTTCTCTGAAGTATACAGAAACAAAGACTTACGCAGATGTCAGAGTTTCACTGACTGTTCAAATCATAGCATACTATTTCATTAGTGTAGGGTGGCTCTGAATCTACCACTGCTGGTACATTCTTTATCCATACACATGGCCAATTAAAATAATTGTGGCTGTTAAGCTGATTTTGCAAAATGCCAACCAAGTGAAAAATATAAACAATAAAAAAGAGTGAGTTTTGCCTGTTCAGGTGCTGGGAAATATTAAATGGACTTTATCAGAACACTCATCAAAAACATACATTAGCTTTTAAATAAGTTTTACTGCACTTCTGCACCAGATAGACCACAAGGATTCCCTGCACTGGAGAAAGAAAGAAACTGCTAGCTGGAACGGTTGATGGCCATAGAAGAGAAAGGCTTTTTTTAGACATGATATGATCATTTGTTTTTATGGATACCTGTGGGCAGGTTGATTTCCATTTCTTTTTCTTTCCATCTTTTTCTATTTATTCTTAGATTCTGTTGTTGCTTTATGGCTCTCAGGATGTCTCCATAATAGTACTAAAGAACAACTAAGTGATGATACTTCTCAAGAAAATAACTCCCATTGTAATAATAACCAAATCAAATCTAATTCCTATATAGGTTCAGTACCTGGCGAGTTTTTTTTCTTCCTTTCTGACTTATGAAGTGAAAGTTAAGTCTGAAAAATTTAATATATCTGGCTTTTTACTAAATATGCCAGAATTTTTACTCTCAGTGTCATTTGAATTACAACAAAACCCCTCCATCAGTAATTTAATGTCATCACATTTGACCCCTTTTTCTACACCAACAGCTGCATTTTTGAAAAAACATAGGCCAAAGTGTAGCAACTCACCAGACTCGTGGCACCCAAAATCCAGGCTTTTTCTCTCCAGGTCTTAACTTTAAATTGAGATTTTTGGAAACACTTACATTTATTCTGAAGATGCCATGACAATCTTCCTACAGGGAAATAAACCACAGCCTGAGATTAAACAGAAGCCTATGAGAGATGCCAACATGCCAGCATAAACAGCACATTTGCCATGATGGGAAAGCAATGTACACAGAAATGAAGGGTTATTGATAGGTCTGTGATTAATAGTCATGGACCTTTACCCAACTGAAAAATGCATCTTAGTAAGCGATCCATATACCCTTTTCCTTCCAGGACTGACAGCGCTTTTCAATTTGCAAGACTATGTAGCCTTTCACCTCTTTCCTAAAGACCATTGCTCTCCTTAGGTGATCATGATATTTCTCTAAATGAAGTAAGAAACACAGATAACTTCCTCCATGCAACCCACATGGCATCCCCAGTGATATGGACCTCTAGCAGTCTTTTTCAGTTGCAGACCTAGGAACGCAAAGGTGTCATTTTCCATGATTAACTCCATGTGCTATCCAGTCCTTTGCAGATAGCATGGCATTCATTTGACAACTTTTTTTTCAGACAGTCCCCAATATTTGGACCTGCTTTACTTTTCATATGGAAACCCACCCTGACCCTCATTTGCTGACTCCTTTAACACCTTTCCCTCAATCATCCTGCCTCCGAACAAGCAAGTGTCCAAGATTTCTATTTCTCATATGATATCTCTGATTGTGCCACTTGCTTTCCCCAGCAGGCAAAAATGGGACAACATACCATTATTTTTGAAGCAGAAAAGCAGTTCTTACCCTAGAGATGATGTGAGGATCATTGCATTTAGCCAGTTTTCCAGCAAATAGCTGCACTCCAAAGCTTGCGAAAACAAGCATTAACGTCAGCAAAAGAATAGAAACCTGTAAAGATGAAGATGGACTTGTCAAGCTCTTCTGCAAACTTGAAAAAGGGAGTCTGCTCCCTTGGTGAACTGCAGGGAGGATCACTTTGTGGCATAAACCTGGAGATATAGCTTTTGTGACAGACATGTTTCTTTAGGTTTTGATCCAGTAATCAGGTGCTGTGTTATATTAGTCTTATTTTTGACATAGGATCTAAGAATTGCAGATAAGGATGAAAGCTTTCTTGCACTCAGTATACCACCTTGCTAAATTCTGTATGCATAAGAATTGCCACTCACTTTAAAGAAACTGTTTAAGTACTTGCATATGTGCTGCTTCTGTTTTGCTGATTCAGGCTAATTAATCTGATTAAGCCATTGTTAGGTATTTAATTCCAGGATAGCTCCAATTAAGATAAGCATGAGCAAATTAAGATGTAAATATATTTAACAGAATACAGTATCTGTGGAATGCCAACTAGCTTTAAACTTTTCGTCCTTGCTCTACTACTGTCTGCAAATATTTTTTAGCTTAGTGTTTTATAACAACCTGACCTAATAAAGCATGCTGTTAAGGAATAAAATGGCTGTTGCTTAGGCTGACCAATATCACACAGGGTCCCAAGACTATAGATTATGTCTGATCAAGCAATCACAGACTCCACTGTTGTTCTTATTACTGTAAGTGCATGACCATGATCATAATAATAACAATGACACAAGAACGAGAGCCAGGTCTGTGATGAACAGCTGTATTGTTTTTGGCTGCCTCTCAAAAAACTTGAAGGTAGAGACCTGCAGCATAGAAACCAGGTTTACTTTTGTTCTTGCAGAGATGCCATACACTACTTCTCATCTTCCTTGACCAACTAGAACTGTGAATAAGAGGTAGATTTTTTTCAGTAGTCTTCCTATGTAATTATGACCAAAAGTATGCTAAACAAGTAATATAATTTCTAAAAGAATTACTATAGCAGTTTTATTCAGTAGGACTTACTTATATTCTAATGTTTAGCCTGTTGTATGGTCATCTGCAGTGATAGCCACAATGAAGAGTAAACAGACAACAATGGTAGAAAGAATAGAAAACATGAATCATATATATATATGATTATATCAAAATGTTATCTTATTACTCCTTCATATATTTTTACAAGAAAAAAATAATTGGTACATACCAAAAAAATTTCCTTAAAGCCACTAAACAGCTCACGCACCACTTTCCTCATCTGAGGGACCAGTTTGAAAATTCGAAGAGGTCGGAGGCAGCGGAGCACCATTAAGAGCTGAGCTCCAGATTTGGCAGGGACGTTCTGAGGCATCCAGCACAGGAATATCAAACTCACCTGGAGGTGACAGGACAGGAAGAGGCAAAGGAGGGTCAGGCTTACAATGTCTTACTTGGCATAGACACAGCACAGAAGGTCAATGAATGTATCTCTACCTTAAAATTAAAGGAAAGAATAAGGCAAAAAAGCATCTAATTTAGAAAAAGGGCTTAGACCTCTTATGTCCTGGCTTACTGTCCTAACTAATGGGCATCGGCTTGTCTTTGTCTCTGCCTTTGACTCAAAATCTATTTTATACTCTTAATCAGATGGAATAGTTCCAAAAGGAGAAATCAGTTTGGCTGATTCAAAACAGGGACACAAACTATATTCTTGGACCAGGCAGCAGTATTTCTCTCCCTCCATCTCATTTCAGACATTCTAACCTGAAACTGAGAAATCCTCACCTGGAAAGGCTGTTAACAGTTTTCCTGACAGTTTTTCCTACTATTTTGTTACAGGCATAAGTGGTTTTGTCACCATGTGGTTTCATCACACAAATGTTATGTATTTGAAAGTGTTTCCAAACAGCATACTTGTGTGATGTAGCCTGAGCAATCTCTGACAAATGGTTATTCATTTAAAGTCTCTTAAATACTTATTACTTTTTAAAAGCCAGTGTTATAATAGGCGGACAGAGGTCAGAGTATTATAAAGTAGTAAGTGCACAAAAAATGGAGGATCAAGATGATATCGCCAATGATTTAAAACATAATACAATTTGTTAAAAAACAGTGATAAGAGACAGCCACCCCATCAAAACAGATTTGCCAGTGCTTCTGACTTTCTTCCACATTCTTTTAAGATGATCACAGTCACATTTAGAATATCCAAACTACACCACCTAAATTTTCCTTCAGAGAAGCAAAGAGATTCAGAGAGATTTCAAGGAACTAAAGCACATAGGAACTATGCATACTATGGTAGGAGTTTTGTACAAGTATGCATATTTTTATTTATGCTAACAATGGAATCTTTGATCCAAATTGATCGTGACAAATTTTATGCAGCACATCTGCCGGGTGGATTAATCTCTGAAAGATTTCATCTAAATCCATCAAAGCCATTTTTCTCAGTAATTTCTTCAGTTAGAAAATATTTCATACTCTATTATACTGAGCACTGTTTTTGACATATTCTGTGGTGTTTACTGTCATACATGAAAAGGAAATGGACACCCTCCTCTTGTATTTGAATGGAGTGCAAGAGATTTCCCAGAAACAAAGGAAACAGTTGAGCAATTTTTTTTCCTGAGAACCACCACTGATAGATATGGGATATAGAAAGATGTTGCCTTGCTTTCTTCTATAACAACACCAGTAACAAAGATGCACCTTCTTTCAAATGGTAAAGGCTTTTGAAACACCTTCAATAAAGCAGGAATATTGTTGAGAGGGAAGAAGCAACTAATATCTATGAAACAGGTAAAATAAAGATTCTCCTGCATAAAAATGCTGAAGCAAGGTCAGAAATCTTGAGTTTACTTTGGAGGAAAATCAGATCTGATACTTAAAACATATCAACAAATAAAGAATTAAAAGGGGACATATAATAATATACACTAAATTGTCAGGTGTTTATTACATCAGAGTATTTTTAGATGTCTAAACAAGTATTTATACTGATAACTGATAGGACTGCATATGAAAACAATGGTGTCTGAACACAAATTACAACTGCTGCATTTGCCTCACAGTACAGAGCCAAACTTTTTCACACTACTAAACATTTATATAACCAAATATATCAAAATTAAGAATGCCACAAAAACCTTCCATAAATATAAAAACTTACAAGATATATAAATATGTCCATAACTCCTCCAAAGTCCCTAATGACAGCTGTTGGTGTAAAGAACAAGCCATCTGCCATAATCTTCAGATTAAGCTCAATGCTCATGAATATTACAAAAACATATTCAGCAATCTGAAAATCAAAGCAGAGAACAGTCAATTTAGGAATAGGCCATGAAGAAAAGCAAGGTGACTGTGGTTCAATACCTGTAAAATGATTCAGTGGCAGTACCTGGAGCGTTGGAGCATGCATAACTCTTCTAAAAGGGGATTCGAACATCATGGAAATGCAGGAGCATATCGTAACAATGATCATGACCCAGTCCAGGTAAGTAACCAAACCCAGCAAGTCACTGCGAATGATACATAAGGAAATGCCATTACAGAAATGCCTACAGCTCTTTGTACTTGTTTTGTGCCTACACTACAGTTAAATGCTTTCCTATGAAAATTAAATTGAGCTGAGAAGTGTCAAAGATTTCAGTATTTCAGAAATGCGTAGTAAAACTAGAGAAGTTACATGCAAGTGAAGAAGAAAAGTCCGATTTAAAAAAATCTCTTCCTGTTCATCCTTCTCCCCAAACAACTCCATAGTAAGAAAAACCTTTTTTGGGAAAAAAAAAAAAAAAAGAAGACATACACATGTGCATGCACATTTGCACACATCCATGCATATGTGTGCATACACTTATACTGCAGGCTTCTGAGACCAAGCAAAGTTACTTTTGTAGTGCTTACTAAAGCTGATGGTATTTGGTATTTTTCACAGCTCCAGTAACAGGATCTGTTTTAGAACTATAAAAAGAAGAAAAGATACAGTCATTTACATTTTATTTTAGTCAGCATTATAATTATACTATGTGTCCATCAACTCAAAGTAATTTCTGTCCAAAATCAAGGCTCCATTTAATCCTGTCTTTATTTTAAATGTCTGTATAAGTTTCATTTAATTCTATGCAATTTCAGTCATATTATCAACACAGTTACTATCATTTTAACTCATTGCATACCTGTAATTCCTCTAAGATTCTTTGAACTGACAGGATTTTTGGGTCTTGCTTTTGTAAACAAGGACTTAATCTTGTAATTTGCTTGGGAATAAGGGGGATAACCTGCTACCGAATTTTACACACCAAAATGCTTTTTACAATTACTTCAAAACCTCTTGGACCATGGCTGGATGAGGCTCTGAGCAACCTGGCCTAGTGAAAGGTGTCCTTGTCCAAGGCAGAGGGGTTGGAACTAGATGATCCTTAAGGTCCCTTGCAACTCAAACCACTGTATGATTCTGCAATCACATGATATTCTCAGTTAACATGCACACACACACACACACACACACACACACACACACACACACAAATCCTTCCGCCAGCTCTATGTCTTTAATTACTTCTTCAGTCTTTTACTGATTAATATTTTTAGATTCTCTGTATCTGAATTTTCCCATGTAATTGCTGTGCTCCACCTAACATGTCCAAACACCCATTAAGGCAAAGAGCGAGAACCACTCTATAAGTAATATGTACATATCTGGGTGACATGAGTTAAGTTCCTGCTGCAGCAATTATTTATCGATTTCATACATAGCAGAACGACTGCTGCAGGAGAAGCTACAAGAATACTATCCAAGAAGCCTCCCCTGACCCACTGGTTATAGGCACTTTTACTTATCTTCCAACTCCCATAGGAAATCATGTCAAGAAAGGATCTGCACTGACATATCCTATATTTCGATGGAGGGCTCTAGCCATTGGGATGTAAAATTGCCATTATTTCCTTGCTGAGCTTAAAGTAAAAAAATTGACTGAACAGGCTTAAGGAATTACCACCAGAGAGATTTCATGGTTATGAATTACAGGAATGCACAAGACATACAAGCAGAACAAGAAACATCTTCCACAGGCCAAGTGCACCCACTTACATCAGTAAGTACGCAGAACATATTGGATTAGGTGCCTTCCTGCTGAATCCACTGAGTTTTGCTTCCTAAACTCACACCTTTCCCTACACTGTATATAGCAGCATTGCTCAGCCTTTTTTACTAGAAGAAAATATGTATCCTACCAGTTTGAAAAAGATAGAATATCTTACTTGGTAAGCTAGATGGGAGAACAAATAAAGCAGGTAGGATTTAACTAAATGAAAAAAAAAAGAAGACTGTTTAAGAAAATCAGTTTATTCTTATAATTGCAAGCATTTTATTTAAACGGTTTTAATATAAATATCCTGTTACCATTGGGCACTCCACAATGCTAAGAGGCACTGACAAGTATTTGGTAAGTGGATTTGATTGACTGTTTGTGTGGGGTTTTTTTTCTGTTTTAATTTGCAACTGCTTCATGGGCCAGTGCACCACAATCAAGTGAGCAGTTGCACAGAAAAGTGGGGATGTAACTTAAGAACATGACTCTACAAAGGCAGCAGAACACTTAAATATAGGTATTGTTAAAACTGCATATCTAACCATCCTGTCATGTTAACTAGAAGCAATTTGTTGAAGGGCACAGAGAAAATAAATGGTAAAGCAGCTGCTGAAACCAGCCCTTCTAAGTGCCAAGCTCATAGCCTTGAGCCATCTTCTGTTTTACACTGTCTCTTTGCAAGGTGACATGCACTAACCCTTTAAAATCAGGGTGCCAGCAAGAGACAGAGGTTTAAAAGACGAGCTGTAAGATGATTTTATATCAAGCTGCTTGTACATGGATCTCTATCTGCCACACTCACATATAACTACAGCTTAGTTGCTGAGTCTTCCTAGCTTTCATCGGGTTTCAGCCTTTCTCCTTTTATCTGCCACAGCTGAACAGCTCCCCATCCCATTCTGGGTCCCTAATTACGGGCTACAGAGTATTTGGGTGAGCACAGGTGCAATTCATTTCTCTTCACCTTCTTCTGTACTATGAGTAACTGCTGGTGTTAGGATGAGGAATAGGGAAGGAACAGCAAGCTGATTCCCAAAGGTCTAAAAGTGGGAAACATTAGCCTTTCCTCTCAGCTCATGCCTGCAGTTTCCCCACAGTCTTGTCCATCTCAGCATCACAGACTGCTCAAACACATCTGCCCTTACACAGCATTTTATTGCTTCCTTTCCTCCAACAGCAAGACTCCACCACAGACAACTGGCTGCCAGCTTGTCTGGCGGCCACACTCTGTGCAGTTTTCCTCATAAAAAAAAAAGTTAGAGCCTGATTTCTGAGGACATGGAGGTAAACAGTCGTTGGAACCAATGTTACTATGAAGTGAACTTACGCATTAAAGCGAGCCCGCACCACCACTCGGCAGAAATTCCTGAATCTGTGCTCACGGCCAACTATGAAAAGGGGCTTATCGAAATACGGGTGATTCTCTCGCAGCTCCTCCTCTTGGACTTTCCTTTTGAAAAAACATAAATTATTAAGTGTTACACATTATGCCTGGCAAAAATATCCCTTATACTTTGTTCTTTTTTTCATGTTGACTCCTAATACTTTTAACTTCATACAGAGAATAGTTAATACAGAAAATATGCACTCAGACTTTTGACTTTTAAATACCTTTTCATTTCAGCTTGTTCCTTTTTTTCTTGGATCATCTTTATCTCACTGTCTTCTCTCTGTGCATTTCTGTATCTCACTGTGTTGGAGTGCTAGAAGCAAAATGATTCCTTTTAATCGAGGTCTGAGGGTTGTTGTTTTTTAATGTTTCAGATGAAAGCAAGATATGGTATTTTACATAGAAATATTAAAATGAAAGATCTTTATTTCCAAACGTACTGCACATCAACTCAGTCAAGCATATTGCACAGTATTTTCTATCTACAGCATAAGGCTCCTTATTTTCATCAAGGTTAATTTCAGTTCTAATTTCATGCTTGAAGCTCCATCCAATCTCACTTTTAACTTTAAAAACAGAGGTCCTGTAAGACCAGCCAATCTCTCTGAACTGGAATGAATACCATCAAAGTTACTAAGGGCAAAGACTGAGAAAGAAAAGGCTTTAGACACCTTTCAGCTTCTCAAACGTGCTGCATGGCTGCCAGGCTGCAAGGCATGCAGATCATACAGGTAGTGACTGCTGAGAGCAGGGATGAGGGAGAGAGAGGGAGGGAGTGAGGGAGGCAGGATGCTGTCTGAGCTCCTGCACTGGAGGTAACAATCAGCATTACTGTTCTGAGTTATGTGTCTTTGAAGCACTCCTGGTGGGGTAATGTTGGGTGTTATCCTTAATATTGGATACTAGCAAAGCCACATCTGCTTTAGTTACCTTTAAAGACTGAGATAGTTTGGAAATAGGGTGACTAATATTGCCCCTTGAATTTTCATTGTCACAGAGATCCAAAAAATATCATATGAATTTGCAGAAATGAAAACACACTTAACTGCATGAAATTACGCCGCAGTGAAATCCATGATTACTATTCCCTTTTTTAGTCTTTGTCTCTTTGTCTGACAGTTCTGCTGCTTGGAAAATATTGCTAAACTTCCATCAGAAACTTTGAAGTGCTGTTTTGCCAGCCTGAGTGATTTGTCTAATTCCAGAATAAGGCTTTTTAAGGTGTCCTGGGTAGCAATTGTTGTGTTCCTAATGCAGTGTCTACAGATTCAGTGAATCTATCTCAGCAAGTGTTCCAAAACCAGTAAGTCTATCTGTGAAATAACCATGTCAATTACTATGAGGATAATTCTAATGCAGTTACAGCATTTATTTTATGACTTCCTTTCAAGATTTGAAAAGACAAATTGTGAGCAAGTTCATAGACAGAAATTAGTCTTACACAAGCATTTATTTGACAGTATATGTTCTTATTTCTTATATTCTCAAATTGAAACCAGGATTTCTATGAGAACTTACATCTTGAGTCAATGTTTCAAGAGATTTTCCTCTGCTGATTCGCTGGCTGTTTGAACCATGTCTCAGTGACCTGAAACAATCATAATCAATTTAACAATACATCTCAAGATGAAATTTTGACCTTTATAAGATGGCCATTATAAAGCACTGCTCTCCAGCCACCCAGTATCTGAAATTCTTATCATTTTTCTCTTGCTAACATCAGAAGCCTATATGCTCTTCAATTGTTTTCAATCTGGTCTAACATAAGCCAATTTCTTTCCTTCTGATCTTTAAATTGATAGCTTTGTAGTCGGAAAAGGAAATGACATTTGAAATAAAAAGGCATTTTTTCCATTTATACAGTACAATGAATTTCATTATGCTTACAATGAAGAATGTAGAATTCAGTTCTTTGTACAAGTAAGTAGTTTTGGCTTTTCGCATGTTAGGGATCACTCAAATTGAATTCCTTTTGTCACCTTTATTTTAAGAATATTTTTAAACCGTCCTTTGTGTCCATTTTTACCTGCGTTCTTGTCGTATATGATGCTGGACACTAAGTATTGACCTTTCCTTTGCTGGCTGCCCCTCAAATGATCCACTCAGCATGCGTTGTCTAGTGCAAGCCCTACGAAGAAATATAGAGATGATGACACAGGGTTTTTAGTACAAATGATAATTTCAGAGGTAGCATATTCAGAGAAGTCGGCTTGGCTTTGTGGGGACCAAGTACATCAAGAACAATAAAAATAACAATGCAAGAGCAATGGACTTTCCATGAAAATATTTCCAAAGCAATGGACCCCCATTCTGTAACACAACTGGTCATCTGAAGAACCTTCTCCATGCCTTAGCAAGGGCCATCTATGACTTCTTTTCAGTTTGCTGTAGAATTTCTGATCTCTCAAGACTTCACTAAATGTGAAAGGGGTCAAGCAATGCACTAACCATCAGTAAAACCAGCATCTCAGCAATAAAGAAGGGAATAGAACAAGCACAACAGCAATTTTAGTCCCTTTCAGGGCTGTAGATACACACTTAAGACTTACAACATAACTTGCAGTGTTCAAAATAACTGGAACCATACATGGTATGAAATGAAAAGCTGCACAGGCTGATATTCTCTAATATGAAATGTCTGCTCTCTGGGAATGCATTCAACTTGCAGCATTTTGTTGTGTGGATTTTCTCACTTGTTCATGGTTCATTTTGAATTTTGGCAAACACATTTTACACATTTTGGCAGAAATGAGTATTTGTTGGCCAGTAAGTGTGCCACAGCTAAACAGACCATGTGTATCTTTATCTTGATGGCTACAACGAAAATGATTTGCTTAAGAAAAAGAGAGGTTTCTACTAAAAGAGCTCACACAGATCCCTTGGATGGCTCAGAAATGAAATTTCAACATTGGAAACATATTTTAAATTTCCAGAATGGTTCAATTTAAAGTTTATGCTGTGCACTCCTTATTGCCCATGTTGTGTTATGAGACCATTCAGAGAAACACAAGACCCAACTGGTAATATCCCATACTTTTTATTGAACTGAATCTTCATTTTTTGTAAAAAGATATAAAAAGTATACACTTTGTGTAATCACTCTATTTGCCAGTCTACTGTAAGGCTTAGATAAATGCCTTGACAGCATAGGATGATCATGCCTGATGGCAAAAGGTGTTCATGGCATGTTCTTTCCCCACCGCGGCTTTGTTTTTCACTCTTCTCCACTTTTTCTCCTTCTTTTGAATTTAAACACACAAATGATACAAGTAGGAATCCAAAGTGATATCTGGAACAAAAATGAGAAGCTTAGAATGCTTGTCAGTGTCACCACTGCCAATCAGATTAGCATGCTAGAAAAATACATTGTGCTACACTTGTTATAGAAAGCATTAGATTATACTATACTGAACTGAAGCATCATGACATTTCAGAAAATTACTGCACGTCTTAAAAAACACAGCTCATCTTAGACAAATCATGAACATTTTAATACCAAAGGATTTTAAGCATTATATTATGGAGGATGATACCACATAACACTGTCAGAAAACAACCAAGACATTTGAATACTTTTGCAATTTTTGATTGAAAAAAATGAAAAAAGAAAAAAATTATTTCCTAAAAATAGATCCTAACTCCATTAAAATGACAATCCAGTTTTTCCCAGTAGAGACAATGAAAAGTTCTAGGGTCTGACTTCTGTACAGAAGCTTCTTGGTGTGACAAAGAGGGTAACTTATCCGTTTTTTCCACTGTAGATATTATTATGCTCTGCTTTTAACAGCTAAAAATTATTTTCTTGACATCAAAAAGTAACTTGCACATAAACTTTTCATGTTCCTATACATGGCAACTTGAATACCAAGTTACATAAACTCTTAGTGTTCATAATAAAAGAGAACTTTAAATGCTCAGGCAATAAATTCTTTACCTGAATAATGAACAAGGTGGCTTATTTGATTACTCACAATTTTATAAAATAGACATAACCATATACTATGGGTATACTATGGCACAATTGGCATGCATAAAGAGTAACACCTGTAGAAAGACTTAGTATTGATTATGGTCTCTAAGTTAGATTCCCAAATCTATATTTAGCATTTACATCCATTGCCTCATTTTCAACACCTTGGGAAGCCCTGCAGCTCTTGTGAAGGCAACAGAGAAATAATGAAATACTAGTTGTTTAGCACAGAGATCAGAAATTTTTATCAAGCAATTGCAAAGAGACTTTTTTTATTTCCAGAGAAAAAGATGTTGTGCTGAAAAGTCCTTGTCTACTTTTGACAGCCTCTCTCCTGGCATTCTCCACTTCATGGGAATTAGTGCCTCAGGAATTAATCTTTCTTGTAGGAACTCTTCGTAAAAGCCATGCTTAGTTATCCTTTTGACTCAGAATCTGGATATTTTTCAGCTGCTTAGACACCTAGAGCTGCAGATCTTTGGACACTTTTGAAAAAGATGGCAGGTGCCATGAAGTTTTCAGAATTGCACAGTTGCCAGTTTTAAAGTCTACAACAGGGTTTGTGTTTTCATTGTGGACACGTACACGTATGTGCGTCCTCTCAGTGCCTGCCTGTGAACCACGTGTCCGAGCTTCACTCACAGCCAATGGAGATGCAGGACTCAATTAAATTGGTTGTAGAGAGGTGGCCAGCACCACCTGCCATGCCTTGGACTATTCTGCCTTGCTTCCAGCTGCTGCTCCAGCAGGGTACAATACCCCTACAGATTTCTGTATTACCTGCCATCTTCCTGAGGATGTTTTGGACATCCTCTGGCATCTCATACATTACTGTATGTCCACCTGTGAACAACTTCATTGAATGCTTGGTCAATTAATTTAATTTGTGATGTTTGGAAGGTATTAAAGTAACCATAAAGTGGGCATCTAAAGACAAAGCAGTCAGCTAAAGATCTCACTGGGTTCCATTACCTTTATTGATTAGACCTCTGTCAGCTAGATGGTAGAGTTCATCCCTTAGCTCACAGGCAGATTTGGCTGCCTGGAGTTGAAATCAATGTGCCACACTGCTAAAAATTCAGTCCTATGTGGTTTGAAAATTGGAGTTTAAAAAAAATGCTTTTCTTGCCTTGATACATTTTTGTGTAACTGTAGCTGGTCAGAATCTTTTGACCTTTCTTCAAACAACAGATGCAAGATTACCATTTTTAGCTAAAATTGCCCTTTTCATCTTTCTATACCACCTCTCTGAAATATTAGATAGGTTCACTTTCACTTGTGGAGGAACAAGGAAGATATAAAACAAAGGAGAAGACACAGGAAATATGTCAAGCTTCTGGACTTAGTAGTTACCTTGCAGAACTCTGAACACAGTTCAGCAGCTACAAACCACATACTCCAAATTTGCCTTGAAAAGTGCAAATGTAATAAAATATCCTGAAGGAGAAAATTCAATTTGTTAGGTTACCAGAAAGCCAGGTGAAGATCACACAGAACAAGATAATACTGGGATACCACATAGTTTGTACCACAGTATGACTACTTGTAACCGATTAGGAGGTCCACATTTTTGAAGTCCTTCCAACTATTTAATGCTTTGGAATTCCTGAAAAATAAGTTGTGAACAGAGTGTTTAAGTAACATTCTTAGACCCAATGTAAAATGTTAAAGGTTTTGATCAATACTTCAAAATACTATACCTTTAATGAATATTCTGAGGTCTCTTGCAGATGGCAAGCATGTGGCTCATGCTTGGATTTGTTACTCAGGCATCCTTTCCGCAACAAGTGTTCACTCATCTTGCATTCCAGTATATGATTTGGGTTTTTTTCTTTCTGTATTATTTTAATGAGTGAGTATTCATGTAGTAACTGTAGCAACTGCATATATTACGACATACTTTTGTTGTTCTCCCTGACACGTGCTCACACTGAAGCCTTAGTGATGCACTTCATTACAGTTATCAACCTCATTCAGCACTGTTTTCACTTTCTATGACTCTCTATCCTTACTAAATCTTTCTATGCTCTCATTATAATTCCACCTAACTTGGAATACATGGTTAAATGTGACAGCCTAAGATTCATGGGGAATCCACCTGAGAGGCATTGTAGTGTTTCTTTCTTTCACTTATAAATTTAATTTAGTAAGCCACTTTTTGAAAAGCAAGCACAATGCACGTTTTCACCACAGCTACACTACTGTTCTTTGAGGGGGAAAACATACTATTTTTAAAAGAAATCTGAATCTGGCTGGTGAAGTAAAATGGATTATTAATGCAACTTGGATAGGTCAGGTTTTTTCTTTTCCATGTTTTTTTCTTGTTTCTTTCCATATGTCTCTAAAGCAAAAAACCAAATAGTGACTTATTTTCTTTAGTGACTGCTCAGGCAGTTGAGCTATGGTAGGAGACTTTCTTTTCTTTAGCAATTTTTTTGTGATTGTCATTCTTGCCTTGCTGTTTCAGCTTGGATTGTAGAAGACTCAATAAAAGCAATGTAGAAGAAGAAACCTCAAGTGGCCATCCAATCTACCACCTCTCTCAAAATGGGATCAATGATAGCCACACTATTCCATACCTGCAGTGTTGGAGACTCCATAGCCCCATAACTCCACTTCACAATTGTGTTTTGCAGTGATCCATAACACAGTGTTCATTTGGCACAAACTCCATAAAACAGAGTAACTTCTTACCAATGGATATGTGCATTCCAGTATTTCTTTTTGTTTGTCTTTGCATCAGGCAGATGAAATCCAGTGACGTTGTACACTTGTAGGGTTTAGGAAGGTGGTGACTAAGTCTGGATTTTGCACCGGATGACAACAATCATCAATGGAACTTACCTGGAATATTTGTTCTGAGAAATGCATGGGGTCAAACCCTCAAAGTTACAAAGAAAGAAATCATACCTTAAGAAAGAAACCATAAAATATATCCCAAGAAATTTGTTGCAAATGATTCAGAACCGACTAATACAAGTCAGTTATTTAACACAGGCAAATTTCTAATAAAGGATATCTTTAGGATATAAAGGATATATCAAAGGTATATCTTCTAGGATCACAGAATTTTGCAGAAATACTTGTATCAACAAAGTCTGAATTATCTTCTAGCATATTAACAAACTAGAATAGGATACTTAATTCAAGAAATTCCTTCTTCCCTCTCTCCCTTCCCCTCTCCCCTCCCCCTCCAATGGCAGTCTCAGTTTCAAACAAAAGATAATGGCACTTCATTCAATTAGTTGTTTATGAAACTGAACATTCCACTTAAGCATGAGTTATGCTACCCCCTCAGGCCCAGGAAACACATCAGACAAATCTTGTCTAGAACAGTGAAAATCCTATTGTACACCCTTAGCATCAGTTTACAGTTTGACTATAGCATCAGCTGTAACGAAAAGCAAAGAAAAAGTTGCCCATTTAAAAAAAAAGTTAGTTTCCCAAACTATCACAATATGTATTTTATATATATGTGTTGTAGAGTCTCCTTCCCTGGAGATATGCAAAAGATGTCTGGATGTGGTGTTGGGCGACTTGTTCTGGGTGGTCCTGCTTGAGCAGGAAGGTTGGACCAGATGACCTCCAGAGGTCCCTTCCAATCTCAACCATTCTCTGATTCTGTGAAGCACAGTTTAATGGACAACAGAACCAGGTTTTGCACTATTGACACTGATTATATTTTGGACTATGTGAGACTACTTTTAATTTGCTCATTTCCCCCACCATTCTGTGCTGTTTACAACTTCCAGTCCTCAGCACTGGAGAGGATGACCTCATTTATACACAACATTTTGACTGGACATGCTCTACTCTCTCTACTTCAGAAAGTCAGTGGGACTGATAAAGGACTAGATCCCATTCTCAGATAATGACCAAGCAAGGAATGAGGGTCAGAAGAACCACAAGCACAAAACTTGCTTTTAAGAGGAGAAGCAGTGCTCACAGCAATATAGAGTGAGAGAAAAGTGTGAAGCACTGAAGATATGCAGGAGAAAATAAATTTGCTACAAGTGGTTATTGCTGCTGAGGGAAATGCACGGTAATTTTCAGAAAGGAATGGAACTGTTTGCAATTCAGAGGCACTATTAAATGGGATCTCATTTTGAAAAGGTTGTTCTGTCTCTAACTCATTTTTACTTTATTTCATTTTTCAAAGTTGAAGTCCCCACCTCAGAATGAATTTATGTGAAGAGTTAAGGCCTTTGTGCTCTGACACTGGCAGTGTGATGCAAAGCACTGATCAAAGTACCAGGCAGCAGTTGCTACATCCTTGACTTGGTTCCCAGGCCTAATTGCACAAAGACCTCAAGGAGCTAAGATGAAGGTTGGTTTCTAAACAAGGATGATGAAATGAGATACTTCCCTGGGGGTGTTGCAAGAAAGCTGCAGGAAAACAAAGAGACCCAGAAAGCTACAGGAAAACAAAGAAACCCAAGACATCAGTTTTGTTGCATAATGTAACACCAGATGACCAGGTGAGACACCTAGGACTGAGTGCATGAACTGTCCCTCTTGATGGTCAAGGGCTATTAATGTCCATCTTCCTCCTCTTGGGGAAAAAGATGTCAAGCTGCAGTTCAGCATATAAAAGGGAAAAATGAGGTTTGGATAGAGAATGATGCACAAGAGAGACATGAAGGTACCTATGTGCAATGCACAGACCTTCTATGCAGCTGGTTATATTGAAACACTCACAATTTGATTAAAAAATAATTTGACAAAGTTTAAAAAGTAG
>VZTJ01004215.1:564613-756407 GCA_013397795.1 Orthonyx spaldingii | reverse complement strand
GGGGGAAGGCCAGAGGTGAACTTAGGCTAGAACAGACTTAAAATTCCCTTTCAGCACAGCAATTTTATCAAGCTGAAGTTGCCCATGGGCAGCTTTACGACATAGAGATATTGCGTTAGAAAAATGCTTCTTAATTCAGGTAGACAAAAATTACAATGATGCTAATAGCAATCTTTTCAGAAGGGACATTCTGAGTTATCTCTTATTGATCTTGGCATAAATGCTATTTCTTCTTTTGTCAGACACTGTGAATAGCTGAGAGTCACCTAATTTTATGAAGGAGTTTACAGTATTTACAACTAAAGCAAAAATAAGAACAAGAATTTCTCATGTGTTGAGTTTGAATTTTCCTGTGTTATTTTAACTGAATCTAAAGTTTCAGCTGAATAGCTTATCAATTCTTTTTCTGTTTGTAAAACTCCCCTGCATCAACAGTGGGAACACTGTCATCAACATGGAAACACTGGCAGTGCTCAGGACCCGTCAGTCCAACACTGGCAATGCTCTCCATGAGTTTGCCCACCAGATACGCTATGACCACAATTTTCTTATGCTGGAACAGATGCATTACAAATGTCAGACATCAGAGCTTATTCAACAATTTTGAGCCAATAACAAGGAACAATAAACAGTATTTGTTCTTTTTCTCAGGAGAAGAGTAAGACTCTTTGTAAATAACTTACAAGCAGCTCAAGAAAGCATTAGAGGACATGCGATTCATGTTTTTCTTACTTGAAAGAAGTTCCCTTCTTTTTCTGTATTTCTCAAAATTAATTTCTGATGATCCAGGAAATAGATTGGAAAATTCAGTACATGTAGGTTAAATTAACAGAGTAAATAGATAATTAAAAATAAAATACTAGATTAGTAAATGAAAACTTTATTCTTCTGCCTCTGAAACTTGTCTTCAGAGAAACTCAGGTGAATTGATGAGAAGTCCTCTACATACAAGACTTTGGTGGAAGCCATGATCTAAAGGACCAAGTGGAATTCAGCAGGACTGAAACTGGCAGGACTATTTTTGGTTCTGTCCTTGTATCTCCGAGAACTTAGTGAAGTGCAAACAAGGGTTTGCTTGGATTCTCCTCCCACTGTTTCAGACTTCTCCTGAAAAGGAGAAAGTTCTGTGCTGATGGGAAAATTCTGAATTTCAGTTTCCAGGATTTAATTTTTCTCTCCTATATAAGAAAAAAATGGAGCTCCTACAATAACAGGTTTTTTTAAAAAAATATTTAAATATATAAAAGTAGGGTTTTTCTTTTGTCTACATTTTTTCTCTGCAGTATAGTGTATGAAACATACCAAACAAACTGACATTTGTGTAGCCCTGGAGGTGTCAATAACATTTCACAGTTCTCATATAACACAGAATTTCATTACAAATGTTTTACTGAAATGCTGCCAGGATGCCTGTATCTAAACCCATATTTTTAGAAGTATTTTGTTTAATCTATCTGTAATAGTAATTCCTGTAAAATCAAGGCACACAACGGAAAGAAATGGTTACAAACAGTGCAATAAATTTTGTTAAGATTGAATAGTTACGGTATTGTATTTACATTTATCAATAATATTTTTACAATGAGTATTCATTTGAATTAGTAATTGTTTATACTTTCATTACATGAGTTTAAAGACAGAAAAAGTTTTGTGCTAATTTCTACAGTTCTCCCTGTGCTGTATTCTTATAGAGCATTAAAAAGGGTCAGAGCTGTGAAACTTCTCAAATGGTATTCAAGGAACTTCATAATTCAGAAATCACACTGAACCCCTAGTTCACTATTCCTCATAAAACATTGCCTTACTTAATCTGTACTTTTCAGATCAGTTATTCTTGTTAATACTGTATATTTACTTGGCACCTTTCATTGACAAAATGCAAATATAAATATAAAAACAGTGAC
Organism: Orthonyx spaldingii; assembly: GCA_013397795.1. Taxonomy (NCBI): domain Eukaryota; kingdom Metazoa; phylum Chordata; class Aves; order Passeriformes; family Orthonychidae; genus Orthonyx; species Orthonyx spaldingii. The sequence goes on along the minus strand of VZTJ01004215.1, from coordinate 754,503 downwards.
CTATAAATTGTTTGCATTATTAGTGCACCTTATATCGAGAAGTGTCATTCTAACACAAAATCAAGAGTGACATAAAAACTGCAGCACAGAGTTACCTACATGATAACTTCAGAAATGGGTCTTGGAGACTTAGACTTGCATTATCCACTTATAGTGCTGAGTACTTACTTGATATGGAATACCAAAAGGAGTGAGAACTATTAAAACATTCAGGAAATCCTTCTACAGAAGTCACAGTTCTGAAATCTTCACTGTCCATTTGGTACTTGGAATATGATTAGCTGTAGTCTATGATTTTGAATGCACAATCCCTGCAAACGTTTTATGTGCAGATATTTGCAAGAACCAGGCTAGAATTCTTTAGGCAAAATAAAACCCGTTATGAAGAGACATGTTTTGGTTAATTTAGAAGGAAGAAATGAAAAGAGCTGAAACATGATCTTTCTGCATGACACAATTCAAATACATACCGAAGAAGTACAATCCCTCTCTTTTTGCTGTTCAAGCATATAAAATACCCAAAGAGCAATTTATCTTTGATAATGGAGGCAATAGATGTACTCCAAAGGAATACGCTATTATGAATATTGTACATCCAGTAACATTTGTGACAAACAAAGTTGTGAGAAATCAGATGACAGTCAAAACAATATTAAATCTCACCTGACTCTTACCTTAGAATTTTATTGATTGCTGTCTCTTTCTCCAGAAGGTTTCTTGCTCTGATGCTGAAAACAGATTTACGGAGCTATAAAATTAAGAAAAAGACAGCATACTTTTTAATTGTCTTAAAATATAGCATGTGTATGTGACAGACCAATTAAATGTTATGGTGCTGAGTGCATGAAAAGGATGGTGGAAAAAAATCCAAATGCTTATGTGCATCTTTTGGCCTTCCAATCCCAGTCCTTAGGTAGTTCTGTGTAGAAAGATGCAGATAGTTTTGTTGGCTAGCACAAATTTCTTTTATTACACATTTCTTCTCCAATTGGCCAAATCACACCATTTTGCTACTCCTTCTCCACTTTGGATTTTGAGTAGGCTGGATCATAGTCTGGAGATGCCTTGATTGTACAAAAGAGCCAGCTAACAAAGCTTAGATGTATGATTTTAATGTCTTTTTTTTCTCACAGATGCAGAGAAAAAATGTGTTGATCAAAATTTGCTTATGCTTGCCTCTGGTCATGAACAGTGTTTCAAGAATCTTCTTGTGAAGGACTTCCTGAATGTGAAATGAAAGGACTGAGATACATGAAAAAACAAGCAAGTGATTAACAAACATGGCAAATCAAGGAGCAAACCACAGCTGAAGAATTTAGCTCAGGAATTGCACCTGTGATGAACAGAAAGCCTCTGGCACATTGTAAGACTTAAATCTTTCAGCTGTTTGGAGATCGTTATCTTGAAGAAAATGGTTGAGAGAGATTTGGAAACTCTTAGCAATCTGTGTCCTGGTTTTGATCAATCTGAAATGGAATCTTTAAGCACATTTCTTTAAATGGTCTTTACATTTTTTAAAACACTAGCTCAAATCCAGAGCCATTTGACAAATAATTTTGATACAACTTCTCTCAAGACTCATATTGACTCCGAGTCACAGTAACATATCTTACTTTGTAGAGAAACAGAAGGCTAGAAAATACCTTAAAAACCTGTTAATTTTACTGTCTGTCCTTAATAAAATGGATACTGCTTTTTAAACCACAACTATAACAGCAAACTACAATCTCTCTCCTACCCCTTGCCTTTTCAAGTGTCGCCCCTTTAACCTTTCTCATGTCCTAGCCCATCTCTGTACAGTCTGTAGAAGTAATAACACAGACGATTTGAAAATGCTTCTGTTTTGAGAATCTGTGGGTTCCTTAAACAACCTGCAACTTGAAAATTTGAATGAGGTATGCAACACTTCAGAATGTAGTTTGGAAAATAAGGTATTGGAATGTCAATTAAGATTGCAGAAAGAGTAATAAACTTGTTGAATATTTGAAAATAAACAAAAAAACATTCCATTGTCTGGACATGGTTAACATAAAAATAAACTGAAAATCATAGTGTGAGATATACCTTGAGGAATATATCCAGTGCAGGCAGCTGGGTGTGCAGCTGCAGTGTGAGCTGCAGGTTGAGCTCTGGGGCTGCAGGAGCCTGAGCCCAAGGCAAGAGGCTGTGAACTGATGATCCTTTGCCTAACAAAGGGCACAGGGACCCGTGGCACATAAGATGTGGCAGGAGCTGATGACCCCAGATTTTTGCTTGCTTAGACTGTGATGGTATAACTGCCCAGGGTGCCTTTGCTCAGGGTCTGTCCTTGGCGGCATGCAGCTTGAACTGTATTTTGTTATTCAGTTATTCTACCAAGATTCAATTATTTTAAGGATCTGGATGTCTGAGACTCTGCTGTGGGAAACCTGGGGTTGAGCTGTTGAGGAAACCCGGTGTGACTGTGTGAGTGTGGGGCGTGTAGCTGCCAAGGGGACTTGGCATCAGCTCAGGTGATGCAAGAGTGACTGCCAGAGGGGCTCCTGGATGGTCAGACAGGGATGTAACATACCATTATAATCAATATTCTGTAGGGATAAATATGTCATATATTGAAACATATTTGTGTAGGTTTTAACTCATTTTGCAGTATCTTGACACAGGTTTAGTGAATTTATCAGCGTCATACTTTATTATGGATTTAGATATAACTGACAGTGCTGAAAACAATGGCAACTCTTTCACATTTTCTTTTTCTAATGTCAGTGAAATTAATGTCAGTGGACTCCTATGTAACCTTTTTCCCCTTACCAGAATTGCAGAAACAAGCCTCTAAACCATAGGAACACCTATTTTACAAGATGTTAGTTAATAATTATTTAGGGCTCAAGCTTATGGGAATAATGAGGGTGGAAAACCAGAAGTTTTGTTTCAGTTCTTTTTTCCTGTTATAAAGAAATGCTTTAGAACAATTGCAACTACATGAAACATCAGAGAAAAAAAGTGTGCTGCCTAGTAACGTGTTATGTCAGTTTATTTCTAGTAACAATTCTTGTTAACATCTTAGAAATTGAAAAGATTTCAAACACAGGAAGCATTGATTTTCTACCAAATTTCTAGTTTTTTCTCATCTGATTTCAGTAAAAAAAGCTGAGTCACATAAATTTTCCTGAAATTTTCTACAGCTCCTTATCTGTCATAGACCACTTCTTCTCAGTGTTTAAATTAGGTGACAAAACACCTTGGCATTGAAGGTTGTGTCCCAAGCAAGGAAATTCACCCAGGTCATCAACAAGGAACATGCCCTGGGAAAGGAGGAATGAGGAGTCTATGTATTTCCAAAGACTCCACAAGGATGTTGAGCAGTCACCTAGTGCTTCCGCAAGCCAAATGTTAAACTACCTAGTGCCAGCAAGAATATCTAAAGAAAAGGTGCTTGCAGGTCTAGGATGGGGGCTACTTACACACTCCCAGGGACTGCTGAACCCTCACTCTAGGCAGCAAGACTAACAAAAGAGACAATGGTGTACGTTTTGCATGAAAACACTGCTAAATCCCTTTGCCGCCCCAGCTGGAAATGGTTTGACCCCTGTGCTTGATGTCTTCAAAGAACACGGTAGTTGTCTGCTGGGGATGTGCAAGAATAGTGCTTTCCTATGGTATTTGTCTATCACACAGGCAGAGCTGCATCATCCAGAGAGATGAAGGGAAGCTGTGGGAAGGAGTGCATGCCTGAAGCAATTGAGGTGGGAGAGAAAAGACTGGGTTCTGTTTGCATTTTCAAAGCTGGTCATTAATTATTTAGTGACGTTTGAACAAATAAAAAATAGAATTACAGAATCACAGAATATGCTGAGTTGGAAAGTACCCAAAAGGATCATGTAGTCCAACTCCTGCCCTTGCACAGGACACCCCAAGAGTCACACCATGTGCCTGAAAGCATTGTCCAAACACTTCTTGAACTCTGTCAGGCTGGTGCTGTGACCACTTCCCTGGGGAGCCTCTTCCAGTGCCCAACCACTCTCTGGGTGAAGAACCATTTCCTAATATTCAAATCAAATCTCTCCTGACACAACTTCAGGCCATTCTCTTGGGTCCTGTCACTGGTCACTACAGAGAAGAAATCAGTGTCTGCCCCTCCTCTTTCCCTCAGGAGGAAGCTGTAGACTGTGATGAGGTTTCCCTTCACTCTCCTCTTTTCCAGGCAGAAGAGATCAAGTGACCTCATCTGACCCTCATATGGTGTCCCCTCCATGTCTAAGAAGTCTCAGGAATGGAGAAAGGTATCAGAACAGGGTGTTGAATCACATTATTTGTGCAGAGTGCATTTACTCTTCCTTCACTTTTTTTCAGGACTAGCTGTGAAACTTGCAGCTGAGACAGGGCATCCTTGGGCACTGACTGTGGTCTAAGCATACCCATATGTCCATACAGTGGACTGCAGCTTAGGTGAAGTTTTGAAGGTTATTTTACAATCCTATTTGTGTCTGGACTGTGATGGACTTTAGATTGGAGCCAGGTATCCATTCTTTAATCCAGGAATACATAGGCATATACAAGATCCTAGAGTTTGGTGCCTAAGATCTCAGTGCTCCAAAACGGAATTCACAAAACAACCTAGGCACTCGCAAGAATTATGACTTTTGAAAGTAATGGTCCTCCTTTCTCTTTAGGAATCAGGAGTCTTTTCTTCAGCAGAACGCTATTGAATTTATCTTGAGTTAAAAATATCCAGAAGAAGCAATACAAGAAAATATTTTTACATAAGCACAATTGAGCCATTTCTCATATTTAATGGAGTCAGTAGTCAGTCAAATAGCAACACACATATGTCAATATGCATGCTGAAGAAAACCAAACTTTACTATAGATTTTTAAAATATGTGTCCTTATTTCTATATTAGATAAATGAACCAAATTACTTCCCATTTAATTTTCCAAATTTGCATAACACACCAGGCAAATGTAATGGGACTGTACAAACAGAAAAGGGGTGATGATCAGTATTTTGTTTAATAATGTCTAGATGCCTCATGCTGGTGTAGAATGAAGCTGACAATTAAAACTTGTGATACCTGCCGAGTTCTTGAATGTTGCAGAGGAAATTATAAGCAGTGTTAACATACAAAAGACATTACTCAATCAGGCAACGTGAAATTAAATAAGTACAGTACACTCTGTTGAGGTTATTTTAGGGTATATCTGTTTATCCTGCTGGTTTTTTTTATTACAGATTGTGCTGTACTGTGAGGACACCCTCAGTGTATCTTTATTATCCTTTATTTATTTATTTACTTCTCTATGCCACCTATAAGTACACTCAATGCAGAAATCACAGTGACATATACCTTTCTGCTACAGAACACTATTTTTTTAGCATATGATGCTGTCCTGAAATCACCTAATAGCATCTGATAACTCTAAAATATGTTTTCAGCAGCACACTTTAAAGAACTCTTGCACATTACTTTAAACTGCAAGGACCTGCTGTAGAAATTCCCAATAGTATTTCCTGGATGAAAAGATTTTAGATGGAAAATACGTGCTGTTACTAAACCACTAATAAAGCTGGTGTCTTGATTCCCACATTTCTTTGAGTTTATTTACACAGATATGACCACAGAATTAGGAAATTTGCAGGTAGTGCTTCTCTTCCACAAGTGTTGACACCCTTCTCTGCTGCTGTTGGCAGGACAGACTTTAGGCAAAATAATTCAGTTCAGAGTGAACTTGGTCTAAATGCTACATCCCATGAAATCCCATATGTCGACAAGGACAAAGCAACTGTTGTAAAATAAGGAAAATCACAGAACATTGTTGCTCTGCAAGTGCCACCCGCTGCTTTGAAAAGGTACTGCAGACATTTTCAATAATAATGTTTATTTAGTGTAGTGTATTTAAAAAAATCCAGGCTTTCTACCCTGGAAAAAGAAAATCCTGGGCACAAGATTAAAAGCAAAGCAACACAGGACAATACCTTCGTGAAGTGTCAGGATATGACTGTGGACCAGTCCTACAAACCAGATGTACTGGCACAGCACTGCTGACTTCAGGGGGATCTATGCCAATTTATACTAGCTAAGATATGGCTGAGTGGCTTTAAGTTTTGAGAAATGCTGTATATTTTGATTTACTAAGGTTTGATGTACTGTTCTAGCAACATGTTTGTAGTGCCCAGACTCCAGCAAAGGCTACATAAAGCAATTATTTTCAACTTGAATTTGATAAAGAATTGTATGCTATCAACAGGTAAAAACTTTGGTGATGTAGTGTATTATTTTTGTATCAGACTACTTCAGAGCTGGCAGAAGAGATAAATATTGGTGGGTATTCTCGAACACAAGGTGAGACAAGGTCATAAATAAATAATGAAATATGAATATCTGAAATATTTGCTTAACAGTAGAAAAAAAGACGCTAATGTAATACATTTTTCTAAGGCAATTTCTTAAGTTTTATATGAAAATTAGGAATTTTAGCTTAGTGCTGCTAATACTAATCTCTTATAGGCAACTGCAGGACCATATGGGAATAGTCTGCTGTGCCATGCGAGAAATTCCAAGGAAGGATAAAAAAATCATCCAAAGCTTCTGTTACAGTTTGGAATTTGTTGTATGCCAATGGATATGTAGACTTGCAAAATGAACAGATTGTTAGGTATCATATTGTTATTTAAACATGTACAGTTTCTAGGGAAAATATGAGGAATCAGTACAATAAGCAATATATCAGAATAATTTTTAAGAAAGAGTGAGGAAATACTTGGGAAGAATCTGTTCAAAGCTTGAGTATTCCATAAAACATAGGATATTCCTGGCCCACAGGAGTTTGCTGTGTAGCCTCTCAAACGCAAATATTTGTTCAACAACATTCTGCCTATGCATCTTTGATTTGCAGAGATTGGACTCTTTCAAAATGAATGTGACAAAAGTCACATGAAGAGTGATAGAAGGCGAGACTGCAAGTTTTTGGTAGATACCTAACAAATTTTTCACAAAAATTGAAGCAGGTTAAGTGACTAAATCCTATAGGTAGCAGGGGATTTCTTAAGCTCTTTTGAAAACTTTGCATAAAGATTGCAATTACGAGGGAGCTCTAGAGACCACTAATTCATTTCCCTCTCTCAAAGCAGAGCTACGTATTTTCATTTGGACTTTGAAAACCTGGCCCTTTGTGAGGTCGTCCTATGTGAGAAACAGGCTCACAACACAGTTGGGAAAGTGTCCTGGCATTAGATAAGTGCCAGAAGGACTCAAAGGCTGTCCCTTTGGATCAGAAATCTAGAATGAGAAGTGGGCACAATCTCCTTAACTCTTGGGAGTCATTGACCTGAAATAGCCTTGATTAATTTTGTAGCCCTTGATTGCTGCCTCTCTCTTAAGGAGGTAAAGTTCTTCTAATTAGCTGACTACTGGTCTGGAAAATCTACATGTCTTTTCATAACCAATAACCTTTTTCAATTAAGTCTGAGAATGTGGACAAGGCTAATATTAGCACTCATAAAATCTCCAAAGACCTAAAGGGGGGGATAGTCCATCTCAGACGCATGGGGGAGCAGCCCTGGGGAAGGAGAAGAATCCCTCTCTTTTATACCTTATAATGACCTGGTTGGTTTTTTTCCCCTTTGGCATACCTGAGTTTTAAACTTTATTAATGGATAGATTTTTCATAAAAATATAGAATGGTTTGGGTTGGAAGGGACCTTGAAAGACCATCTAGTCCAATTCCCCTGCAATGTGTGGGAACATCTTCAACTGGATCTGTTGCTTAGAGCCCCATCCAACCTGACAGTGAATGTTTTCAGGAATGAGGAACTCACCATCTCTCTGGGTAACTTGTTTCAGTGTTTTACCACTGCCATCACTAAAAATTTCTTCCTTGTATCTAGCCTGACTCTACCCTTGTTTGGTTTAAAACCATTACCCCTTGTACTATTGCTACAGGCTCTTGTAAAAAATACTATACTACAAGCTCTCTTTAACTACTGAAAAGCTGCTATAAGGTTTCCCCAGAACTTTCTTTTTCCAGGCTGAAAAACCCTCTTTCAGCTTGTTCTCTCATAGGAGAGGCAATTCATCCCTCTGATCATTTTGGCAAGTGCAGTCCTGGATAGGTTTGTTTCCTTTTGCTTGCTATCTACTTAGTGCAGGAGCCAGGGACAGCCTGTGAAAAGCTGATAAAGAGGGTAGGGTAGATTACTTATGGCAGCCAACAGCAGGTGGACCTGAGGACTCCTGGCCAAGCTGATGTGGGGTTTTTATACATTCTTCTGGGTGTACAGCACTGGAGGGGAAGGCTCCCCTCCACACTTTGAGCTGGGGATTTTGAAGCTTTAGGGAAGAAGGGACTGTCAGGCTGGGCTGGCCTGGGAATGGAAGATGTGGACAGGGACCCTGTTTCAGGTGGGAGGTAAGGAAAACTATTACTTCTGGTTGTAAAAGTACATGCACATAATTGCCTTCACTAGAAAAAAGCTATCATTACTGTTGTTAATCAGTTCTTGTGAATGAGCCCTGTGAGTGGGTGGAGGAGACTGAAGGGCCTGGAGACAGAGATCTGGACTCCTTGATAGAAGCAGGAAAAGGGAATGTAGAAGGTTCAACTGAAGGGCTTTCCTGTAACTCAATCCCTCATTGTCTCTTTTCTTCATGACAAACTAATGTGTGCTCTTTGTTAAAATACAACTGCACTAAAACTTTTGCCATGTCTGTATTTTGTTTGATTGAAGAAAAAGAGAGGTATGATTGTCCCCTTGTATTTTAAGGCATCTTCACAGCCTTTGTATCAAACACTTGAAATATTTTAGTGTAAAACTGGTAAGTAGAAAGCAAATGCCAGAAGGAAGTCCTGAAAGATGTCTCTTTTTTAAAATGGTAAAGTATGCAGTCCCTGGCCTCATTTCACTCAGAACGTAACTGAAAACTCGCATTTTTTCAGGCAGACTTTTGAACATACTATGCAGAGGAGGCAAGAGTGACAAAACAATTTAAAATTATCAAAAGTCAAAGACAGACCACAAGAACAGTCTTGCTACTATTGCAGTTGTGTCTTCTCCACTCGGAAGGCAAACATGGTCAGAGAAGTAAAACATTACCAGCTCAAATGTGTATTTTGATAAAGCATTTGGTAAAATTCTTAAGGAGAAAGAAATCTATAAATTGGTTATTTAGACACAGGGACATTTTTACATATCCATTTTATATGAAAACAAGGAAGACAAAGAGGTCAGCTGATTTTCAGTAAACCTGAAATACATCACTGTATTTACATATATTAACTTCATTAGATAGAACCGATGAGAACAGACATGGGACAAAGATCATCTTTGAAAATCATGACTGTAATGAGCAAGAAAATGCTGGATCCATGAGCCATTATCATTCCAGCAGGTACATTGTTTTAATGACTTTTCTGAATGCTATAACAAGATAGATTTTGGCATTATCCTGTGAATGACATAAATAAGTAAGACTTGGAGCACTTGGCTGTGCTTAATTAACAAGTGGTATATGGAAACTGAAATGGTAGGACAGAGTTCAATTCAAACAAATTAAAAAAATGAAGAAAAAGTTTGAATGATTTTTGTTGATACGCACAAAGTTCTGCAAGAATTACTACAGAAAAAATATAGTATTTAAAAGTAAATAATTTTTCTACTTGGAATACATGTGCAATTACACTTTATTAGTTTCTGCTATATTCAAAATCAATGTGATAAAATTATTCTTTCAAATTACTTACAGAAAATACTAATCAGGAACACAATGCTATTGTATCTTTTGTGCCAAGATTCTGTTTTGCATAACTGAATGGCCGAAATAAAGTTCAGGGAGGTTGATTAACTTGGGACATAAGTTTATTACAGTAAGAAACAGAAATTCTGGGAATTGGAATTTGTGAATAAATATTCTACCCTTAGTTTTAAGGGAAAAAAAATACAAATAAATTATATGAGTATGTCTTTGTGCCTGATGGTTTTCTGAAAGACATCTTGGGACACTCTGTCTTCCATACTAAAAGCTATGCCTTAGAAAAGCTGAAAGGCTATTTCAGCCTTTACTATTACAAACACTTTCTGCAAGGAAAAGTCCTTTCGGAATACTCTCAGAAGATTGTGGTTTTTTTCTCAAGAAATAGAATAGTTAAAGAAGCTGAGCACAGATCAGAAAAAACCCAACGCATGACAGAACATATATCCAGACAACATATATCCATATACCCAAAAACATCTTATGAAGAAGCCATGTCTCAGCAGCTCACAAATGCAGTATCTATGATATTGACAAAATGTGTTAAACACGGATTCCAGCACGAGGTCTGCTGTTTAATATTCATAGTCCCCCATGGCTCTGGCTACGTCTGAGATCAGCTCTTACTTCCTGACCAAAACTTCTCATCACAAAGGCACATTCTGCTGTAAGCAGGAAATCAATGGCAGATACATATGGCGTGGGAGGTCAAGCTTTCCCAGGAGCTAGACCTTAATGCTGCATCTGGCTCCTAAGAGACAAAGGAATGGCTACTAACTGCACTGCTTGCAGAACTAAAAACAAAACTCATACGTGTGAAAGGAATCAGAAAAGAAACAGGATGATAGGAGAGAGAAGAGAAAATATGTTTGCTACTATCCAATTAATCTTACAAAGGGAGAAATAAGGGAGCTGACTTGCTTATATTCCTTCAATTAAGTGGGAGATGCTCAAAGTCTGAACTATAAAATACATGGATATATTAAATGCTCTCGTGCTTTCTTTTGTAACTCACTCCTGCTTTGCCACTGTTGTAAACATGCATATGGGTTATCTGTATTATCTGTATATATTGAGCCATAGGCATTTTCAAAGTTCATCTCATGAGTCTGTCAGTTTTGAACTTTAATCTAACAGCCAGGTGTTGTGCTATATCGCCAAGGATAAGTAACCAGTTCAGAAGTGTCCATCTCACAATAATTTCCTGCAAGGTTTGCTAAAAGTTGTATGTCTCTTAGGAAAGCACTTTGAAGGGTTTCTGTGCCCCTCTGATTCCAGTCTTGATGTTAAGAAGGCAAGGTCAATGCTCTACAGCCAACTCGGACGTATTTCACTGGACACCTGATTTGTTGTAAATCTCATGTTGATTTAATTCTTTGCCCCCTGAAACTCGCTGCAACTACACCTCAGGCTATATGAAGGCACTGAGCCACTGAGCTGTCCTTATTTTCTGCCAACTTCCTTTCTTCTCATCCACCCACTCACACTAAAATTATGTTTCCATACTTCTTCCAGTTATTGGTTATCTAAGGAAATTCCCAGCCTACTGCGAATAATTTTCATACAAATGTAGAAGTATAAAAGAACACCTCCCTCTCTGTCCCTAAAACTCACGATTCCCTCATCTACAATGTACATTTAATACCTTAAATCCCTCTTTTAATCTCGTACTTTTTCCAAGAAGTCTTCCTTCTTTCACCAGAAAATACCTTCACAGTGCTTTCTACTACAACAGGGGAATGGTTACCAATCTGAACAGTCCTGGTTTCTCTAATTTGACCGTGGGTTCCTCAACTCATGGCCTGCAGACCATCAGGACAGACTAGATCAGCATGCAGGGGGGTAGGTCTATGGCAAGATCACTGAGTTTAAGTAAATTTGCTCTGCAGGACCTCAAGTGGAGAGCAAAAATTGATTGTCCTGCATTTACTGCAGTGTTAAGTTCAGAGAACACCAGAGAATCCCAGTTTTATACACAAAATGTTACAGACAATAATAAACAACTCAAACAAAGCATACTGCTAAGCTGCCCATCAAGCATCTGTATGTGGAAGAGCCTAGGTGTTGCTGGCATTGGATGTATAAGGACGAAAATGGTACAATCTGTATCCACACACCCACTCAGACTCCACACACTGACAGAGAACTCTTAGGGATGTATAAAAGGTAAAGGGCATTTAGGTATCTAAAAGTGATTTTTTATTTTAGTGTTTGGTTAGTTTATTACTTTCACAATAGTTTAAAAATTTGGAAGAGTTAGGAAAAACTGATGGAACTCACAGATTTGACTAGAAACAAAGGAGTATAGCAGAGAAATCTGTTTTCTAAAGTTGTTCTTTTGATTTGGCATAGATGTAAATAATATCAAACTGAATGTAGTCATGGTTACGGTGATATAAATAAAATATAATCTTTTCTGATTCTTTCGAGAAGGTAGAATACCTTAAAAAAAAAAAAGGAAGAATGCAATGAAAATCTACTCCTCCTTTACACCTTAAACAACTTCTAAAGCAAGTGAGTAATTACAATAATTATAATAATGAAAACACTAACTAAATCCATTCTACAAGAGAACATATATAAGATTTGCTTTATTGATCATCACAAATTATGGGGCAGATTGACTCTGAACACAAAAACATACAGTGGAAGATTTTTAGAGAAAGAGGAAAAGAATATTGCTGAAGTGGAAATAAGGGAAAAATAAGGAAAAGTAAGGATTAAGGGCTTCCTATCACTTCAGCAGGTGTGGAACATGGAGATACTGACTTAAGTCCAGGAGTAACTGGAGGAACTAGCCACAGTTCAGCTACCACAAAGGAAGGACAGAGTCAGATCTGTCAGCAGGATCTCACCTTTTGATTCTACCTTTCAATTCCACTTTTTTTTCATCAACTACAATGCAAAAGCATGTGAGAAGTTTCTGAAGCCATCCCACTGTTAACAGGAGCAGTGAGAAGGTATCCTACCAGGCATTGAGATCAGTAAAATGTTTTGTCATGTTTCTTTCTTTACAAAGAAAAGTAAGGTTTATACTTAAGCACAACCAGTCATTCCAAGCTTGTTTTAAGAATATTTTTAAGAAGATTTGTTCATACAAAAGTGAGGTTGCCTTGGCAACTGTAACTACAGAAAGCTAGAGTAATTACTTTCACAAATCCTTCTTAGGGCTTTCTTCTCTTAATAGGAAAGTGTAAATACCTTGTTTTAAGCTACATTTATCAGAAATATTACTCATCAATGTCTCTACCCTTGAGGCATGGGAATCCTAAAGTATGTGCTTAAAGCAGGTTGAATAGTGCAAAACCAATTTGCAAATGCTGATTTAAATTCAAAAATTCAAGTCAGATCATATTTTCTTCTGAAGGGAAGCAAAAATTTGAAAAGAATGTAGCATTCTATTTTCATATTTCAAGATCTCATTGAATAAACTGTGCCATGTATTCATCTGTCTTCAAACACAGTAACAATTCGCTTTTGTAAACAGCAAGCAAAAGGGATTAAGATGGAATTTAATATACCTAAATTATATTAATGTAAACAGATCTACTGAGCCACTGCACAGCTCTGCATTGCATACAGTGGACTTACCTGTGTGGCTGAGACAACTTTAAGGTCTTTGTTCATCTCTTCATTACATGGTAGAAATGTACTCTGATTACCCTGGCATAGTGTTTGAGATCCATTATTAGTGATATTTGACATAGTTCTGCTAGCCCCTAGACTCATCATTTAATAACTTATCCAGTTTTTCTGCTGTGCTTGTTAAAGTAGATGATGTCCATTTAGGCTTGACTCCTTCCTACAGCCTTCTTGGCCTGATATGTCACTTTGCCACAGACCTCCCTCTCAGGCCATGGTGCTCACCTTTGGCTTACTGATGTCATAGAATACATCAGCCAAGAATGAGATCTTGCACAGAACTAAGGATGGCAATGAATACTAGCTTACAAATTGTCTACTTTCATTCATTATCAGAAGAGTAATGTGTTTCCCAACTCTCCTTTCCCAACTCTGCCTGTATGAATGCTATCCTGGGTTATGGTTGCAAACACACACTAAGAAAGCCAGTTATACTATACAACTGCAATGCATAGACACTTTTGTTTTTCTTGTCTGTAATTTTGTAACTTAAAATGTATTTAAAAAACACAGATGTTAATATTCAAAGAGGATTCAACACTGAACAATACTGAAATAGTAACGAAATGTAACAATACCAAAAGTTCTTTCATTTTCTCTATAAAAATGTAACTAAATTATGCAATACTACATTTGATCAAGGACTGATAGCTATGTAGATGCCACTAGAAATCTGGGAAACCACTATCTTCTATGATGCACGTGAACATTTTTTCCCACCCCTTTAGTTTTATAAGGTGTCAGAAGTCACATACATTTACTTATGCTGCATCATCATCATGGCCATCACTCCAAGCAGTGTTAGGATTTTTCATATCCAACCATCCATGGAAGACTAGCAGCTTTTAGCACAATGAGTATCAAATATATCTGTTCAGGGTCTGTTTTCTAGTGATTCCCAGGCTTAGAGACATGTTAATATCCTCTAAATTTTTACAGTATTTTTTAAACTTTTACTCATTTTCAGTGATTACACAGAGATCTTAATAACTTATCCAATTTCTGTGCTCTGCTTTATAAGGCAGATGATGTCCATTTAGGCTCGATTCCTTCCTTTATGTTTCCTTTACACTTCCTTCACTGAAGTGTGTTTTCAAGTTGCAATAGTATCAAGGCACTCAAAAATCCAATGTGCTTTTCAGAAACTAATTTTCCACTAGCTTCGCAGCGATTAACAGCAAAACTACTTCAAAAAAATTGCTTCAGATGATGCATGTATTAAACAAATAATGTATCAAATCTTGAATTTTGAATTCAAAGGAGATAGGAAAATTTAAACCAAAAGAGGATCTGCTATGATGTCTGTTTTAGGCTAAATTAAACATAACCTTGCAGCCTATGTTCAATCATCCTAGCTTCTATTCACATTTTATGTAGTTTGACGAACTGAATAACCTGATACCTTTTCTCACAATACTCTAGGCAAGATATATATTACGCTATACTCTTGATTTACCTTTTGATCAATATATTTGTTTTCTTCAATTGCTGATCTTTTAGAGTGGTCACATGAGGAAGAAGATGCTGAAGGAAGTCTTCGCAGCAAACAGCTGGTGTCTTGTTGCTGGCGATCAATAAATTGCTTCATAAAACTTTCCCTTGCGAACAAAGAGAGCATATTGACACATTAAAACCCCAAGAAGAGTTAATATTTGGTTTTCCTTATGACATATCACAATCCATTAGTGGTAAGATGGATAAACTCCTGAGAAAAAGTTGTACTGGGCTATAGATATATAAATGAACAGAGTGCCAGAACAACTGATACTTGAATTCATTTATTAAAGAAATCCATAGCTGAACTGAGAGGTGGATCTCTTGCATATAGATTCAAAGAAAATAATTCTATTGCTTTTATTATTTATTTATTGACCAATTAAAGTGCTAAATATTCCAACTGCCTTTTGCAGTTTTCAGCTCTTTTGAGCTCATTAAACAGAAAGTTGTTACTTCAGTGTAAATCAAATGCTGATATATAATCCAAAGGAAACATACTCTCTGCATGAAATTCTTTCCTGAAGATTTCAAACAACATCTGTTCATGTAACTGCTTTAAATGTCAGTATTAAGGCTCTTCAGCAATTCTGTGCCTCACATATGCCATGTTTAAAACGCAGAAGCATTTCTGTTTACAACAAATATACATTCATCTTGCTTTATTTTAAGTTCAATAGAGTTGCCTCTTTTCAGCGTAAACTATGTCAAAACTAATTTTGCTCTGGAGAGATATCTCTGCATAGTACAATAGCTTCAGATTTAAAGATATGATTTGCTAGTGCTAGTTTGAAGTCTGTTTCAGTAGTTAATAGGATCACGAGTGAGTACAGAATATGCTGGGAAAAACACAACTAGAAAGATGAAAAAAAGACTAAGACTAGGAGAAGAATGCCTTCCATATATAATCAAATGATACTTTGATACTAAAAGTAAAACATCTATGGTTGTTTCCTTGAGGTTTGGAACATTGTTTTTCCTGACCCTTCTGACCAGCATTATTCCTTTTGTTCAGCTAAGGTACTATAAACAGGTCAAACCAGTTGCCTCAGCTTCCTTGTGAATTTAATCAAAAGATATGTAACCTCAGGTGACTAAGAACAATGGCAGCAATCTTTCACATCATCCTGTCTTCCAGCATGTGCTTATTGAGCATACTGAAATGGGCATGGAGAGGACCTGTTCAGCCAGCTTGTGCTGTTTCAGCAGACTTTGCAGACTGTATACACTAGAGCAGCCCTTGGATTTCTGTCAGGTTTTTTAACACCAAACAAAAATAATTGTACTCTAACTGATGATCACAAAATCATGGAATGATTTGGGTTGGAAGGGACCTTAGAGATCATCTTGTTCCACCCTGCCTGTCATGGGCAGCTACATGTTTGACTAGATCAGGTTGTTCAGAACTCCATCCAGCCTGACCTTGAACACTTCCAGGGATGGGGTATCCACCACTTCTCTGGGCAACCTGTCCCAGTGCCTCACCACCCCCACAGTGAAGAATGATCTAGTAGATCACTGAGCATCTGATCTTTAGTTAAGGTGAGTTTCACAGGAAAGTGGTAACTATGCAAATACAAATAAGGGACAAGGTCCTCACAGACCAACTGGTATTGGATGGTCTGTTTTATCCCCTTTAATGATTTGCTGCCAGCTCACCCTGTCTTTAAAAACCTACATGAGAATCCATTAGACTACTAGTTGTCTATGTGAGCCAAGAAACTAAACCAAATGCAAGAAGAGAAACAACACACTTTTCAATTATATTGTACTTGTGTCAGTTCTGGTCAATCTAGCGGCTTTCATGAATAAGGTACACGGAATGCCATGATTTTTTTTTCCCCAAACACGGGAAATCAGGTAAACCCAAAATGACAAATCTTTTGAATGCTTATGTTAATTCTGTTTCATTTCTTATTTTCTGAACTATCTGCCTAACACACAAGAAAAAAAGAAGTTAAATATTTTGGGTGTTATGTGGCCCCAGAAAAGTTTACAGCATACTAGCAAAGGAAATATTTCAATACCTTATTTTTGGAACCGTGAAATCTGAAGGAAGCTTCGAGATTTTTACCATTTGTGGCCTGTTTGGAAATTTTTCAAAGATCCGTAGACGCAACGGAAGCTTCTCCTTTGTATCTGCATTAGCTTCACTTTGCTTTAGCTGAAAACCAAGAAATAAAAAAAATAATATGAAGGGAAATTTTGCTCTGTAATATCCCACTCTTATTTTTCAGAATCCAAACAATAACAACGGCAATCCTTTAAAGAAACAGAAGATGGCAGCAAAGACCAACAGACGCTAAATTTGATACACGTTAATGGCTTGTGCTAGAAGATGATAAATGCCTAACAATACCCTGCCTTTAACTGAAAGACATAAAATGGGAGGATTGCTAATAATTTTAATTTTAAAATAAAAAGCATATTAGTGTCCTAATAGTGCTCAATATGCTTATTTCTATGTTTTCTTCAGAGATTTTAACACTTTCATCAAATAAACACTCATGATCTTTTCTTCTCAGGCACATCCTTCCGTATGTGCTGAGAGTTCTTTGATACTCAAAGACAACACAGCACTTTAAAAGGCAGAAATTTTAAGAGAATCCAGCTCCCAGAACACAAAATAACAGGACAATTACATTTAGGTGAGTATAATAAGTAATAACAGTAAGTAATAACAGAACTCAAAAGAATCCATCTACATCAGTGATACTTGGCTATGGCAAATCACATAACAAATGTTGCATTTATAATTATCCACAAACAGTTATTCAATGGAATATCACCCACCCAAATACAGAAAAGGCAGATACATATATCTGTGTGGACAGATGATGACTAAATCAAATGATATAAGAGAAAAAGATATTATATAGAGATATGATTCCTGAATTCTGATTACCTTACGTAGCAATTCAGTTGTGTTATTACAACAAAATACCAAGTCAAAAAGAAGCAGTGAAATAATTTGCACATTTATTTTTAAACTGTATGTGTATTGTATACTATTTCAACACGCATGCAACTGAAATTTCAATTCTCTTTCTCACCCCTGCTTGTAAGCAAAGGATTAGAAGCTTAAATTTTAGAAGGCATTTTCATCAGCAGCACCTGCAGGGAATACTGCTGATAGACATCAGCTACAGATTTTTACCAGGGGCAATTGCTCAGGAATTCACACAGAGCTTTAACTCTCATTTGCCCCGCCTAGTGAAATGCATGCTCCCACAGCATGCCATAGAAGAAAAACTGCTCTGCTGCACTGTCAGCTATCAGCAACATCACCACTTCCAGACACAGGACAGCTTAAATCGAAAAGCAGTTCATATTTGGTCGTATAGAAGTTGTCATGTGGACTGAAAACTGAAGAAAACGAAATAGCTACAAACAAAGACTAATGATTAATGGTAAAGCTGATTCAGAGTAAAAGGGAAATGTTGCATAAATCCGTATTGTGTTCAGTCCTGTTTCATGGGTTTATTAATGATCCTTAAAAGGAAGAAATTATGACATTAGCATACACGATATTAAAATGTGAAGAGTTGCAAATATGACAGTGGACAAGGAAAAGGACACATTTAGAAACAGTGGCAGGAAATAACAGACTGAAAAAATTCTAGATAAAGAGAAGAAACTAAACAAGAACTTGGACTTCAATATAGCATCAAAAGGCCAATTTGGGCACTAATTACATTACCAGCCAAAGGCTATGTTCACAACCAAGATGTGTTGGTTAGATATTACACAGGTATGAAAAATGACACTGAAGTCCACATCTCCTCTCTGAGATGCTTTGAAGAGAACATATCTGGGTATGCATTGATTTCTAAATGCCCTTTTACCATTTTCTCACTGACAAGCCAAAACAGTGCTGGAGAGAGCCATGAAACCAGAGGAGAACTGTATAAACCAATTCAGACAAGGGAGAAAAAGGAAGAGAAAAACTAAAGGGTCCCAATCTTTATTCCACATCTGCCATAACTGATAAATAAATAAAGTAAGAGCAGGGAAGATGATGTAAGTTTATGTATGGAATATCTGAAAACAAATTACTTCAAGAACACAATAGTGTACACCAAATAAAGGAAAGAGATAATGAAATTTAGAAATAGAATTTCTAGGATGAGATTAAAGCCTTATGGGGAAATCTCTGAGCATTCAGAAAGATCTCCGGAGGGAAGTGCCTCATCATTTCAAAATCAGACTAGTCAGAACCCCTGAAATGTCAGAGTATTGCCAAAAGAAATCATTCACTGACAAGGAAATTAATTGGATAATCTAACAGGGCTTTTGTGCAACATTGTGCTGTTGAAAGCTTTGGAAAGGGATTATTTTTAGAGGAAAAAAAGGTTTCCAGTTTCTGACACTTGTTTTTCAATAAGAAAACATTGCATAAATATGCATATTTTTGGCACAGACAATGTCACTTACAGGTATGAACTCCTGTTTTCGTAAGTCAGTGTATACAGTATAGAGAGCATTGCAATGTTGTCTGAAGTTTTAGTGCAGAACAGAGCAGGGAGAGCTTGAAAGCAGGAAACTGTATAGTTCAAAAGGCAGGGGATAGGCGAATTATTTAAGACAGGCTTTAAAATAACCTAAGGTCAAGGCAGTTCTATAGAATATCTCCAATTACTCATGCTGTGATAATATTACATATTGGGGAGCGTAAGGCACTTAGCTTCCCTGAGTTCTTCTCTGTGCACTTAGGGCATAATTGCTGCTCCACATGACACACACCCTGTTTTGTATTGCTGCTTAGAAACTCTATATTTCAACTTTCTCTAACACTTCACAAACACATGTATTTTTAAAGGTACAGGATTATGCTGAAATGGGCTATGATCGTGCAGAACGCTTCTAGCAACAGCTAGACCCAAATAACCCAATAAACTCAGAATATCGGGACATTTTTCTCTATGATTTTTACGTTTTATTTATTACTCTTACTATTGGCAAGGAAATGCACACTGGCCTGATTTGCTCTGCACAGACCTCCATCTGCAGCCCAAGAGTCTACTGGGAATGTTCTGCAATATTTTGTCAGCCTGGCCTGGCTAAATTGTCTTATGGATGGTAAAAACATTAATGTCTGTAAAGCCATTGAAGGAATTTGTGTCTATCTCACTACTTACATGCTGCTTGAGTTTACAGGAGTGGATTTAATGGCACAACGCATACAGTACAACTGTCTGGTCTGAACACATATCAGAAGTACTTTTCCCAATATCACCTAAATGGTGAGGAGTGTCAGAGAGGCTATTTTAATTTGGGATTCCTGTGGTTGTTTGAATAATACTTACCGGTCCCTGAACACCAAGCTCTCCCTGATCTGTTCACATACTTGTCTGAGATCAATCCAAAAGACAGCTGTGAGAAAGGCAGACTTACAGGTCAACAGAATGTTTGTGCGATCCTTTCCTCACAGAAAGGCATTATGGCCCTGTCTCCATTTGGTTTGGAGCAATTTGAAGTTTGAATCATCAGCACTTCTTGTCTTCTGGTTCAGTTTATATGCTGTGTTGGTAAGCAAACCAGATTCTTCTTGGAGGAAACAAAACTGCAGGCTCCACCTTGGTTACACAAAAATGCAGTCCAGGCTTAAAGATCACAACCAATGGCTGGTCCTTAGGGTGTCTTTGAACCCCATGTGTGATGGGACAGGTAGTCCAGTGTGAGACTGAATCAGTTCTGAAGAAAACCTGCACAAACTGTGAATGGGGTGGCAGCAAACACTGCTTTATTGTACCATTTCTCTCCAACGGCACAGGCGTTATGTGGTATAATCTCACCCATACTACTCATTGCAGCTTCAGTTTTATTTTTGACTTCAAGGCTTCCTTACAAAAATGTGTTTGCAAAATGACTTTTAGTGTAATTAAGATCTGGGCCCTTAGAAATGAAGAGAACCTGTAAGTGATTGTCCTAAATACACACAGTAGGATGAATAGTGGTAAAAGTGGAAGATTGGGAGAGGCAGGGCACAATAAAGGAGACATTAAAGAGCAAGTAATGACTATGCATGAGAAAAAGGGTCACCCAGATAGTAATCACTGTAAATGTGGTCAGGGTGAAAGTAGTGAGTTCTTTTAAAGTACATACTGCAACTCCTTTGATAGCAGAGCTGCTTAAAAAATCACTAGAGAATTGGAATGAGACAAGCATCAGGAGGTGATTAGGAGAGCTGCATTTCCATAATCTCTCTCTATGTTTGGCAGAAGAAACATGCCACAGTGCATTTCAGCTCTCCAGGTGAATGCAAGGCAGTGTCACACCTGCCCTCCAGCTGACATCCTCTTCTGTGCAAGCAGGATGTGAGAAGTGTCTGCACATGCAGAATTCTCATGATTTGCTCAGGTAGAAGCTGACAGTCTGAAAGGTGGAAGTGCTCCAGGGTCTGGTAATATGAACAAAATCACTTGAACAGCTCAAAGGGCAAACTAACGTGAGTATCTCTTAATATCATGAATTTACATTTAGGGACAGAAACAACCTCAAGAGTATTGATCTTGCCAAAACAAACCAAAAGCTCGAATTTAACACAGTCAATGACTTTCTAAGACATTGACACTGTTGAGAATATGCCAAAGGAGATATAGAATTAACCATATATAAAGGGTAAGACCTACCCATCCTAACTTTTTGTTTTGTTCTCTATTCATTTAGTTCTGATAATGGATGAGAAGCCAGTAATGTGCAAAACTTAAAGAGTGAAAGACGCAGTTTTCATATGGTGTAAGGCAAGTGTATGTGAAACTCACTTAAATGCTCTCTAAGTATTTCAATGAAATCAAATGATGAAAAATAAAATACAGCAATGCTCTAACTCTTTCATTTTAGTTGACAGGCTGAAATGAATCATTCCAAATTAAAAGCTTTGCCACTGAGGTACACACAACCTATTTAGGAGCTGGCCAGCTCCCAGAATAATTTCACGGTGACTGAAAAGTTCAAACCTTTTGCCAAAATTCAGGAGGTCTCACTGGCGGATGATTTTAAACTAATATTGTTTGGTAGATTACAGTGCACTGCTAAATATCAACATTTTTCACTGCAGATCTTCTTTAGGGGCTGTGTTTGAAGAATAAAATGACCATACAGTGTCTGTGCTGCACACTTAGCAGGATATGGCATGTGCTCCAACACTGAACACTTTGAGCACAAGAGCGCACATGGATGAAAGTCATTACAAACTGATACCAGCACCCAACCAAGAGCACTGCAGAATTTTTTATTTATCCAAATTCTCAAATTTACCATCACCTTTGGCTTGTCAAAGGAGCTTTGAATGAAACCCAAGTAATCAACATTGTGATGTTAATTAAACAACTAAAAATCAGAAAGGCAGATTAAATGAGCCCCTTTTTTCCTTTCTGTTATTCTGAAATCCTATGGACTTGGCAGATTTTTGGACATGAATGAGCTATATTAAAAGAAGATATGCATATGGGTAAGCTGTCACATCCCACACTCAGCGTTGGCATCAAATTGGAACAACGTTTTTGTACCTGCATTTGATTTAAAATTCAACACAAATCACATGTTCAGTTACAATTATTTACACCTGCAATTTCATTTACAATAAAGAAAAATGTTGGGTTTTTTTGAGCACCCTGTACCATGAAATAAAAGAAAGGAAAAATCAACCTGGAAATTAGTGTAAAAAATTGGATAAATAAAATTTGGGTAAAACTGTTGCTCTCCTGTTTCCTCAGTGGGCTCCTAGCCGGTAAAGACAGACGTACAAGTTGTGTTTATCAGAGTCCTTTTTATTCTTCCCTCAGCAAGGAAGAGCCGGATCACGAGATGAGTAGTGGAAACGTGGCCAGATCCCCGCCCCCTTCTCGCCTCCCTCTTTTATCCCTCTCCTCCTGGTGGGCAGGGCGAGAGCCCAGCTAATAGACAAATGACGAGCCCGTGACATGTGGCCAGTCCTGGGTGAACAGGGGAGGGATAAGTGGAATGCAGAGTGGTGAGTGGCCAGGCCAGGCCAGGATGTTCCTGGTGGCCAGCACACTACCACATAAAACTAACACTTACAGTGTTAAAAAGAAGTATTTATGAAGGGTAGATGTTATTAGTATGTCTACAGTGCTATGTAAAAGACTGACAAAAGCCTAACCCCTTGCCTAAGATCACATAGTACATGGTGAGTTCAAGCCATAATATTTGCCTCTTGTAACATAATTACACCAGTTATTTTCCTAGAGGTCTTCCAATTCTTCAAGGCATCTGAAACAACATGTGAGCTTTTGTGTGCAACTCTCCTGCACAGCACTTCTGTAGGATGACATTTGAGTTGTGCATTGCCTAATTGCGAGGCAGTTTGGCAGGAGGTGGGAGAGCACTTCAGAACTGTGTGTCTTAGAGTCCAACCTGGTGGAGCCTTGTCTCTTCTTTCTTTGAAAGCAGTCTCTCAATTAAAATATTACGTGAACTATATCAAAGTATTGTCTGGAAGAAAGTAGCAGGAGCTACAGGAGAGAGCCAGCAGTGAGGGAAGAGTTTTGCAGCATGCACAGACAAGGACTCAATGTTTGAGCTTGCTCTCTTGTCCTCGTTTCCTGCTTAGATGTACCAGCAATGAATTTTACCCTTTGGGTTCACCTAAACAAAGCAAGCAATAAGAAGTTCTCCCACGTAGGTATGGTAAAACAGAACCTAAACTGATTTTAACCACATTCAGCACTGCCATGAGGAATTTTCAGTGAAATATACCAGAAGCTATGATTACAGTGGTGCTGTCATTCAGAGTAGAGACTGCACTGTTGATAATGTAAAATAAACTGAAAAAGTTCCTGACAGATGGAGGAACCAGACTACATGTATTTCTCATAGGCAAAAGATCTGCTTTTTTAATAAACAACTTTTCTCTGTCACAGGGTTTATATGCTGTGTGTAGTATGGTTTGGTGCTGTGACTGCTATTCCCTAGTTGTTCATTTAGATAACTTTTTCTTCAGTTTTGCATTAAGTCTTCCAAATTTAACAGATATTGAGTAAGATTTCACAAATGTGGGATTTTTAATAGCTTCCTTCCAGTAATTGTAGCTCCTATCAGTTCTTCAGGAACAAATGCTGCTGACAAGATATGATTCCAATTCAAACAGTGGAAAACTTGTCTAGCAAAATTTGGCTAAGATATAGCCTGTTTATCTAAAAGAAGACAGGAATCCAAATTTTCAGTTTCCCTGTGATCAACTGAGATAAATGATTTTTTCAGAGCTATTACTTCATACTGACTACAGAATGGCAAACATTGCTACATGGTTTACACTTTAGCCATATATCCAAATATTTTTGCCTCTGCAGGGGCACGTATTATATAATTAAAAACAATGGGCAACCCAAGATTCTGTGCAGCCTGCATTTGTAATCAGGTCCCAGGAATGTGCTTACCAGACCAGATTCAACCTTCTTGCCTTTAGACTGAAGTACCCACCTAAACTAATTTAGTGATGGCCACTTTTATAGCCAAAAGTGATGAGAAGACACTTGTAGAGGTCAGTTTAGATCTGGGGTTAGCTATGTATTTCACACATTTATTTTTTTCCCATTGACTAAATAGGGAACTTGAATCCAGTATGTTCCTTAAATCAGATGCCTGACTCCCAGTGTTAGGCAGGATGAATGTAGGCCACAGCATCTATGATGGCATTCATCTCAGCTAATGACAGTTCTCCAAATGGGAGGTAAATTGTAAAATCATCTAGGCACTTCTTATATTTAACTGGAAAAGGTATCTCCAGATATTGGCTCGTCCCATACCAACACATAAGCGAGACAGGCAAGATGGACTGTCACCTCAGGGTAACTGCTTCACTGAATACAGGGACAGTGTCACGCTACACCTGTACCAGGAATGGGGTGTGGGCCTAAGAACTGGAATAAGATTGCCCATTGAGTTATACTGTTAGTGAGACTGACTGCACACTTTTTGTCTTGGCCAGATAGCATTCTCCCTGATCATGCCTGAGCACAGCTGGCACTTATCCCAACTGGGCACATTCCCTGTAGGCAGTATGGGCACTTCCTACTTAAGGCAGGTAGTTTTGGGAAGGGAAAATAACTCTGCTGTATGTACAAGCCAGGCTGTGCCAGCTGGCCAGCTTTAAGGACAGAAAGCATGTCCTGGACAGTTTTCTCTCTTGATACAGATTGGCTAAATTGTTATCTTTGAGAAGATGCTCTAGTGTAAGGAAGATAAAATAAGTTTATAGATTCATAGAATCGTTTAGGTTGGAAAAGCCCTCTAAGACCATAGAGTCAAACCATTAACCTAACGCTGTCAATATTTATCTTATCTCACATAAGATAAACCCCATCTTTATTTTAAAACAGTTCAGGGATAGGCACATATTTTGATGGATGGTTTAAAATAGTGAAAATGAAACATAAATTTAATGCTAACATGCATAACTCTTCTTTTAATAGCTACTTCACATATAAATGCCATAATGAATATGAAAAATACCATTTTCATATTCGCTATTTTTCTCTTGGGATAAGTAGCAGAAACATTTTTGTTCCCCTACAAAGGTTAGTGAGTTACAAAAGAATATCCATTATGATAGAAATGCATTACACGCTCCATTTCACCAGGGGAGACTGCTTGAGACTTCATGTAAACTAGGTATCATTATTTGTTATGAACTATATATGTGATGAACAACAAGCAACTAAAACAAGTGAACAAAAGCACAAGATGTATGAATTCTGCTCTTGTACAAATGTGAACATTCAATATTGACTAGTTACAATGTGTTCATCTTCAAGATTCAGGGTAAAATTCATTACAACCTGAAAGGGGGCATGGGAAGCAAAGAAATTACCATTGCAAGACAATTGAGAGACTCTTAATATTTGCTTTCCTATTCTAGTTTCTACACAAGGGAAGATTCCTGGAGGTAGCTTTGCAAATGGTCCTTACCTGAACGTAGCTGATACAGACATCTTCATCTGCCCTGCCGAGTTCACAGAAAAACAGAGCTAATCTAGGAAATTATAATTGTGGGCAGACTTTCAGAGGTTCCCACCACAGGCAGCTCCCATTTATGTAAAAGAGAGCTGAAGACACTCAGTGAACCAGGTCGTGATTGACTGAGGAAGTCATCATCTTGACTTTCTATCAGGATACAGACAGTGAGAGGTATTTAAAATGCTGAAGAGCAGAGAGGTCATAGGGATAAATGACTCAATCTGCAGAGAATGTGTATATCCCTGCTCATAGTTTAACAAAGGAAGATAACTTTTACCTAGATCCTCTTAGTACCTAAATATAGAAAGCCCGAAATTTTTCCCACACATGCAAAACTTTTATTCCGTGTGGTCTGTACAGGCTGCTCTATGTATTGTATGGGGTATTACATGAGATAGATCACCCCTAAACTAGTAGGGACAGAAGACATGTCCAAATTGACTTACTACTTAGTTTCATCTGAATGGTAGGAAACACACTGCTGGTTTTGGTTGGGTTGGAGTTAATTTCCTTCATAGTGGCTGACATGGGGCTGTGCTTTGCATTCTCTCTGCAAAGTGCTGACAACATGGGGATGTTTTCCTTATTGCTGTGCAGCATTTCACCAGAGTCAAGGCCTTTTCTGCCTCTCACCCCATCCCACCAGCAAGGAGGCTGGGGATGCACAAGAGGTTGGGAGCTGACCCCAGCTGACCAAAAGGATATTTCAGACCATATGGCATCATGCTCAGTATATAAAGCTGGGGGAAGAAGGAGGATGGGGGATGTTTGGAGTGATGGTGTTTCTCTTCCCAAGTCACCGTTACTTGTGATTGAAGATGGCTTTCCTAGGGATGGCTGTACACCTGTCTGCCCATGGGAAATGGTGAACAAATCCTTGTTTTGCTTTGCTTGCAAGTATGGGTTTTGCTTTACCTATTAAACTGTCTGTATCTCAATCTATGAGTTTTTTCACTTTTACTCTTCTGATTCTTAGAGTGAGGGAGCAACTGTGTGGCTGGGGTTAAATCTTGACACATACCTTTGCTACGTGAACCTAATTGCAGATTTCAAAGCCAACCTATGTGATCCATATGAATTTGCGAGGTAGAAGCAGTTATGTGTAGATGCTGAAAAATATTTGTCACAGATTGTGATGCAGGTGCTTGTGCAGCAGATGGCATTTTGTTTCTGTTGGCTGTGGCAATGCAAACCAGTGTTTCCTTCTTTTTAGGTGTGCTACAGCATGTTTGGACACTCTTGTAAATGGATACTTTGCTGGCACAGGCCAATATTACAATATCTTCTAACACATAAATGACCTCTACAAAGACAAAACAGATGACCTGCTGTAGTTAGGACAAGAATGTTTCATTTGAAACATGGAACACAATTGCGATGAGACACCAGATAAATATTCCTAAAACTCCGCTAATATAAGTACCAAATGTGATAATGAGTTCATTATTCTTGGTCTTACAGGAGTAAGCAAACATCAACTACAGTGCACAGTACTTTTTTGTACTTTTCTTCTAAGTGTTTTTTTTATAAACACCATTATTATTTGCATTTGTTTCCTTAAATGTATTCAGCTAAATATGCATGTGTCTGTACACTTGATCTGATCGCCACGTAATCGGATTTCTTTGGGATTGCCACACTGGAGAGGGTCTGTGGAGGTGCCACAGAAATTTTATCTGTAATATAGTTCTAGAGAATATAGAGGAACACTCTTCACAAGGAGACCTAGCCAAAAGACAGGAGGCAAAGAATACCATTTGTTTCACGAAAAAGAGTCTCTCTAGATAGAACAAATAAATTCTTCAGTATGAAGACAACCACTGGAATAAGTTGCCTAGACAAGCCAAGGAAATTTTATCACTGGAGATGTTCAGGAACTGACCTGATAGGACTCAAGGTAACCTCATCTAAGGGCCTGCTTCCAATAGCAGGTTGGACCAGGTGTTCTTCAGAAGTCCCTTCCATCCTAGACTTTTCTATGATTCTATGATTTGGTGATAGCTATGAACTGCAGGACAACATATAATTATGCTCTTCAGTTTTACTGTTGTGTATATGCATACATCATCTCTTAATAATTTCTACTTTTGTTCAAATCTTTACTGGGGTCTATTAGAAGATAATTAATATAACTTAGGTTTGAGTATTTGCCATCCACATAGTGCAGTCATTTCTACAATCAAATATTCTTACTTAGAAAATGTAACTGAAGTTGAGAAAAAATTCACAGATGTAGCTGAGGCCATAATCCAGGACACTTCTTTAAACAGGAGAGACTTTGTCTCAAAAATTAGCTGCCCCTTGCCTTTTTGTGGATGATTGGTTTGTTCATTTTGAACTACAGGCAGAACATTTAATTTGACATAAGTGGCCTGAGTTTTGGATTCATTGCAGTTTCACAGTATTTTTCCAGTACAGAAATTCAGACAGAAGATTTATTTTACTAAAGGACACGTGGAGGCAAACCTATACAAGTGGTAATTGGGAGGTCACAAAGGCTGATGAAAATTACTTCAGAAACCTTCTTGGCTGGACTAGATGAAAACAGAAATAATTTGATGGTACTGGCTGCCCTTTCTCCCACACAAATTTACTGATGAAGTTTTAGCCAGGGCTAGATTCCTGAGTTCTGTTATTCCCTTTCACAGGAGATGGAGATTGTTTTCTTTGTGTCCTTGTGGTGATCAATTGTTTCTTTAAAGAGAAAGCTTTGTGTAAGAATTCTCCCTTCATTCCAAAATAGTGCTCCCACTCATTGGATATTATGCAGGAAAACCCTGCAGGCTTCCTCATCTTCTGTCATGTTTTTAAAAGAGTGCCTGATCCACTCTTGAGGAACTATAAAAGAAGAAGTCCTCTGAATTGTAAGTGGAAAAGAAATTACTGTCTTAGACTCAGGTACCAAAAAATGCAGTAAAAATATAATTAATTAGTTCTTCTAAGCTAGCTCTTTTTAATGAACCAGGAATTAAATCTCATGCAAAGGCCAGGTCTCTACATTTTTTTCAAGAATGCAGAAGTTAATTACAATGTGTACACAAGTGCATAGATTCACAAGCTCCTATGGGCCTGAAACACCGCTCAGAAAAGGCAATGCAGACCTCTGTGACACAGAAGGGCACAAAGGTAAACTCAGCATGGATTTTCAAGAATCCAACTGCTATCAAAATAACTAGCAATCCTACATAAGCCCTTAATTCCAAACTGCTGCAGGACTGTCCCTTAATTCACAGGACAGAGCATCTCGAATCACCTATGTGCCCTGTCAAGCACTTGCATTTTCCTTTGCTATCAATTAAATAAAACAAAAGATATAAATTAAATGAGCTCCTGATGATGTAAAAGTTAGGTAAGCATTTTATTCCCTGGTGATATAAATGAAGCAGCAGAAGCTCACTTACTGCTATTCCCACATTCATAGCAAATAAGACTCCCATCCCTCCTCCTTGAAAAATGTGTGCTTTGAATATGATCTTTGGGTAGAATATTCAAAAGTCTCTGTTTTATACCATAAAACCTTCCTCCAGGAGAAACCCTCTTGAATTTATTGAGGTTTTTTTGACAGATTGCATATACCAGGAACTGGCAACTTCTGAATTAATACTTAGGTGTTTATTTCACCATTATGAATAAAACATATCACCCAGAATTTGTGATCCATTGATGCTGTTTTTAAAAAAGGTGACAGGTGAGGTAAGAGGTAGGAAAAAAATTCAAACAATGGTGTCTTGAAGCTACAGACTTCAAGAGACTTTCAAAACTTTCTTAGTTATTAAAAAAGAAATAGTCTAGCATGAGTAGTTTTCCAGATGACCTTATTTTCCAGTCCTGAAAAGTTGGCTTGTTTTCTAGAAATTAACATAATCTCTGTAAAGCTTACTACTTTTGAAATAATGCCTCTTTAAATGTTCTGCATATGTCCCAGGAATGGGGGACCAACTTGAATTTTGTGAAATTTCTATCATCCCTCTATGATTAAAAGAAGGATTTTATGCATTTTATGTAGTACATAAATTTTAGTGTGGAACCATTACTGTACTTTCCATTGTTTAATGAAATGTGCTTGACACTTATCTTTCTTGCCACTTGTTAAAAATCCATTCACATGGAATCAGATATAATTAAAAGGTAATTTAAAATTTTTATTCTATTTTATAGTTATTTCCCATTTAGAATTACCTCAAGCACTGTTCTCAGAATAAAAATACTCAGGAGGTAAGTAACTCTAACTAGGCTTAAAAAAGCTCCTTGATTTTCACACATACATTTACATATATAAAATTTTATGCCAAGTGTGTTTAAATTAGATATACCAATTACAACACCTTGTTCACACAATATGTTCATGGAAAACCCCAATGCTGAAAATCCCACTTTAATGCTGAACCCTCAGTACACAAAATTTGGAAGTGATGTAACTGCTGAAATTGTCATTGGCATCTTCCTGGATCTTCTGAATGCCTGGAGGTGCTGGGTGAAAGGCACAGGGTTCCAGCAATGTATTCTGACCACATGTGTTCAGCATCCCAAATCCTGTCTTTTCCAACTCCTCCTCTACTGACAGACAAAATACCACTTCTGAGGTATCACTCAACATAGCTTTTGGAGCCATGTACTCGAAAAGCCAATTACCAGTGTTTGACCTGTCACTGTTCATGGTATCAATGGTTCTACTTAACAAGAATCAGGGGAGAAGGGAGCAGAGGAGAAGAAAAACTCCCTCACACTGCAAAGTAATACTGGGTCATAAAGTGTGAGCACAGTTTTGCTCCTCATTGAATAAAAGAGTTGTTAACAGGTCTGTCAAAATGATATTTGCATTACCAGAGCAGTGAGACTCATTGGTATTAACAGGAATAAGGTCAAAACTGTCTTCTGAATGAATACAGACTGTATCTGGATGGCCTGGACTTCCCCTATAAACACCCTGCTTTCAAATATTAAGCTGAATCTCTCAGAAAAGAGATCTGAGGAAAGCAAATGAAAACAAAGGGAAAGCAAAAGATGAAATCCTTGAAAAACAGGACCAGCAAAACATCAACAAGTGAGCTGCATGCAGGGAGACAGGACTGACTTCCTAGTACTTTTTCTGTTATGGACTAGATATTTTGAATTATTGTTTAAAATAACAACAAGAAAACTTACAAGAAAAGATGTTACAGAAATTCTATCCTAGTAACTCCACATGCTGACTTATTTACTTTGCAAAAAAAAAAAGGGGGGGGTGTAAAGAATATTAAACATCACCTTTTCCAAGATATGTTAAACTGCCAAATTTTCTTGCAAAAGGAGATCACTTGAAATAGAGTTACTTAGATCTGATTCTACACATACAGGTGCACAAAGACAGAAAACACAGGAAGTAGTTACAGGCACTGTAGGAATGAATGAGCACTGAGAAAGCATTTGACTGGAATGACTGTACACCACAGGCTAGAGGGCATCAAATGGAAAAATCAAGTGGAAGATTCATTAGTTGAAAAAGAAATATCTTTTCACACAGTGCATTGCTAAATTTATCTTTGCTATTGCAGGCAGTAAATGCTAGAATATACACAGATTTGAAAATAGATTTAACAGATATACAGAAAAAAATCTGTCAAGAACTACTAAACAAAGATACACCATGTTGGACACTGGAAGTTCCTATGTCCCGGCAGAGACTATCACTGAAGTATGAAATATCACCAGAGAATGAAATACCACTTTGTGATTTCCCTTTTCTTGTGTTAGTTCCTGAACATATTTTTCTGGCCACTGTCAGGAACTAGACATTGATCCAGCAGGATCTTTCCCTTGTACCTTTTGGTACATTTCAAGCCTACAGATTCTTTGTCGATGATCTTCATAATAAATTTCTAAGGACAATTTGGCACTTTTTTTTTAACCAGAAACACTTATGGTGAAATTCTACCAATCACCTGCCACAAGGAACTGCCAAGCAATTGTGAATGCCTTGGTTCTACTTCCAGGTGGCACTGATAGTGCTAGAGCATAGTGCCAATAACGCTAAGGTTGCAGGTTCAATCCCAGCATGGGCTATTTGCTTAAGAGTTTGACTTGATGATCCGTGTGGGTCCCTTCCAACTCAGAATAGCCTGTGATTTAGTGATATAATTAGAGCTATAAGAGAGGCATGAAGCTATGGGTTACTAGAATGAGACACGCTTTCCTCTGATGTCAGTGACCATCACATTGAATACCAAGCAACATCATACTTAAAGAGCAGTAATTTTAGGGCAGAGGTCTGAAAGGACTTACATTTGAACACAGTATACCTGGCTTACCAAAGTAAAATCTTTAGCCAGAAAATCCACTGCCATTACAAACAAGGTATTTAGTTACTCCATGTCATTTCATTACTGCAAATGGATAAAATAATATTGTGGAATTGAGACATGCTCAATGGGGGGAAAAAAGTACTAAACAGAAGGAAGCTCATTAGAGGCTAAACAAAACAAGTCATTAAGGATTTAAGGATTTTGTTTTAAAGAACAATATAAGGCATACACATACATTTTCAAGCTTTGGGAATATATTCAGCACTTTTATAAAACTGGCATGATTTTAAAAGGGATCTGTTGCTGTTCTGCAAACTCTAACACTTGGTCACTTTGAAAAATTCTGTGTGTTTGACAAGTTTGTTGTGTGTGGGTGTGTGTGTACACCTGCACTGACATAAGCATATGTAGCAAAGGTATTTGCAGGACGTGAAATGGAGAAAAGCTGTAATGATTCTGAAATGGTTGGCACGCATGTCTGTGTAGTTTCAAAATCACAGGCTGCTTGTATTAGAGAGCAAAAATATATACTATGTTTTTATGGTAAACAGTCCCAAAATATATATTTAGGATATGATAATTAGATGCATAGAGTAGAAAAACAAGCATGTGCAAGTACGCTCAGGAGGTCTTAAATTTCTTATACTCTTTTCAAAGAACATAGAAACAACTGCAAAAAGAGCTTCTCCTGACATTTTGATTGGTGCTTTTTTGCCCTGAACATAATTGCTTATACTACTGCCTAGAGGGTACCTCATCCTCCTTGAATTCACGTTATTTTTAGTGCAGAATGGAATGTAGCACATTGCAAGCTTTTTAACTATCCCAAGGCACTGACTGTATAACCAAAATATATCTGATTCAGAGGTTTTTTGTATGTTTTAGAAGATAAATATTGTTTCTTTACTTTTTTTAGTTGATTTTGCTCTCTTTTTTAAAAACCTCATTGAAATATTTTAAAAATGACTGAAGTATATGTTTCTTTTCAGAAGGGTCAATGCAAAGGAATCTGAATTCTTTGGTAGGTGCTTAATTATACCTTTTCTACAAGGCTCCTTGCCTGAGTCTGAGATCTTCCCATCTTAGTTTTTAACGTGATATCTGGAATCCTCTGACTTATAAGCAAAAAACAAAGGCAAGTAGCTTTGCAAAGTGAGTATTCTGCATTCCAGCTACAGGAGAGAATGTGATGGAAGGACAATTTAACATACCTAAGGTATCACTATCTCTGAAGAAGCTTATTTCTCTCCATTCCTCAGAGAACTGATATAACGATATTGTCAACGCCAGAAGTTAGAGGGAATGAATAAAAGAAAAAAATCCAGGTCTCACTCTTTCCTTCAGATTTTGCAAGGTGTCCTAGGGTGACTGTAAGCCTCTCTGGAGCTCCAGAATGAAAAGGAGTAGTGGGAGAGGCATGAAATGGATGTCTGAACAGATCAAGTCAGGGTCAGACTTGTTATGTGAAACACTGGAAGGAGTCACTCTTGCTCAGTTGGGCATGACACAGTGAGGATCAGTGCTGGCGGACTTTACAGAAAACTTCATAGCAGACGTGTGCTCCTGAGAATGTCTATGTGTGTAGGGGAGCACCTGTGTGCACACACACGTATATGTGTCTAACACAGGGGGAGTTTGGCAGAACAGTATTTTACAAAACAAGAATATACACTGGTAATTTTCAAGGAAACACTGCCAAGACAAAGAAAATTTAGTTGTTGTACATTGGAAAACAAAAAATAATGACCATTTCTACCATTTCAGTGATGCCCAGCGACAGGATGAGGAGTAAGGGCCATAAACTAAAACATCAATATGAGGAAAAACTTCTTTACACTGAGGGTGGCAGAGCACTGGAACAGGCTGCCCAGAGGGTCATGGAGTTGCTGTCTGGAGACATTAAAAACCCATTTGGATGTATTCCTGCGTCACCTGCTCCAGGTGACCCTGACCTGGCAAGGGGGTTGGACTAGATCATCTTCCAACCCTAATGATTCTCTAATCTCATTGTGAATGATCTTATGACTTTCTCCTGCCCCTGCTCATCCTTAGTCAAAATTGTCGCATTATTGTGAGCTTAGGGAGAGCCAGGGAAATTCCTACACATACGCATAAAAATATGCATTTTCAGTCACACCTTAAAGATAAAAAGGTATTTATTGAAACTTTTATCATCTCTTACAAACTGCAAATTTCAATAAGTTTCCACAAGTATGTTTTCCACTTATTTTCACTAATATTTAAATGCATTACAGGCTTTCAAGTCAGTTTTTCAAGGCAAACACATTTGAAACAAAGAAAATATGAGTGGTGCCAAATATAAATGCAGATCACATTATGGCTTTCATGGAGAAAATCTGTTACAACTCCTGAACTCCTACACAAGCTGAAGCTTCAGGAAATGAGCTGGGAAAGATTGATCTCCTAGAACTGAACCAGAAAACAATTTTCTTCTGACATCAGGAAAGCTTTTTAGAGAAGCTTGATGCAGATCTGTTGATATCACAATTCAAAGATTAAAAATGACAGCATGAACAGTTTCAGTTCCTAGAGCTATTGCAACCAGTTTGATTATATTTTCTCAACTCTCAAATCCACATTAAGGAAAAGCTTTTATTTATGTACTGCTTCTGGCATCCCATGATGCCAGAATTATCAATTCAATTAACCTTCATACCAGACAAGCTAGACTTCTCCTACCAGAACCAAGGTTAGGTACAACTTGGCCTCACTCATGGTACTGGATAATATGGACTTCAATTTGGCTGACAGTCAGATTTTAACTCATCTTCTTTCTATGATCAGTTCTGCTGAATACGCCTGTCTGCTAGCCCTCACCTCTGCAATGCTTTCACAGGGGCTTAATTATGTCTTGACAAAAACTAATGGATGAATGCAAAAATATTTATTCTTAGCAGCTCACTGTTGAAAGTTAAAGAAAAATAAGCAGTGTGCTTATTTCAAGTTGCTCCCTTTATTCTTTCTACAGACAATAATATAAAAAGACAGCAGCCGGAGCATGTAGCAGAAGCTATAAAAATAGCATGTGTTTTCACTAGAGAAGTGAGCTGTTTCAGTTAGAACTGCTTTACATGAAGATGTTATGAATATCTGAAGGATAAGAGTGTATAGAAACCAAATTTCACAGCTTAGTACCTAGAAATAGTGAAAAAGCAAACAAAAAAATGAAAAGACACAAACATACATATCAACTGCTTCACCAATCATCATGAATGTATACTCAAGAGGTCAGTAGTAAAACCTTGGCCTTCTCTTCCTGGTATCTGATTTCAACAGAACAACAAAACCAAAAAAACCCAAAACTTAAAAATGATTTAAAATTTGCAACCATCCCAAGCACTGAAAGCAGAAAGATGCCATGTGTGTGAGAGACAAAACAGCTAATGGAAGATTAGGTTGCAGACCTGACTTGCGTATTTCATTCTGGAAAACATTATTAAAACATTTGTATCTCTTTGTCAGCATGACTTTCATGTTGGAAACCTAGTTTGTGTGAAAGATTTCTCACATCTTGAATTTCGGCAATAGGTCTAGGACACAGAAACACTGATAATAAATGATTAGAAGGATGCTTTAGTCCAAAAAAGAGAGGAGTGAACATTCCCAGAGCAAGAGCCAACTTGAAAAATGAGAGATACCTTCAAAAATGAGAGATTCAAGTGCTGCATCCGTGAATTTATGGAAGCTCTCCTAATAAACAGATCGTTGTTTTCCAAATTTCTAACAATGGATGGATGTGTAAACTCCTTTGACAATGATCACGGAGAAGTGATCATTGGCACTAAGAAATGTATGGTCTAATTTAAAGAAAAGACAGCACTAACTGTTTCTGGATGTGAAAGAAAAGGAGCAGTAGCTGAGAAAATGGGAACCGTGATGGTGATGATGAGTGGAGAAAGGTGATAAGCATATTGGCAAGAATAATACTGGAATAACATAGTAAAATCAAAAAAAGGAATTCCAGTATCTTGATATTGATGCAGTAACGCTTGTTAACATATCATTGCAGAGAATGGATATAAGATGGATATCCTCAACATCATTGGCAGTGCAGTGAGAGCCTCATTCTCCGGGGAATCAATTATTTGTATCTTTGTCTTTTAAGACCAAACATAACTACAAAGTCTTAGCAGCATACATTAAAACGTATTTCTGACATATCCCCATAGCAAAAGGTGAATGTCTGGTTTCACACAGGCCACACTGCTTTGCTTCTCAGCATAGCTTTTGCACCACAAGTGAGACAGGGTCTGTACTGCCTTCTGAACCAACCCAGGTGGAAGTCAGGAACCTCTACAAAGATCCTGCCAAATTTGTGCCACATACCCTTAGAATACTAACTGAAGTGACAATGCCAGGGACCTGCTATTCTGTGAACCTAAATTCACAAATGCAGGCTTTGTTTTCTGCTGTGAGAGGAGAGAGATGACCAGCTTTGAATGTTGACTTTTATCCTTCTTTGTTGCCATTATCATCTAAGTCCTTAACCTAAATCAGGATCCCAGCCTAGGCACTTCAATAAGGTGCCTGCTGCTACACACTATGATTTTTGGCTTCATTAATGTGAAAGCACCCATTTGATTAAATGTCAATGAAATACAGGTTCCTAATTCATTAAACTTGGATATTTATGTCATTTAACATTATCCATTGAAAATCAGGCATTTTGCCTAATTATCTGTCTAGATTTCGTCTGTAACAGAAAAAAGAGAGCACCCAACTTGGATGGGATGAGTCCTTCCCTGGAGGGTAACTATGACTACAGTCAAGTGCAGATGACTAACTTAGACTACATGCCTAACTTTTCGCATGGCTAACAAAGTGACACAAATCCTGTCCCTTGACACTAAAAAATTCCAACCTTAATCTAAATGAAGGAGATTTTTTTTCCTTGAACGTAAGTGTTCAAAAACTTGATGATAGTTGCTTCTAAACTCCTGAGAGTTGGATTAAATATAAAAACACGAAAACTTTTGTTTATGTTGCTTACTTCATAAGCATACAGTATTATCATGATTTTTTTTTCAGTGTATGTCAGAAGATAATCTTCTTTCTTAAACATAATTTCATTTAAGTGCATGAAATTTTTATTCTTGGCAGGTTTCTTTTACATGGATTAAAAATGTGAATCCAATTGCTCTAAGTTAGCAATGAAAAGCACAGACACTGGAATCAAAGTAATAACTGCAAAATCAACAAATGATTGTACATGAATTTAGGATCAAAAGTACAAATTGTACTTCTTCTCTCCATCTTAGAGACAAACAAAGCTGAATACTATAGAAAGCACAATAAGAAAATTTTATGTTTGCTCTGGGGATGTAAGTTTAGATTGTTTGGCATGTAAATACTGCTTTAGTTTAATAAAGATTCCAACTCTACAAGCAACCAAGTATCTGAGTTTTCCAAAATCAACAGGATGCTGTGATGATCAGTCATAAAACAATAATTCAAATTCTATTCTATTCTAATAAATGCAAAATTCTGCTTAATATAAATATTTGATCTGAAACTTTTATTCAAATGTACTTTAGAGAAAAATGTAGAAGGACTCAGCACTATCTCTTTAGAAACTAACTTGCTTTGTCTTGACTGAAATTAACCAAAATACCACTTACGTATTCTTGCACAAAAGGGAGGAAGTGTCAAATTGATATTTAGAATATATGTGCCAGAATCATCTTTACCAATGTTCAGAAATCAGATACTCTCCCTGTAGATAGTAGGCCGCCAAAAGTCTTATTATAAATCAGGGATTTTCTAATCTGAGTAGTGAAGGAGAAAAAGTAACTGTGAAGTGATAAAAAAAAAAGTATTAATTGCTATGTCTCCCTGACAACAAGAACAGAAAAAATAGAGTAGATTTTAAGATAAGAGGGATTAACACATAAATATTTATTACGTTTTTAAAAATTCTTTTCAAAGACATCTACCCTCTGCTGCATTAATTCTGGACAACTAGGTGGCAGTAGATCCCAGTATAGACCTCCCCACTGCCTCCATCACCATCACCATCACCATCACCAACACCACTACCACCATCAAAAATTCCCAAGCATTACAAAACAAGATTCCATGACAGTTCTGCCATTTTTGATGACGCTCAAATCCTAATTTACTTTATTCTACTGCAATTGTGCCTTCTCAGGGGACAGATTGCCTAATGGATTCGTTTTATTTCTTTTATGCTTTTGCTGTGAAAACTCTGCAAAGACTAATAAAGTTTGCTTCCCTGCCTCTTTTTTGCAAAGCTTTTAAGCATTTCAAATGTGACCCTGAACCACTGGCATCAAATTGAGTTATTCAGACATTAAACATTGTTGAAAACAAGAATCTACCTCAACAGACAAAACCAGCAAAGAATCTATCATTACCTCCTAGCTTCTTTATGAAAGTTTCTGTTTTCAACAACAAAAAGTGAGATTTAAGAGAGAAAATGAACATGGCAAAAATCTGTTACTACTCAAAGCACAGAGGCAAGATAATATAGTTCTAAAAGCAGCTCATTTTAAATAAATATATGTATACTATAAGTAGATATACAACATGATATATAGGTAGATATATACATACACCTCTGCATATATATACACCTCTGAAGCACTTGCTGCTTTGATATTGATTTAGGGGGTAAAAAAAAATCATATATATCTCACAGTGTGGAGCAGAACTGGAGGGAAAGGAACATGTACATCAGACAAGTACCCTCACTGGTGAGCATGTGAATTTAATTAAATTAGAAGAAAAATGTCCCTACTGCATACTGTTTACTCCTCCAAGAACTTCTGTTGCCAGGTAGTAAGGCATGGGGAAAATATTTATAGTAATGGATGCCGTCTGTACTGATGTTGTGAGTGTGCACTGGTGAGCACAGACAGCACGTGTCTGATATGACAGGGATCTGATCTTCCTTAAGGGATTTTCTCTTTGAAGCAGAGAACTACACTTATGTGAGATTTCAACAATTTTGAAGTGGACGTATATGCCTGATTGACTCAATGGGCCTAAGCCCTAAACCAGACTTTTTCTGATTCCTCACCATTCTGGGAATTTGTGTATGAACACAGGGATGTCTCTTCAGCTTTGATTCTCCAGTAGTAAAATAGGGACACAATAAACTTGTCTGACACAAACTCTAAAATAAACCCTCCAAAGTTAGTGAGGTAAACTGGGTTTGTTATCCCAAGCATAAGGTAAACAAAGAAAATGCTAATATTGTTAAAATTATATATAGATATAAAAATATATATTTTAACTGTGGAATTCCAGGCGATAGGATTATACAGTTAAGATTACATGGTCAAGGAAGTTAGACCATGGCTCATGCTCAGAGATGCTTGAGATGCCCGCTCTTTCCCTTGTGGAATTATAAAACAGCAAAGTGACTGTACACATGGTTTTAGCCACCAATGGGTTCATCCTTAGGCTATTTGCAAATTGCTTCT
This sequence comes from Orthonyx spaldingii, assembly GCA_013397795.1. Classification (NCBI taxonomy): domain Eukaryota; kingdom Metazoa; phylum Chordata; class Aves; order Passeriformes; family Orthonychidae; genus Orthonyx; species Orthonyx spaldingii. The sequence goes on along the minus strand of VZTJ01004215.1, from coordinate 714,912 downwards.
CAAATCTCATTCAGATTATGAAACACCAGGGGTCTAAGAATGAGTGCATTAGGTTAGATCAAAGGTCCATCTGTCCACTACCCTTTTTCTGACAAGGACCAGCCAAAGGTTTCTGAGACATAACAGATGAAAGACAGAGTAGTCTTATTTCCTGTGTGCTTTCCCAGGAAAGCTGGGATATACACTTGAGAAGCAGTGCCATGCAGCTTTCATTGCTGTAAGCTACAGACTATGCTGCAGATGAAGGAAAGATAGTTCATAAAGCAAGGGTGGCTTGAGGATAATCTCATGGCTGGATTCAAATATTCTTGTAGCTGCCCCATAAAAAAAATGTATGTCTCTCAAAATTGTTCTCCAAAAGTATCTGCTACTCTTCAGTGACTAGAGAAGGAAATCTATGTGAATATTTCAAACTCCATGTACAACATTATAATATATTGGTGAAGTGAGATGAATTCAGGTGTTTAAACCTTCATAGCATTTTTAAGGAATTTCACTGGCTGCAAAAGCTGTTAAAGGAGCAGGTACTAAAACAGTAGAGTAAGCCTAGAATGGAGTAGTCAACAAGGCAAACATGAGTTTCTCCATATAGAACAAAGTTATGGGAATCCTAAAAGTTTGTAAAATTCTGATAGGAAACAGAAAAACATAAAAAACCCCAACATATTAAGGAGAGGACATAAAACTAGACAAGAATAATATATATACAGGCTTTTATATTAATAATAAAACTTTTAAAATCCCCGTGGTTGAACTAGAATTTCCGTTATTAAAACCTCCACAATATTGACACAAAACATATCTCAGAAACTTGGTAGAAGAAACAGGCAGTAGGAGCCTAGAGAATCAGAGAATGCAGAACAGGCAACGTATTATCCAGATGGAGAGAACCTGGCACCAGTGAAAGACTGGGGCTATATGTTACACAAATTCTACAGTCAATACAGTGAATAAGGTAAATGCATATACAAACAGCACAGGATCCACGTGCATTGCAACTGTGTCCCAAACTGAAAGAAATGTTCCGCGCATGTGTAAATGAGGTTTATAAAGTAATTTCAAAATGCAAAATAGTATTCAAGGCCTAAAGACAAGCAGTAATAACATTGGGAAGCCTTTGTTTACCCTCATGTGTGTTTAGGAAAGGGCAGAAGGAAGATAATAACTTTTTACTCGTGACTCCTTGCTGACCTACATAGCCAGAGAACACCTAAGTGAAGAAGTACCTCATGGTTTAGTACTGAGCAAGATCTATTTCATGGCATAAATATCAAAAAGCTATTCTGTAACAGTGATAAAAATGCTCTTACATTCAGATTTTACTTTACAAGTAGAAGGTCAAATCCATCTATTACAATGAATTTAAATTAAAAAATTAATTACTTAAAATCATAAAATTTTTGAATAGAAATTTAAAGGAATGGACAAATGACAGAAACTGGGAAGGGGGGTGTATAAAGTAGCTTTAAATATCCTGTCTTAGAAGCACAGAATACATCTACCACCTACAGAAAAACTCCAAGAAGGTCAACAAGACCTTCTTGCAATGTCAAATGCAGTGCAAAGAAGACTTAAAAGTCAATGGATATGTTTCAGAAAAGAAAGCCATATGGTAAGGAAAGAATAGAGAAAAAAACCCCGAAACATAAATTCTAGATTTTTTGGTATGAAAATAATGGCAGATCATGAAACACTTTGAGGGACTAGTTTCTAAAGAAATAAAATCTAATAAGAAAGCTTTTAAGGACATAAAGAAAGCAGGAAGTCCACAAGAGCAACAGACTATTAATTGAGTGTGTTCTGAAAAATAAAACCAAAGCAAGAAATTAAAATAAACAATGTTGGCCACAGACAAGGTCAAAGAAGGCCCTGAACTGTGCCAAAGACTGATCTTCTACAAAAATTCAGGAGAAAAGCTTTTGGAAGATAATTGACCCAAGGTCAATTTGTTACTCTCCAACACCTGATAGCACTCTCTCAAGACTTCTAAAGGATCTCAGATATAACAAAGATGACATACAGCAGTAGTAGATAATTTGTCACCTACATAAACTCTGGAGTGAGAGGAAAGGAAAGTGGCGAATGTGACTAACTTTAAAAAAGGGATTCAGGGTACAGCATGAGAAGTGAGAACCTAATCAGTCTGACTTGATATCTAGGCAAACTGGTAGAAATATGTAACAATACAATCAATAAATATGTGGAAAATATAATGGCAAAAGTTAAAACAGCTGCTGCAAAGGAAAGTCATGCTTCAAAATCTGTTAAGAGTGATAAAGTTCTAAAAAGAAAGTCAACACTACCACAAAAGGCAAAAGACATCAAAGAAATCCTCTAAGTTCCTTTTTAACTTTGGGGCAATAGTTTAGGGAGAGTGTGAAGACAGGCATAAATGAGAAGGAAGTCAGGATTGTAGCTGATAGATTTCTTGTGCCTAAGCTTGATATCATCTGTATAACTGATGCACCAAATGCCAGAGGAAAGGGCCCCATTGGGAAGATGAGCAGGATCAATGTCACACCTGGAGACTAAGTAGTGTGTTAGGGTCAGCCTGGATTGCTGCAGAGGGTGAAGTTTATTGCACAAATAGATGGTGACTATGAGCTATAGTACAAACCCTTTTCACTTGAGCTATGATGGCAGACATAGATGAGAGGAGGGGACATGTGGCAGAGGGCGGGAAATGCATTGCAAATGAATAGAGCTGTAAGGATACAGAAAATTATTCTGTTCTTAAACCAGCTGAATGGTGTCTTGGAAAAGCAGATTCTATTCTTACGTGTTTTGTGCTGCTAAGTAAATCACTTAAATTAATCTTTTACAAGTTTTATGTTTGTTCTACACACTTATGAGGGGCACCATAAAAAAGACAGAAAGGAGAGTAATAGTTTAGTCTTTGTAGCAAAGCCTGAATACTGCGCAATAAATAATGCATAGGATCACACATTGTACAATAAATGGACTAGTGGTTTATTAAAATGAGCTCTATCTACTCTTTGCACTTGAGGCCACACTTTTGGAATTACTATTATGTAATAGTGTAATTAAAAACTGACTCATGATGTATATCCTTAACTAAATTTGCACTGGCATATTTAATTCTAAAGGTTTACTTTCTTTTAAACACATTATATTATAATCTTACTTAGAATCGCCTAGTCATTTAATGCATTTTTGCTTTTATTGATTCATATTTAAATACATTTACTGAAGTAACATGAATAGCAAGTGTTTACATATGTTACATTCTAGAGTACATTGCAAATATTAACTAATTAGTCTTTTTCCAATAATCTGAAAGTAATACAATTTTTCTGATCAAGTTCCAGAAAAGAAATTAAGTCATAGTTGTAAGAACACAGCTCAAAAGGGATTATTAGACAGGTGTGATTTCTGGCACAAACATATTCACCTTCCTTCCTAGAAAATCATTCAGTATTTCATCATCTGAAAATGCCCTGGGACTTCAGCTTTACAGCCCATAAAGGCAGGGGAAAAAATACATCCCCAAGGACAGAGGGCATTACAATTTCATCATTTTCAACCAACCAATGCCTTTTACATTAACAGCTTGAATTATTTGACTCCTCCCTTGGAACAACATTCACCTTTTAATTATAGATGTCAAAAATTTTTCTGTGCAGCAATAAAAATTTATTTCCTTATGGAAATGGTCTTGATTAAAACAACAATTACCTTACAATCCTGCTTCTTCTTAAAGTCCAGTTTTTAGTTGAAAATTCAAAATATCATTCAATTAAAAATTCTTTTTGCTTTCTCTTCTAAGATAAGACAACCAATATTTCAGCACAGTAGAGCACAGTCATCATCAGCACTGAACCTATGATACCATCACATTTACCCCTCAGGAAATCTTTTCTGTTCCAGACACTTGATCAGTTGTACATTCATTCCAGTAATCTCGTATCATTGAGCTCCAGGAACTGACCTCTTACCTCCTTTCACCTTCGGCATTTTTAAAATATGTAACACTTTGCATAACATTCATTTGTTTGCATAAAATACCAGAAGTGAATGCATTTAATAGAACTGAGTAATAGTCTTTGAAGAGATGCTACTGTTCAAGAGAATATTTCAAAAGCAGAAGTATAAGTGAACCAGCGTCAGCCACCTTGGACATTTTTATGCATCAGAATGGTGTATAACATCCATTAGAATGTATGTAGAATCCACATACCATTAGGCCAGTCAACCCAACTGGTATGTCCAATGGCAAAGTGCTCTGCTCTGGTTAAACACCACTTGAGTCATGGAAACAGTCTGTCAGTGGCACGGTAGCTAGAAGGTCTGGTGGCTGGGGCAGCAGTTTTATTCTGGCCCAGCCCCACTCTCATGTAGTTACACTGTTGCAGTCTCAAAGCCATGAAGTTAAAAGATTTTTTAAAACATTATATTTATGACTTTTACTTAAGTGTTCTTTATTGCTATCACAGAGACAGAATTCCTAACAAGACTTCAGACTGAAACGTGGCAAGCATTGCTAGTGGTGGCCTCTCATTATTGCTTTTTGTTCACTACTTCCAGAGCAGGCAGCTAAAGCACAAAGCTACACTGCTGCCATTTAATAAGCAAAGGTGTAGACTTTTAAAGTAGTTTATGAATCAAAGATGCTACATTTCACAGCAAAGCCACTGGATTTCATATCTCAAGCTCTTCACTTTGGAAAATTGATTTGTGCTCCTAATTCACACAGACACTCTGAAAAATTTCCTGTAAGATTATCAGTATGATATGACATTGCTTACCATATATCTGAGCCATTTTCATTTCAGATCATTTTACCTCTTGAGACTGGTAAAGAGAAAAATGAATGCCCTTGATTTGGCCTACTTGGTTTGCATACTCAAGACTATCCCACCATCTCAAAATCATCTATAAGACCTCTCACTTATGTAAAATGATCAACTGAAATCGAGTATTTGTACTTCATTGTGGCAGAAAATACTTGTCCTTTTAACTTATTTCAAGTTTGCAATTCATACAGATATTTAATACTACAACAGGAAAAGCAGTATTGATTTCTGCATTGAATTCTACAATGACAAATTAAAAGTATATAAGAATGTCATGTAAACCTTCAGTGTAAAATATCTCAATTGTCTGGCTGATTATTTTTCAAGAATTGAAAGAACATATTTCTATGACAATTGCTGATGCACATGAAAGATGAACAAAAGCAGGAAATGACGGCTATAAGCCAAATACTACAGAGGAAATTCCCACGTGTTACCTCATGCTATTTCATGCATGAAATAGGGAAATGTTGATGACTTTGCTTCTCTATGTACAGATTAAAGCACAGTGATATATTTATTTAAAAGTTATGGACACCTTCCTCTCTGATGGTTTGTGAACAGGGTCAGAAAGACCAACATGAACTCCCTACTTATATTTGTTTTATGTGATTGACATTTGGGGTTTCAAGCATAAGAGAATGACTTCTTGGTCCCCAAATGAGGAGAACCAATCAAGCAAGTCAACTCTTCAAGCATCTTTAGCCCTCCCCTAACACATTGACCAGAGTATACTCTACTGCTTCCTGACTGTGGACCCTCTCCCAGTACCCTCCCCTGCAGTAGAGCTGTGCTGTGCTCATAAAGCATGGGCAGGGATATCTTTCACTAGTTTATAAGCAAAAAGATGGCCTGGCTGTGATTTAAATTTTTTTTTAATTACAAGAGTCTCTAAATTGACTTTAATTGAATACTAAACCAAATTTCTACATCTCTTTTATGATATCTTAATTTTTCCTTAAGGTTGTGCAATAGTAAACAAAATACTGCTATTCACTTCCACATATACTATTTTGTTCATTGCGATGAAGATGTTTCCCATCTTTTGCCACACAAAATACCAGTAAAATGCCTTACTGAAACTACTTTTAAGCACAATAAAAACATGTTCTTACTTGTTTAAGTTTCTTTAGATCTTCATCAAGTTCCAAGTTGTCCAAAATAACAGCAACAAACAAGCTGAGAAGAATCTACAAAACAAAGTGATTTGTTAAAGTTTATCTTATTTATCTTAAGAAGTACTATTAAATAACATGGAAAACTGACGGACTTGCTGATGTAAACAGAATTCTTGCTTTTGACATTTGTTGAACTAATATCACCTGCTACTATATATCTGCTAGCCATTTTGCAAGCAGTAAATTGTTTTTTATCTTACCCTGCAATTAGTATGAGTTTAAAAATGCTGAATGCTAGGTTTGATGACCAATGCATTATGTATGTTTAACAATATATTCACTAAACTGTACTTCACATGAAGAGAAAATTAATCAGAAATAGCAATGATGACAGCAACAATAATAATAATAATAATAGAAATGCAAATCCTAAAACATCTTGTAAAGCTAAGATGGTTTTCAGTTAAGGTGTGACTTTTTGGCCACCTGACACTCATTTACTTTATGGACTTTCAGAGGGCCTCTGTGAAAAGTAACTAACTCTACCTTGGAAGAAAAGTAAGCTGCTTCCTTATTTGCACACATCACAGGTTTAGGAAACTTATGTCACAGAACTGAAAATCATACACTTCCATTTTCTCTACATTAAATATTGTTTAGATATGTTTCTCGGAGGAAGAATCCCAGCAAGAAAAAAACTGTGTATCAGTATCAGATTATTACAGTTTTCTTGTGTACAGATACTGACCAGACACCAAAGAAGTTGAAAATGTGACTGATATAGCTGAGTAGCCGACAGAATTAGGAGAGTATGGTCAGTGAGGGAGGATATATCAGCATATATCATCAGATAACTTCTATCTTAAGGCAGTAAATACGTGTATATACATAAGTCAACAGCTGTCAGCAACTGCCAAGGTTTTAGTCTCTCAAGTTAGATGCAAATATCCTCAAACACACTGAGCTTCTACAGGCAAGCAGTAATTTCTGATATACCAGAGAGATACCAGAAAGAATCCTGATGCTTTTTTCTTAAAGAGGTACAGGCCTAGAATTTTTCTGTGGTCTTGGACCACTGAGTGACAACCAGAGCAAACCTTCCACCACTACTTGTAAATGAAGTGTAAGTTTACCTGTCACACTGGAAATTTATTCCCCATCTATGCAGAAGATGAAATTTAAGTGACTTAGTATACCAGACAAGGAGTTTGGAACTGAAACTGCATCTGAGATGAGTATGTGGACCTTACTCCAAGGCAGGATTTTCTTTCCCTCCATGAACTATAAAGGTACAAAAGACATACGAAGGACTCTGGCCCATAAATTTAAAAAATGTCAGTGTTCAGAAAAAACAGTGTTCTTTTAACAGAAAGCTGGCTTTAGCAATATGTAGATTTTCCTGATTGTATGTGCCACATAAACAATACACCATATAATTTTCAGTGATCCAACTACTACAAACAGTGGAAGTAAAGATGGCATTCAGAACAGCAAAGCAAGACAGAATTCTGATAAAATACCCTGCCACAGTGTCGAGGCCCAGAGAAGTTGACTTTAGTTTCAGGATGGACTGTGGTGGTGCACCTCCTCATCGCCCTCAGGCCACACTATGATCTGAGAAATGCTAATTAGGCCTCAGCCTTGATGAATGACACTGGGACTAAGCCCTCTTGAGCTTATCAGAAACACTATCTGTTCCCAGGAAGTAACAGGTGTCTAAAGTGCACATGTTTTTTAGTGAACAGCCTGGAAAACATATTTTTCTTGCCTGAAAAACAGCCCAAGAGGAATAATACTTTTGTTGTTGAACCTTTAAAAAAAGATACTGATTCAAATTGCGGCCAGGATGGAAAATGACTATGACTAAAGCCCACTATCTAACGATCCTATAAACAGAGGTGCAAAGTGAGATCCTTTTGAGGTCTCAATTCCCGGAAAAAGGGGTGAATGTGTATGTCTCAAACACCGATAATTGGATGGCTGTGGAGCCAGCCAAGGACTACTAGTAATAAAAGACAAGAATTGTTGGTAAAAACCAAGGACTGTTGGCATTAACATGCCGTGAGAAAGAACAAGGTTTGACTGGAGAACAGGGATGAAGCAAAGACAGGGCAGCACTTTTCAATGAGTTAAAACCACAACACAGCACAGTGCAAATGCAAGAATGACTTAACATGGACATGGGCATGGCACGTGCATGGACTATAGGGTGGGATTGACACCACCAGTGACCCCCAAAGCCCTCTAATCCATTTTCAGAAAGGCCTGAAAGAACAGACTGAGCATGATAATTAATTAGCATAAAAAGAGAGAAATCTGTCCATAAAAAGGTTTCCCCCCAAGCTCAAGTGGCACCCTTCAGTACCCTGGACATCCCACTGGCCACACCGACACAGATGGATCGACACTTATTAGCTAGATAATTGCCCCCAGGATCCTGGACACCTCATGAGCCAGACTGATGCTGCTTGATCGCTGCTGAAACCAGACTCAGCATCCCCCCAGCTGGATGAATGTTAGAAAGAGGACTAGTGATCTCTCTTTCTCTCTCTTTCTCTGTCTCTCTTTGTTTAATTCATCTATACCTGTTCCCTCTTTTACCCCTTTAACCAAAACCCACTGCTGTGTACTTTTGTGGTATGTCAGGGACTAACATAGTCATTTCCATGCCAAGTGGAACTTGCTGATTGTTTGTGGACCCTCTGACTTTTGTTATTCCTTTCAACCAACAAGTATTTATGAGTTTGAGGTACGTTCTCCCCCTTAAGGGTGGGTTGTCACAAAAAAACTACTTTGATCCCTAGTTGCTAATGAACAGTTTTGCTGTAATTCTGTCTGTACAGTATGGTGTTTTCCTTCTTCAGATATCCTGTACATTTTATGATACTCCAGTACATGCTGCTCAAAGCATACCAGTTAAGGAAGTGCAGTTCCTTGTGAAAAAGAAGTGCAGTACTCATTAAATATATCACTCCTTACAGTCTTGCTGACTCATGCACTGATATATATCAAGGTAAGACTTTCATTAACTCCCTTTTTGCTTTTTTTCAACAAGAACCAAAGACAGCGTACCACAAAAGAAAAGTTAAATGCAAACTTTTATTTATTTAACTTCCTTTGCTGCCATTTCAACTAATAACAGTCCTCGTTTCCAAGAGAGGGATTTTTGTTTCAGCTTCAATTTTTCTTTGCCTTCTAATGTGAAACCTATTAATTTCTTTCCAAGTCTCTACAGTCTGCTATGCCAAATGCCTGCTATTATCATTCTCAATTCTAATTGTCCCCCCTCTTTTGGTTCGTGAAAGTAATTTCTTCATTTGACTTTACTCTTGTTATTCACTGATGGCTGTTTATTCTTAGAATGCTTCTTTTTGATTTTAGTAGCAGCCCAGCCATTTTCATGCTCCTTTACCAGTTCCATGTTATTTTCTTTTAAATTTATTTTGCCCACAGACAACTCTATCCTACATAGTTTTTTCTCTTCTAAGGTCTGGGGAAGATCTTAGAACTGAAACTAACAATTTCATAAGCCCAGATAATTCTGCAAAGTTGTCTTTGCAGGTTTTCTTCCTTCATGTAGAATTTACATAGGTGAATAAGAAGAAAAGTGTACCCTTACGGAGCAAAGCAAGGACTGTGTATTTACATGCAAATTCCCTGCAAAAGGACTGAGGATGGTGTACTGAAAAGTGACTTTGCTCCTAGCAAAATCAGTGCTTTCAGTAAATAAATACAGAAGTCACAGATGACTCTTTCAAAATAGGAAACATAAAGTAGAATACTGAAATTGCTCTTACAGCTGAATTATTTCTCAATTAAGATGTTAATTTTTAGCAAAGAGCTCACTTGACACTATTTTACTTTATGGACTTGCTTAATACTTATCTAAAAAGTAAAAATGGACTCCTGATTAGAAAATATTCTTGATGAAGCATCAAAAAAACATCAATAAGATTCTCTTACCAATAACTGCTTTCAAATCCAGGACTAAAAACTCACTTTCCTTTTGCTTTACAACCCCAGTTTCCGAGGAGTTTTAAAAATCACTCCATCATGAAAAATTGTATTTTCTGACCCTTGTGAGCAAATTACATGTCCTATATATCTTCTGATACATACATTCATTTGGCTTATACTTTAATGCGATTACGCAGCTCTAAGAGCATGAAATGCCCTTTATTGCCATTTATAAAGTAGTCAAGTTTTCAATCCATCTGAAGGAATCATTGCACCCACAATTGTAGTCCAATTATTCAGTCTTTAGAAGGGAAATGGAATATACTGTAAAGTGAAAGAAATAGATAGAAGGTGGTGGAGATTGTATAAATACAGTTAGTACCTTATGTAAGTAGATATCTGAGCAAAGAAAGAAAATGGAATGAAGAAAGTGAGAGCAAGTGCATCAAAACTTGCAGTGAATGGAAAATACAAAATGAGCAACAGTAGGAGTGAATTACGGGTGCATAAAATGGTTACTTTCCTGATTGTGGTATTTTCTCTGTGTTGGTATTCAAATAAAGTAACAAGACCTTATTGATACAGGATAACCAAAGAAATGTTTTCCTTCCCATTTTCTCTATAAAAGAATGTAATAATCCCATTTGAAATGCACACAGAAAAAAACGTTGGGTTTTGTTTTTTTATATAATCCACATTTCTGTTTACATGCAGAAATTGCTGTATTAGTTCTCACCATTTATTGCTTGACACGCTATATCATGTACTTTCCATGCATTGATTTTGTATCGGGCAACAGGACAGTCGAGATAACTAGTTAAGGGTTTATATCTTAAGGTTTTACACTTCTCACTTTAATTGCTGTTGCAAAGAGAATGCAATGAAAGCTGAGGAGACCAGTTCTACATGATAATCACTTAACTCTGAAATCATTAGAGCTGTGAAGGTACAAGACAGATAACAATTATATTGTTAGTCTCGCAGTGTGACTTGAATCTAAGAAGAACAACATCTTACACCAGAACAAAGGCCACCACCTTGTGTCACATAGCTGAAGGGTAAATTTATTCTGCCACATCCATGAACTAAAGGCTGCCTATGCTAAAAATGAGCATCACAACTAGTTTTAACTAGCTGAGAATAATAAGTAATACGAGAGCTATGAGAATAATTCAAAATTAAATGAAGCACATCACATTTACAAGTGAAAACTTACCAGAGTAGCAAAAAGATGATATAGTATAAAATAAATAGCAACTACTGGTGCCCACATATGTCCTACAGCATTCAGTGTCTGATCCATGACATCTACCCATCCTTCCTGTGTGAGAATCTGAAACATTGACATGAATGCCTGCAAGAAAGAGAATTTAAAACATATTAACAACTCATACTAATATGGTTTTATTGACATATTCCAGAAGTTGATTTAACAGAGCAGAACACCTGTTTTGGTTTGCTTTTTTAAATCTTAACTTTTAAAGCCAAGTAGAAGGCTACTCATGAGCTAAAGGAGAAATAAATAGCTTGATCTTTGACAGAACTGTAATCTGTAATTTGTAACATAGTCCTAGCTTCATTAGCCCATACAAAGAACTTTTTGGTTTCTTTCAGGATTGAAAAAATAGGATAAATATCCTGAGCATCAGAGGTCATTGTTTTGAATTATATACTGTATTGTGATTTTTGATTATGCTTTTTCTTCCACGTTCCCTCTCTATAAATATACCGATAATAAAGTGTTATAATTAAATGTGACCATAAATTGTTATCTTAATAGCAGAAGCATTTTAGGCAGTCCACAGATGAGACTAACTAACACACAGCAAGGTCTCTGCACCTTCACTTGATTCAGCCAGTCAGAATTTTCCTCTATATTTTGTAAATAGCATTTTTTGTGGAACTACTCCGGTAACATTTTCAAATTCCTTGAGACCAGGTATACATGTCAAAAATAGAGGAAAAGATGGGAACGTTTCAAACAACTTTATTTAGTGAAAGCAGATAAGCCTAGAACCCAGATACCTTTGAAACCCCAGCTGGAGCCTATAGCACTGACCAGAATCAAACTCAACATGAGCAATGTGATTGCGAGACGTACATCCTACACAGACACTGAGGGGTGCACACTGCCTAGGAAACAGAAGTTTGGTAAAAAAGTGAAATGTGGATCTTGATAGTCTCAGCTGTCTCAATGAAGCCAAACTACTGCATAAGTGTCTTCTGCTTTTGCCTGACATTGAAAGTATTCTCTTCCCAGACAGCAGGGTTCAAAGCTGGTATCTTACTGAAGTTTATGAATAACAAAAAAGTGTTAGAAACTGAAGACATCAACAATGCAGTTTGCAGCTAATAGGATTCCTAGAATTCAAGATGTTAACACAGTTACAAGGATATATTAGATCTGTGCTCAGTGTGCCCAGCAGCAGCAGATTAACACATTAATGCAATGGCACCAAGAGAACAGGATTACTCTTGTCAAACCTGTGACAAAACAGTATCCAGACAGTCCTTCACATCAACTTACCCTAGGCAAAAATCTGTGCTGGCAAAGCTGAAAACACGTAGCTATACAAACTTATGTGCTTGGGAAACAATGGTTCTAATTCATTTTAAAAGCTGCTGGCAAAAATTACTGGGTGAGAGACTTCAAGTTTATATTACTATTATAAACCACAGGAAAATACTTTGCTTGGGCTCTTTATCAAGTTTACAGAGTTTTTCAAACAAAACAATGACTTCTCTAAGCAGTTTCTCCCAATGCAAAAAGAACCCTTAAGGTTATACCCCCACCCTTAAGGGAGTCCATTCCAGATTGTGATTTCTCACCTGCAGTGAAGGCAAATTTACTCGAGAGAAAACTGTCCATATGCATGCACACAGCACTTGCTTTTGGCCCTGTGTGAGATCCCTGTGGCTAACAATCATTCACACTTGGTGACAAGAAGCCGGTTTGAACTATTTGAAATAATAAGGAGGATGTGGCATGACTTGCTACATGCTCTTTCTGTATCATGAAATCAAGTGTATACCAAGGGCTATCTGCTTCAAAGTTGAAAGGAGGGCCTGCCAGTACAAAGCATGCTGGGATGGTGTAACAGGGCTGGGTAAGGCAGGGACAGTCCAACCCGGTGCATCTTGTTATGCAGTCACTGCATAAAAGACACTGTCTTTTTGGAGTGCCCAGTTGGATGGAACAATTTCCATGTCTCTACCCAGGGATCGCCTTGGAGAAAGTACGCTGAAAGCAGAATGGAAGTTGACAACTAAGCAGTATCAGAAGACCACTGATACTGCCTGTTCATTCTTTCATTGACCACAGATAAGGATCCTAGCACTAAAGGTTTTTCTCCTCTGTTGATTTCAATACATATTTTAAAGTGTAAAAATTGAATCATCTTGTCTCTAAGTCACGTTCGGAGGAAGACTATGAATTCTTACTCTGTTACAGGGCTCACAAACATTTAGTTGCCGAGGGTTTTGTAAGTAATTTGCCTGCTGACTCACACAAAAAAGTCCCTCATCAGAGTCTGGCTTGGTTTCTTATTGCTGCTGTGTTCTGTGGCACTCTGAAGCAGACAGAAGCACAAACACCCTGCTAAGTTAAGACCAAGAAATTTCAGAGTTATTTTTACAGCTGCTTTTCAGAATTAACTAACACTAATCAAATTTTCAGAGATGCTTAAACCTACAAGTCCGAATTACTCACAAGAAGTGAAGCCATGATGAACATGGAGCAGATCAAGGCAGCCAAATGAGAAATCATACACATTCAGAGAGAAGTTAAACATCAGACTTTTAATTTCTTCACTAGAAACATCCAGACCAAATGTAAAGTCCTAGCCTTTCTTTTGAACACACAGATCCCACAGAGAACAAAGGCTGGCATGAACTAGAAGCCGCAGAGAAAAATGCTTGCAACTACTTTTCTGTAAATTCGTTGGGTTGGCTAAAGTCTTTGGTATGTCATGTATTTGAAGAGCCCAAGCACGAGGGCTGAAATTTGCACAGTGCCCTCTGTTTTATGTTTGTGCCAGTAATCTTGGCCTTAACCAGCTCATTGCCAACTTGCACTCAGATCCTCCCTTCAAATGAGTGCCCCCTTCCAGCCACATGTGCAGACTCTATACTGTGCAGAATTACAAACTCTTATTACTAATTCTTTTCCTTATTAAAAAATCACTTGCTCCCCATGCAAGAAAGGCAGAGAAACATTTGGGATCTTTATCTAGGAGAGGCCTTTTGTAGCCAGCTGAGCATGCATGAACCATGCCAAAATTCAGCCTCCTTTACAAGGATTCCATCAGAGCTCAGCACTGCTTCTCGGGCCTCAGGTTCCCTTTATAGTGGGGAGCTGAGGCTAAACCAGGCAGCTTTCATTTGCGTGCACTCAGAGCATCTCTGGAGCCAGTGACCATTGTACCTGACTGGTGTGGCACTTCTTGCTGAAGCGTAAGTGGGCACTACATTATGTAATACACCCCACTGCTGGCTTTAAGAACACCTGATGGACTGGATAACTGAACTAGGGCAGTGACCTTTCTTCTGAATCACACTTAATAACCACAGCTTACTCCTTTAAAAAATATATATATTTTACTTAATCCTTCAAGGTATATACCTTCAATACTACATTGTAGACTCCTCATTAATACAAGCAGTAGATTAACGTGGAGAAGACATTCTTTTAATATCAAAAAATATAATCTTCCATCCAAACCAGTTGTCCATAAAGCATACATTTTTATAAAATGGCCTTTCAATATAATTTAAGCATTTTATTATAACATTAAAGTCCAGTATAATGTCAAACATTAGTTTTAAGCAAATAAGGCAGTGCACAATGAATATGTCCTTTGCACCAAGCAATCTTCTTTGGAGCAAGTTATTTTTAGCTGAAAGGTGTACCTCCCACTGTTTATTTTTAAATTAATTTGAAATGCAACTAGCTAACAGAATCAACATCTGTGAAGACGAGACTTAGAAATTTATGCAAATGGTGATTTTCTGAATTAATTTGTGTTATAGAAAAGACTGTCAATTTCTTTGAGTATTTATGCCCTATTACTTAATGAGCTGTTTTGATGACTACCTTTTTATTTATAGTGCAAGACTGGCAAAGGTTTAGTAGAATATATGAGCCAAAATGCCAGTTCTGACATCTTGTCCAACTGTTACGGGGTGGTGCCACACAAATTACAACTTACAGTTATAATGTATTTGCCTTGTGACTGGTGCTTGTCCACAAAATTTTAGGGACCAAATTCCACTGGCCTAATTCATAGTAAGGAGTACTACAATCATTGGGATTACTTCTGCAAATTAAGTTAATGGGATTAGGACATTGCTGTAACATCCTTGCAAACTGTTGCACCAGCAGAAACGTATGTTTTCCTCCTGACACAGCCATGAGGACTCAATAACACCGAGAGAAGAGTAGCCATCCTGTAAAAATGTGGCAGTGATACTGAGATTTTAACTGCATCAGAGAATTAACACTGCATTTTTCATCTTTTTTTAATGGCTACTGCCCAGGTTGAACTAATATTTCACATCATGAACTTTCTCCAAGCTCAAGACTAGGAACAGAGACTTGTTTTGTGAAAACTGGGGTATTATTGCTGCTGCGATCAGTTGGGCCTGGCTTTCATCTTGTGTTGACCCATTTAAAAGAAGGGCAGCATTCCCAGCTTTGTAACTTGAGACACAGAGCAGTCAGCACAGGGCCCCAAACTCCAAAAGAAACCAGGGCATGGAAGTTAGAGACACGAACAATGTGTTTTGTTCTCCATACACTGAATTTTCTTAGCAGCCATTTTACACCTATGCCTTTAAACAGCTTCCCCCTCCCATTCCTTCTTCAGGGGGCCCAGCCACCCCTGTCCTTCCTCATGGCTCAAAATGTGCAGCCCAAGAAGATGTGCAAAAATAAGAGATGGCAGATCAGTTAAAAACAGTAAAGCAAACATCTATATTTTTATACTTAGTATTACAGAGAAAGCCAGTCCATTTGGCAAGTTGTAATGGCCAAAAGAAGGGTGAAATTAGTAGCTATGGCAACAGTGAGCTTGTGCCTATTGATTTTCATCAGGAAACCATGTGAAAACATGCAATTTAGAGGCATTAGCAAAAGGAGGAGGTCTATTTGTTCCAAAACCCATACTGTGCCTTCTTATAAAGCACTTAGTTTCAAAATGATTTTAGGTTTTGTCTGTTTCAGTGTAGAAAGCACTTTAATGTAGAAACTCAAAATTTAGCCTCTAGTGTCACCATTTTTGTTATCATGCTTGTCCTCTCTGTATTTGTAACTAAAAAACCTCACAGCAACAGTCCTGGCTATTTAAGGTTTGCTCTTCTTTGAGGGTAAGCTCCTAAGAATTTATATTAGCAAATTTTGGTATTGCAGACTTCATATCATCTCGAATGTTATATAGTATGTCTTCAGTCATGTTTTGAAAATAATTATAATTGTCTTATTGCAAACTGGTTAAGTGATCTTTATTCAGGGTAGAAAATGTGAGAACTCCCAAGACTTTGCTAGGAAGACACACTCCTTTAGAGGGATACCACTTTCACACAATCAAACACAATTTTGAGAACAAAATTTTCACTGACTTTTAACCTATTAAGAGATGCTTCACTATAAAATTGCAAAAAGAAACCACATACTCTAAATTTTACACTTCTGAAACAAATATTAAAAGGTGACTATGAATACAAATAAAAAATAAATAATGAGAAACTCATGCTTCTGGCTATCATATGAAAATATTGAAAACATTTCAATTCAGTATTTCTGGAACACTCTTGTATTGTTGCTAACAGCTCTTCTCTTTTTCCAGAACTTAAGTCAGAAAATGGAAGACAAGTAAAGACATTTTCTGTTAGTAAAAAAACTGTATAATTTGTTGGAGAACATATTGTCTCACTCTTCAAACATATATTTAGTATTTACATATACCTGTTAAAATTCAATATGCTAGAAGCCCTTATTGAATCTTAAATGGCAGTAGATTAAAATACTCAAAATAATCCAAAACTTTACTAATGTATTAATATAAATTGCCAATTTTTCATTGCAAGTAGATCTTTCTCAGGTACTTTTATCAATTTATCTAGGTAAAGTTTGCAGATGACTGCAATCCTATTTTATTTTCATCATACTACAATTCTTTCAGGACTTTCATTGACATTTTGCATAAATAATAAAATAATTCTAAAACAAAATTCCATGGTGATTCAAAACCTGCAGTTTGAAGTTTTTTTCAGAAGTTGTACATGGGAATTGGGCATAGAATATGGTGGTAATATCACGTGATTTAGAGACCTGACTTAATGAGGAAAGCTTTAGTTTTATTTTAATTCTTTTCTTTCTTCAGCATTTAATGAATTATACTGAATATCTCATTTTACTGGCTGCTTTTCTAAGCATGTTTTCCAAAATAGAAAGCATGCTGTTGCATTATTCCCTGTGGGTAGGCATTTTTTGTCTCATATTTGATGGCCAGCTTCCCATACATCAAGTTCAGCTTGATAATTACAAATTGTTGTTTAGCCATTTTGTTCACTAAATGCATGACCCTTGAGGCTGCCTTATTCATTGTTATTTAATTGTTCCAACCAATGCACTTTCACTAAAATAGATACATTGGATAACTAAACTGGAATGACAGAAACAAATAAATTGTCACTGGAACCAATCCATGTACACTCAGTCTAATCCACTATTAAAGAAATTGTACTATTTTCATTCAGAACAGTGTGCTTCAATAAATAGATTAGCTCCAATTTCCACTGATTTTCAATGTTCTGTTCTGAATTAATGCAATGTCCATAAATATCCATTATATATACCCAAAAGGCAAACACTTATTTTGTCAATGCAGACAGGTTTCATAACCCTGTGTGAAACCAGCATTCCTGTACAAATCAAGAACAACCACTTTCATAATATGAAAATATAAATCATGTGTAGACATGTTTTACATAAATTGCTGGGCTAATATTCATGCCTGTGGACATGAATCTTCTTCCTGTAAAGTGCTAGAGGACTGTTAAGCCATATGCTGTGTTGTGTCATCATCATGGTGCATAAGTAAAATTTCTCCATGTTTCCTTGACAGCAGAAATAGAATACCTATCTCAAGGAAAGATGGCTTTCACTATAGAAGGACTACAGGAAGACTATTACACCCAGAAAATACTATTTTTTTAAATCTATACATATGGAGATAAACTGCTTCATGTTTCTCAGAAGGAAAGGAAGACTGCTTATGTAATAACAAATATGATAGAATCTGTCCTGGTTTGGGCTGGGATAGAGATAACTTTCTTCCTAGTAGCTGGCACAATGCTATATTTTGGATTTAAATGAGAATGATGCTGATAATGCCCTGATGTTTTGTTGGTGGCAAACAGTGCTCGCACAGAGTGAAGGTCTTTCCTGCCTCTCACTCCACCACTGAAGAGACTGAGGGTGCACAAGGAGTTGGGAGGGGTCACAGCCAGGACAGCTGATCCCAGCTGACCAAGGGGATATCACACCCCATATGGCATCAAGGTCAGCATGTAAACTAGGGGCAAAGCTGGTTAGGGGCTGCAGATTGGAAGCTGGCTGAGCATTGGTCAACATATAGTGAGCAATGGCATTGTGAGCCACTGATTTTGTATATTCTAATTCTTTTATCACTATTGTATCCTTTTCCATTTCTGTCATACTAAAATTTTGTTTATCTCGGCCCACAAATTTTACTTTTTTTCCCCCAATTCTCTCCGCTTGCTACTGCAGGAGGAGGATTGAACAAGTGGCTGTGTAACGTTTAGCTACTGGCCAGGTTAAACCACAACAGAGTCACAGAATCATTAGAATGGAAAGGACCTTTAAGATCACTGAGTCCAATCATTAACCAAACGCTGCCAAGTCCGCCATCAATGGTAAGAAAATATCCATGATAACAAAATAGTAACAAGCAATGAGTAATCAGTGCTTTTTATACTTGCCCTTGGAAAGGTTGTAAATCTATCCAGTTCTTCCACAAAGCAAAACATCTGTAAACTGATTGCTGACATTACGATCAAAAGGCTGGCAGTAAATACTACCAAACTCCCAAGTTTTTTTCCTGGTCCAAATATCTTATACACAAAATCCTCCAAAGCAGGAGAAATCTTTATAAGCCGAACTACTCTAAGAACCTGCAAACAAAGAGAAAAATGCAACTGTATCAATTATTTGATTATCACATTAATCAACAACTTTTCAAAATATCAGACATTCATGGCCAAAAAGGGACCTGCAGCCTTGTACACCAACAAATATCAAGTTGCCACCACTTGTAACAGATGAAAAGCTGTGTGTTAGGTAAAACCACAAAACC
This sequence comes from Orthonyx spaldingii, assembly GCA_013397795.1. Taxonomy (NCBI): domain Eukaryota; kingdom Metazoa; phylum Chordata; class Aves; order Passeriformes; family Orthonychidae; genus Orthonyx; species Orthonyx spaldingii. The sequence goes on along the minus strand of VZTJ01004215.1, from coordinate 695,649 downwards.
TGGAATATATGCAGCACTGACGCATACAGGAATGGGAGGACCCAAGGTTTCCAAGGATGTAGTCAACTCACCAATCATGAAGAGTTATCACAGAAATACAGTTGGGTAAAGCCGGCTTTGGGGTAACAAAGGGAACAAAGGCATAGACAAAACATACCACAGCTATTGAATCTGAATGTAATGTGGAATTGGAGACCAAAGGAGGTTTATAGTGTGTTACCAAACATAAGAATGGCTCCAGGCAGGAGTCAAAGCACATCAGTCTAGATTTAGCAACTGAGAATCTCCTGAAGTGCTAGGTAAATGGCTCTAGTTTGATTATCATCACTGTTAAAATTTCATTCTTATACTAAATGGTCAGGGTACTGAACAGTCTTTGATGAAAGCTCTGCTTTGAGCAGCAGGCTCGATAAGATGGCTTTGAAAGGCCACTTCCAACTTAGATTTCCCTGATTTTATTATGTTTGTTATATCAGGTTACATACTCATATAAAGAACTGCCTTCCTCCACATATCATCTTTCCATTTCACTGATCTGAGGCAAAATTGTTTGACATTAGGTATCATGTAACCTAGCAAATTTGGTAATGAACATATTTTGCTATTTCATATTATTTATAACATGGGAAATTTTAGGTGGTGTTTTTCAGTATCACAGAAACTCAGTATCACACAACAGCATTGTTTGCCCCTGACATATTTGACACCTCTCAGTAGTGGCAGCAAAACTTTGATGTTGTGTGAAACTCCTGACCCATTCACTTCTGAGTCTACCTCGAAAGAGCTGCTGACAGCTCTGATTCTCCTATTTCTGCCATTGATGTTGACACAGTGACATGAGCATCAGTATCAACAAGAGGCAGTGGCTGCAACAGCAGTTGCTGAAGACAACAGGCAGCAGCATATGGAGCAACTGAGATTCTGCACTTCTTAGGAAGAAAAAGACTCTCTGTTCCAAGGTATCACCTGGATTTACACAAGAATAATAATGAAACTAAAAGGTAGGAATTACAGTGCAATTATTGGCTGACCTTATGTACAAGTCAAATACTTACTATGCTGTTTTTAGAAAGAAAATAATTATGACAGAAGTTGTTCATACAATGAATTCACTATATCCTGTAGCCTGCTAATAATGTACATCTTTGGATTTTGCAGGAAGCTCATGTCCCTACTGATTTGGTGTGCAGAATATGCTTATCATCTAGATTTAACTACCAAAGAGGAGAGAGAGAGGGTCAACTCAAGAGAGCAACTTATTCTAAGCATACCATATCCATTGTGTGAGATGGGATGAGCCTCCACTGTCTTCAGTGGCAAACAAGGGCCCTAGATTCAGAGGTTACACTAGACAGCTTAACTTTCACAACATTAGCACAAGGTGAAATAAAGTCCTTTCTTTCATATTGGTACCATGACTACATTACATATAATGTGAGTCCATGAAACTGGCTGGCAGACAGCGAGACGAATGAAATTCCCAAGTACTATTAATGTGGAAACATGGTGCCTTCTTACTTACAAGATTTACTCATGGTGTAAATGTTAGCTCTGTTCCCATCAATAGTAGTTTCAACACAGACCCCAGTGGGGAGAAGATTTCATGCTAGTTGGCATTCTGAGTGGTATTTTAGATAAACTCAATTATCTGCCTTACTTTTTTCCCCTTTCTTTGGGGAACTTTAATTGACCTTTAAGCAACACACTAATCTTATTGATACTATTTGGTTTCTTCATTTATTTTCATTAGGTGACAAATTGAATCTAGCAAAAGTACATTCTAATGAATTTATGCATTTTGTGTAATTGGATTGCAAATTGTATTAAATTTAGGAGCTGTAGAAGATGCAGTATTTGGATTAAATAGAAAAATATGTTAAAAACAAATCAAAATGAATAACACAAAAGAGAAACCACAGCTTTGTTACAAATAATGGCTGCATTTCCTGCAAGGGATGATAGTTATTCAGAAAATGACTCAGCAGTATTTTCCCCACGGACAAATACAATACCATCTCTTTAGTCCATTATAGGTTAAATTCTGCTTAAATCTCTCCCTTTTATGCTGGTTCATTACAGATCTCTGCAATAACATGCAAAATCTGTCATTTCTCCACTAATTTTATGTCCTACAGATTACAGCCATGTAACAGCCCTTTGGTATAGTCTTTCACAGAGGACTTTACAAAGTGTCTTGAATGAATGCACAGTGAATGCAAGAAAGATAGGTGGGAGGGTGGACAGTAGCCAATGTAGTAAAGAGTGAGTGATGTGTTGGCAAAAGGTAATGATACAGACCAATGAATAATGCAAACTGAAACGTATGCAAGGAGGACTAGACAAGCCAAACAATAATTCCTGCTTGCTATCCTGGAATGTGTCAAGAAGGACTTCTGTTTTCAGTAATCTGTTTCGCTGACTGACAAGGAACACATTTACCCTGTCATCATGAATACCTAAATGCCTGGAAATCTGCCTAACATTAAGACGTATTCATGTGAAAAAGACTTTTTGACCTTGGTTGATTTGAAAATGTGTTATCTAGCTTGCCCAGAACTTAACTGTGGAGGAATACAGTGTGTACCTTACATGCTGACATCAAAGGTATTCTGCAACCTTCCAATCGTTCACCTCGTAGGGGATTTGGATTGCAAAATACAACCCAAATCTTTCAGTGTAGCAGGTGCTTCTGCTTGTAAAACATATGTCTTTTATATATTTCTGGAAAAAAAATATCACATCTTGAAATTTTCTTTCATAAAAGCTAGTACTGTGTAATTAAAAAAACCACCACCATCACTACTGCTCCACTAAACTAATTAAATCCATTAAAAAGACTTATTATTTTATGATCAACATCTGGCTACATTTTAATTATACTTTCAATCCTATGAGTTAGTAATGATGTCACCCATTTAGTCCAACATGTTCATAATTTATACTGAAAATTCTTACAAAGAAACCACCAGTCCTAAGCGGACTATGTCCTAATAACTATGTACCAATTTTTAACGAAGTTGCCAACTGCTTCAACTGAGAGCTCCCAGCTACACTCCCTATGTGCTTTTGACACAGGAGGACAAAGGCATACTCCTGGATCATACTTTCTTGCACCTTATATGTATCATACTGCACCGAATAACAACATTCTACATCTTTGGACAACAAAATCAAAGCTATAATGACTTAAAAGTCTTCAAATGATATCAGGTGAAAAAGCAAAATAGATTTTTTTTCATCCTGACAGCTTTCTTGAGCAGGTCTGCAGAACCATTTAGAAAAAATACTGGATGACATTTGCAGAAATCTGAAAAGGCCATAATATTTCAACCCACACTTGGGGAGACTCCTTCCCCCATGTTGCACTCATGATTATAATATGTGTCAGTATAACTAATCACATCTATTGACTCTTATAATTTATTATTTGCCTATATTGAGTATTAGTTATTCACCATGCCAATCCATTGCTGAATAATGGGCAGATATGAATCCTTTAATATATACATTCTTAAAGAACCCTTTCTTTAGCACTGTAGAATACAGCACATAATGGATCCCAGTGCTTTCTCCCAAAACTGGAACAAGCCTAAGCACGTGAAGGAGGATGAATGGGGAATTGGTTGGGCTGGCTGACAAGAAGAATCAGAAGTCAGAATTAATCAGTCTTTTTTTGTCTCTCTTTCCTGCTCTTCCCCCAAGTGAAAATGCAGGAAGAGGCTTAATAAACACACTTTTCCTCTAGATGAGGAATGGCTGGAGAGCTATAAAACCCAAGTCTAGAATGATTCTGGAGAAATTACCTCAGAAGACCCACAGTAATTTAGCTAGGCATGCGACTGCCACACAGATGATTTGGAGAAGCAACAGCAAGTGAACTGAGGCCTCAGGGAGAGCAGCCAGGAAAGTAGTGGTGGACACTATAGGAAGGTGATATTTTGAACAGCTGTGTACAAGGTCAGGGCCCAATGAAGAATAGTGAAGAAACAAACCAGAACTTACTGAACAGTGCAGGTCAGATAAATGGGAGTTACTGAAAACAGAAAGGACTTCTCACCAAAGTTAGAAAGAATCTTATTTTTGTAAATCCTCCCAATGAACATAGTTAAAAACAGAGATTTGCTATTTTAAAGTTATTCTCAAAATGAGTCAATACTGTGAGAAAATTAAAATTTGCGTGAGATGTGGATGGGTAATGCTTTTATTTGGTATATAGGGTAAAAAGTAAAAGTAGCTGATCCTACCTGAAAATATGTAAATTGAGAGTGATAGAGGTCTGGATAAATATGGAGAGTGGTTCCAATTACAAGCAGCAACTCAAACTTGTGAAGAGACGAGCTGATGTATCCTGTGAAACCCAAACACCAGATCTTCAGAAGAGCTTCTAAATCAAACAGAACTGTAAAAGCAACCTAGATGGATATATAAAATAAGAAAGATGCATTCAAAACACTGAGTTAAATTAGAAGATTCTATGTCATGATGCCTATCAGAGTTTTGTGGCAAAAATAAAGATTTTCATAATATTTAACAAAACCAACCATATTCTACACAGAATAAACAGTAACAGATTTCATGTAATAAAATTTTCTAGACTCAACACAGACAGGTAGATTTCACAATCTGAAAAGGATGAAATAATAAATCCATCCAGATGATCTTTCACTTTAAATACATATATAAAAAAGAAAATATGACTTGTGACTTTTTTTTTTTTTTCAAAATATGAAGCATCATGTATGAGCTTTCTGAAGAATTTTAAGAGATCTAAGAAAGAGACCAAAGTTTAAAGGCCTCTAGTTTGAAAATTGCTACTTCACTTTTCTAAAACATCCATAGTAATAGGACAACCGAAACAGGTAGAAAAGAGGCAATGGTTTTTAAGCACCTAAAAGAAATTTTAAAAGAGAGGAAATTTAAAGTCAGTCCAGAACTGGTTAATTTTCACAATGATGTTGAAGAACTTGGACATAGTGGGAAGTTACAAGGGAAAAAAATCTACTTGTAGGGATTGAATGACTTTGGGATTCTTCCAGAGGCCTTTCTTGAAATATTTGCACAGTAAAATGCATAATGTTCAACTTGAACAAAAGGATAGGTGTACGTCTTCAAAATTTATTTTCTCTTACTTCTCTCACTACCAAAAATCCTTCTGGCTAGACACATTTCCTCGCGTGCCTTCTTATTTTACCACTGTATATGCTCTGAGATGCTCTCTCCCATACTTTCCAACAGCCAGGAAATGCAATGGAAATGCTTTTCTGTGATTCAGAAATGTTCCTCTCTGACTCTTTACACAATGGGGCTTAAACCCTAAAATAACATTAGGTCACATCTAAATACAACTAATACTTTCAAAGTGCAGTACAAATAAAGAAATGCAGCTTAAATCTCCTTTGAAGACAAGCATTATTAGTCTGTTAAGATGGAGAGACTAATTGACCGTGGGCCATGAGGTCTGAATTTGGCAGGGGATAAAAAAGTTAGAGACCAAGACTTTAATCTTGAATCTGACAGTGAAAATCTCTGGGATGCTGCCTTAAGTATTTACGTTATTTAAAATTTAAACTCTACAGTCCATCAAAAATATATCTATCAACATGAAAGAGGGCAGTTGTGAGATAGCTAAATAAAATTTTACATATTTTATGTGTACAGGACTGTCAAAAGCAGGAGTGGAGATGGAAATTAAACACTGAAGTTTATGTCCTTTGTTTATTCCCCTGGTCCACGCAGCTATTTAGAAGCAGTGCTACCAGCTATACTATATGGCTTCCTCAAGGCAAGCAAAATAGTTATCAGGCTTCAAATGTCCTCAGAATGATTAAATCGAGGCAAATGCTTCATAGCACTCCAAAATTCTCTTCAGAAGTTTTTATTTTTCTTAGGAAAGAAAGACTACCAAAAAACATTCGTGTGCTTTCAGTCATAGACAGGATAGAGACACTTTTATGCCCTTATGCTCAAATGGATCTGGCCAGTTTTTCAGCCTGTGTTCTGGGATCTCAAAGAGCTCTAGGAGAACAGTGAGCCAGGTTTGAAAAGACTACTTCTTTACGTGAAAATCTCTAAGACAAAAGGAGAATGTTTTAGCAAAAAATCTTAAAAGTAAAGCTCACTTTTAATGACAAGACATCTAGCTGAGTCCTAAAAGAAGAAGGGTGTTGAATTAGGCAAAATGGAACACTGGTTAGAAAGCAGCTGGGATTCAGCTCAGAGCAGGTGGAATAACAATGCCATTTAAATACACATGTACACACTTCAGAGCACATAGGCTTCCTATTAGAACAAGACTAACAAATATGATGTTAAGTGTATTTTAATTTATTCTAAAAATGTGTGGGCAGGATCATTTGCATTTCACATGCTTGTCAAATGAATTCAAACCACTGGCACTTAAAAATGTATCAAATGGTTTGCATAACATCTGATTACATTTATACACCTGTCTTCCTGCTGACAGAGCTTGCATTTTTCCTTCTTTGTAATTAATTACAGGAGAAGATTCAGAATATCTGACTAGAACTTTTTGTGAGGTGTGAAATGCAATACAATTTTATAGTTTTGTGGGGTTGTTTTTAAAGCTGGAACAATTCCTTTCATTACTGTAGAGACAAGGTAAAGGCAAACTCACATAAGAAGCCAGAGCAGAAAACGCAGGTGTAACACATGAGGAGCTACTGAGCATTCATTCTCCACCATGTTGCCAATTTTGCTTTGGGGAGGCCAAAGAGGAGCTAATAGGAATGAGCCATTTCCCTGATAGTCATGTGACTTTTGGTCACCTGGAAGCTTTATGGTATTAATACCACTTTCATCAACATTACATTTTGTTAGTAGCCACTTAACATTTCTTTTTGGCAGAGGCAGAGCTCACTATCTGTCAGCATCCACCAGTGACAGACTCCGTTTGTTTTCTTTGTAACTGTGTCTTACTTGAAAGGTTATCAAGCTGCCGGGAAAGACAAGAATTCTTCCAAGGAGGATCAGTGGGATTAAAGGCACAGACCTCTAGCATTTCCCTCACTACCAGATTTGACACAGCTTTCAATCATTCCTTCATTCAGGACAGGGCAAAGGCTACCCAAAGGCAGCAGTGCAAGGGGACAGGTTACAAAAGGAATCTGGGAGAAACTATATAGGAGCACCCGGTTTTGAATTCTGGTGTTCAGACAGTATTAATAGGAATCGTATGCAACTCAAACAAGACAGCTAGTCTGTAACATGTTTTAATGCAAGACACATATAAACATCCATCACTGTTCTTTCCAGGTATTGAGCAGTTAAAGTCAGCATCCTCATTAAAAATTACCAAAGTGTGTTTGAAGCTCTACTCTTTCCAGGATACTGCACTGGGGTTTTGAGTAATCCTGTAAAAATTCTTGTTTTGCTCTATCTGCAGGACTGATGCACACAAGTTGAAATGCCTGTCAGAATCTCTTATTTACTACTGGGTATACAAAACTATGCAAACAACGGGATCTGGGTATAGACCAAGTTCTTCTATCTTCTTGTCCAAGCTTTGCTTTTTTGAGTCTGTATTCTGTTTCCAACAATGAAAATAGGTTTCTTGTCTTGGTACTGGGCACCTCAATAAATGCATTTAGATTTGCCCACTGAGTTTAAGAGGATGTATTTCTACAATTCTAGGCCACTACAATATGTGATCCATAGGATGAACCAAGTGAGACATTTTATTAGACATGTCCTCTCCTAAAGCCAGCAGCTTCCAAGATAACTTCTGGAAAATGTATCAAAAAGCCAGATATGCTTGCTGTAATCTATCTGACCATTTCCTTTAGCAAAGGGAATCCTCACTGCTGTTGGCTGCTCAAGTCAGCTCCCACTGAAGGGAAAGCTTTCTGTAGCCTACTCTAATGGAAAAGACAGCAACAGCAGTGCATCCTGCTCCCACTAGTCTTCTTCACCAAGGAAACAAACTAGCCACTGTGGAATAATCTGCATTGTTTGAGTATTCAGCCTCTTCAAAGCTCTTAAAAATATTTCCTTTGTTCACACTTTGTGCTACAAAGAACAAGGTTCACAACAACCAAATAGAAAATGACACCAGCTTATCAATTTTTCCTCTCTCTCAGGATTTTTTTACTCTTCCAGTCTTCTGATACTTTCCTTTGTTCCTCCTTCTATAACATACTAGGGTTTTGTTAGTTTGATTTTTATAGTGCATCTAGTAAAAGTGCCATAGGCTTAAAAAACCACCAAAAGCAGGAAATCCAACAAATGGACATTAAAAAAAAAAAAGCTTTACAAAGAAAAAATCCCACCTTTATCTATCCCAGAATACTTTACCTCATATACTTAGAAATGTAAAATATAAACAAATGAGTTTTCTGACAACCTCTCCACTATGAAATCAATTATCTAAGCTATGCAGAAACAGAAAAATATATTGTCAAAGAAAACTGGACGTTGCTTATAGGACAGAATAATAATACACTAGTCTACATTATATACTCACCTTGAATAAACCCTGACAAGTATTTCTACTGGAAAAAAAATGCAAACTCTATACTTGAAATAAATGTTGAAGAGATTGTTTCTAGAACAGATTAATAAAAGCATAATTATACTATATATTCAGAGCCAAAATAGAAATAGGACATGCAGTGTTCCCTATTTTGAATATAAATAGAATTAATGTTATTTTCCTAAGAACCCAGGCTCCACTTGCTGTATCCTGGGCATAAAGCAAAAATGCCTGCTATGAAGAGTTCATGGCCTCAGGCTTTAATGTTGACTTAATTATTTGTTTCCAGCCAAGGATATTGTGCTGGATTTGCCTGTGACAGAGTTAATTTTCCCCATCATAGTTTGTATGGTGCTATTTTGGATTTGTGCTGGAAACAGTATTGGTAACTCAGAGATGTTTTAGCTGTTGCTGAGCAGCACTTGCACACAGTCAAGGCCTTTTCTGCCTCTCACCCCACCAGGGAGCAGGCTGGGAGTGCACAAGGAGCTGGGAGGGGACTCAGCCAGGACAGGTGATCCCAGACGAACGCAGGGATATTCCATACCATAGGGCATTATGCCCAGCATACAAGGCTAGAGGAAGCAGAAGGAAGGGGAAGATGTTTAAAGTGATGGTGTTTGTCTTCATAAGTTACTGCTATGGCTGATGGAGCCTGGCTTTCCTGGAGATGGTTTCCCTGCCCATGGGAAGTGGTGAATGAATCCCTTGCTTTGCTTAGCTTGTGTGCATGACTTTTGCTTTACCTATGAAATCATTTTTATCTCAACCCATGAGCTGTCTCACTTTTACTCTGACCATTCTCTCCCCAATCGCACTGAGGGAGCGTGAACAAGAGGCTGCATGGGGCTGAGTTGCTGGCTGGGGTTAAACCATGATGGAGATTAACATAAGTCTCCCTGTCCTCATTTCGACTTTCAGATCTGTGGGGCGTTTCATAAGACAACCTAGCATTTGTTGGTTTTATTCCAATGTCTTATTTTCAGGATAACCATTATAATGTTCATGTTTTTCAAACAGACTTGGAACTTGAGATAAAATAAAGACAACATATTTCACAATTATTCTTGTAATTGTTGTCCACACCAACACTGACTCAGTATTCACACAAAATACAGCTATCCCCAGTAGCATGAGAGATAACAGAGAATGATGCAGCAGTGTGCCTCTATAATCTGCACTTTTTTAAAGGTTTGGATTTTGGTGCTGTTTTTAATGGTTTTTTTTGCTCTCATTTCTGTCCCAGAACTGGTGAACTCTCAGCTTCATGTAATTTTAAGAGATCAGATACAAATTCTAAAACTAAGATAAAAAAAATGTTTCAACTCATCCTCCAAAAAAGGAGATTCATAAAGCATTCACTGTTATGGACTAAAGGGTTTAAAGTTGGGCACATGAGTCTGAATATCAAATGTATTTAGACATAGAAAACCACACAACAACCAAAAGCAGAGAAACGACCAGGAAATTTCTGCTACTGTTCATGAAGAATGTCCCCTCTGGCTCCAAAGGACTGTGTAATTAATGAAGCCAGGGAAACTGCAGTAAGCATAAAGTAGACATGTGCCCAATCCAGGCAACTGTGATCAACACTTTCAGAGAACTGATCTTGGTGCAATGGTGAAAGAAGTGATCTTTCAGCACTGGTGATTTTTTACTCAAATACAGGGACAATTCACAGTGCCCCTGGAAGTAAGTATTTTTAATAAAAAATGCTACAATATTGATTGCACTCAATTTAGGAAAAACAAGTATCTATTTGAAGCTATGCCTGTACATTAGCACCAAAGACTTCAACACCTTTTTTTTTGTTCCTTTAACTGAATTAATTAGTAGTAAAAAGACAAGTATGCAAGGTTTTAGGATCTCTAGTGCGTGCTCTACAGTAACATCCTTGACTAGCTAATGACTCAAGCAGGCTCCCTGTCAGAATGTCACTTGTACCTCCACTTCACTGGTTCAGCAGCACAGACTCCTCCTTTACAAAATTCATGACTGCAGAAATGTTTTGGGTTTTTTTTTTGTGGTATGCTCTTGCAATGGCTCAAGTCAGACTATTTGTAACACTGTTTTGGTTATGCTTAAGGACCTTCTGGCAGCTAAGTATACATATCAAATAGAGATGATTTAGGAAGAAGTTCTATGCTATATTTTTTAAATACAGTGTTTTGTCATCTTTTTAAAGTTAAATTCTTCTGAATGCTGCATTCCAGCTAGAGAAAGACAGCAACTCAGCAGCCATGCATTGCCTGCAGGTGTTATATTTAAGCCTCAGCTCCTTACTGCTAACATTTTGTTTGAGGAAATTACCTTTCAAAAGGTTGTAAGATAGGGCTGTCAGCCATTGTCAGACAGAGGAAGTTGAACAAGTTAGCAAAGTATTCTTGGAATGCTTTAGGGAATAAAAAATTACATACTAAAATGTTCTTGACAGTAACATTTTTTACTTTAGCTTATCTTGAAAATTACCCAGATAGTCGTTTCAGCATACTCACCTCAGCAAGGTAAAATTCATCATATTGTCTCTTGAAATTTTCTCCTTTATAGTAGTTACTAGCAGCAACAATCACATCGACAGCAACCATGCTTAGTATGAACATATGAAACACGGATGACCTCATCATTTTCTACAAAAGAAAAAATAAATTTTATCATCAAAAGAAGTCAAATCATATGCATTTTGAACTTCTATTACATTGTCAAAACATAATCAGCTATAATACTATGTTATTCAAAAGATTCTTTATATAATTCTAATTTATTACTCTTTAAAATATGTTTTAATATATTGCTTCAATTGGTTTACATGTGCAAGTTTTGGGGTTTTTTTCGTACTTTTCAGTTTTTATTTGCCAATTGACTTCTTACTGAAGGTTTACAATTCAGTATTATATCCATTACTTTAGTAAGTTTTAAAGCATAAAGAGCACATCTATCTACTCGGTGCTGGTTAATACTTATATTATGATTTATTCACCCAAATCTTGATGGCTTATTGCTCAGGAAAAAGTAACATCAATTATATATTTTTCATTGCTTTTGCTTCTAAGCCACCACCGCAAATACCATGGACTTATGATTTACCCTGAAAACGTAACCACTTCCCTCACTGGGTCAGCCACAGTAGAAGCTACAGTCAAACACACAGAACACACTATTATTTTACATTAAACAATCTTTGAATGAATGGTCACAAATATTGATATTGTTTTATAAACTTCCACAAGTAATACAGTTCAGGTCTGTAATATAACTAAGTTATGTACCACTATGGTTCCTTGTGTTCGTGTGTAAATTGTGCTTACAGTGGAAAAGGCCATTTTTATTTGTTCCTGAGTTTACATGTAAAAGTGCCTAACAAAATTTCAGGAAAAACAGAACTCAAATTATAGAACTCTGCCTCCTTTCATCTTCTTCCTAAAGATCCTGTGTTCCTGTACTGGTTTATGTTCACATAATCACATAGTTAGTTATGTTGGAAGGAACTTCTTGAGATTATCTAGTCTGGTGCTGCCTGCTTCAGCAGAGTCAGCTAGAGCAGGTATTCCAGAACTGTGTCCAGTCAGAGTTTGAGTATCTTGACAGATGAAGGCTCTGCAACCTGTCTGTGCAGCCTGTTCCACTGTTTGACCACCTTCACAGTGACCACCTTCACATTCCATCTCTTGTATGCTTCCTTTTCAATTCTGAGTTTTGTCCAGAGCTACTGGTTCAATCACACGGACCTCCTGCCACATTTGTTTGATTTCCTGCACTTGGAAGGAGACCATTTTTTAACTTGAAGGAGGAGATCCTTGAAAATCAACCAGTTCTTCTGGAACCTCTAATCTCTAGAACTGTATACCATGGGATTCTTCCAAGCAGGCACCTGAACATGAAAAAGTCAGAACACCAGGGTTGTGCACAGTCCTATGTTTTGGCTTTGTTCCTTCCTTGCAGGTTCCTGAATGCCACATTCTCATGGTCATTGCAAAAAAGACTGCTCCTGAATCTCACAACCTGACCAGTTTCTCCTTCCTGGCAAGCATGAGGCCCCTCCAGAACACCTGATCTCATCAATACACGTGTTTCAGAAGTTACCACCATTGGAATACAGAAATCTGGACTGTTTTCTGCTGTACTGTCCTTCTAGCAGATACCGGAGTGGTTACACAGCCCCAGGAGAACTGGGACTTGTGAATGTGAAGCTCATAGAATCATGGACTGGTTTAGGTTGAAAGGGATCTCAAAGATCATCTACTTTAGAAGAATGCAACATTTAAGTAACATACATTTTTACATTTGTAAGATATATCAACATGTTAGAAAATTCAAGTATATAGTTGTAAAATACTATCTCAGACTTTAATGAGCTTAGATTGTGATATTCATGAAGAATTGTCAGCATAAACATTTTATGTTTAACCCTGCCTGGAGCTCAGAGTCTTAATCAAGCTACTCTTCATACTACAGGGTTGTTGTGTGTTTCTTTTTTGATGAAATTAGAACATAATATGGGATGTATGGGAGGCTGCACAATTGTTCAGCTTTTAGCAAAGCCTTGTGCCTGCCTACTGAAGAATTCATCTCCTCTTGAATTCCACTGGAGTTTAAGATAGTTTGGTTAAATTGAAGCTGAATGAAGACTAAGCACATATTTACAAGCATACAAGCTGATAGAATTGCCTGTTGTCTCTTAATATCTGGGCTTTTTGTGTGAATTACAGGTAGCATTGCAGACAGAAGACCGTTCAAACCCTTCTCATGCAAGCTGGCTTCCTTTTGACCCTAGTGACATAAAATGGTTGTATATTCTATTCTAGAAAGGGACATTCAGGGGATAAAGCCTTACCTTCAGAAATTTACAGTACAAGCAGGGATTAATAATACCTAAAGCACAGGTAAGTCACCAAAATAGTGGTTAAATAAAGCCTTGCTTTTATTTTTAATCCACAAGGCAAGCTATAAGAATACAATAATTAAAGATAGGGCTACTGGCATCAATTGTGCATTTTTTCAGTGATGTGATTCAAAACAGGTGTCATCCTATCCTTTACGTTTCCACTTCACACAAATTCTAACCAGATAGTCTCTCTGCATATTTTACACTGTATTTTTAATGGTGTCAAAATTTCCATCATAATAATGAAGTATTCTGTCTGAATTGTGAAAGTTCCTGCTAAAACAATCTAGTAAGTGAGGCTGCAAAAGGCACTTTTATCTCCTTTCACAGGGAAGCAAAATGATAATATGGAAAAAATAAAAATGCATAAACTGTCTTGATATATGCACATATATGTATACTTCGTCATCTAGCCTGTACCTTTGGACACTCATGATTTAGGCATGGTACTCCTCAATTTATTGTTGCCACTGATACTCTCCAGACCACACTGCCACTTGGTCACTCCCCCCATCCCCTTCCCCTACTGGTGGCTGGAGAGGAGAATTGGAGGCACAAAAGGTAAAGTTCATGGGCTGAGATAAGAACAATTTACTGGAGATGGCAATAAGGTAAGAAAATGAACAGTTACAGCAACAACATTAATAATAAGTGTACAAGAGAGGGTGAGTGACACCAAAATGTTCAGAATTAGCATTACCCAAGCACTCCCTCTGTCACACTTATTTGACTGGAAAAGACTCCTTCTCCTTGAAAGAGCCTCCCTTCCCCCTGACGCCAGCAATGACATGAGGTGGTGTCAGAGACGGAAAATAGTTCATGCCTCAAACATTGATATAAAGTTTTGCTCATTATAAAGAAGCTACAACCAAAGAAGCCTTCCTGAAGACTGGGACTTTGGACTGAAAGTGAAACTGCTGATTACATAAAGGGAAACATATTGTTCAGTTATCTCAGGCTGAGGGAAAGGTATGCATCCAGAAAAGGCCAAAGCCAGCAGCTGAGCTGAGAATCATCCCCAGCTGAGTTTGGGGTCAGGGAGAGCACAGCTCACAGAAGTCAGGTTTACACAAACTACCCCCCCCCACCAACCGTAGGCGGGGGGAGGAGGTTTCGGGTGTTTGGCGTAACCTCTGAGTTAGTTCAGAGGCACTGAACACCCATCCTCCCTTACAGAAACTGGCCCAGCTGTGGAACACCCAACCCCAAAGGCCACATCCACGGGACTTTTTCGTGAGAGGCAGCGAAGGGGGAGCCATAATCCATCAAAGACCCCCCCAAAATGTCCCCCAGAGGTTTTGCACCACAGACTGGACATGATGTAACAGATCCAGAGTCTGCTGTAAAAGACTGCCTCCTCCCCCAGGGGAACATGCCCGGACATTGCTACGTGGCTTGAGGGTATATTAACCCATTGGATTCTACATGCTTTTGGGGGACCTTCACCACCGAGAAGACCAGCTGGAGAGGATCATCAGGACGCCCATGGGACCCGCGGAGAGGTGATATTCTTTTTATTTTGCCTCTGTCACTCTCTGTCCCCCCGTCCCTTTCCCTATTTCTCCCTTTCTCTCTTTTCTCTCTCTCTCTCTCTTTCTTTTCTCTCTCTCTCTCTCTCTCTCTCTCTCTCTCATATCTACTATCAAATAAAACCCGTACTATTGACTGGCATATGGCCTTATTTGCACCTTAATTTGGGCAGAGGTAATTCTAAGAACCTTAATAATCGGATCATGACAGGTGGTATAGAATAACCTCCAGGTTTTAGCGACGCCCTCTTCTGGCTACTGCAAAGACTAATTTTGTCCTGACTGGAACTAGAACAGACACTCATAAAAAGATTTTCCAGTGGCATATTTAATCCTGGAAAATAAACTGCAATAACACAAATGATATCGTAATCATAGTTGGGTTCATAGAATCACAGAATGGTTAAGGTTGGAAAAGACTTTTAAGACCATCAAGTCTAACCAACAACCTAACACCACCACCATTGTGGTGGTCACCCAGCCAGTGGCGGAGCCACTGGCTGGGTTGCCCATGGCTAATGAGCCAGCGGCCCCGCCTGCCTTCTCCATGTGGATCAACAACAACGTGGAATGGGCAGACTATACCTCTCAGGGCAGTGAGCCTGAAGGGGACAGGAAAGGTGTGCTGGGGTAACTTCCTGCCACTGACCCTTGCCTATCAAAGTTCTATCTCCTCCCCTGTTCCCTCAGAGTTATTTTAATATTCATAGAGTTGATTTAATATTCATATCAGGCTAGAAAGTTCTGAAGTTCTGTTATCCCCATTGGATTGTTTGAATTTATCCCTCCTTCGCTCCCCAGTTATTGGATCCCTGTCACTACCCATCACATTCACCATTGGTTTATCCCTGTTCTCCTCCCCTTTCTTAGTTCCCTTAAAACCCTGTGTAACCGGCCCCCATTGCTCACTCTGTAGCTCCCGCCCTCGCTGCTGGTTCTCCTGTCTCTTGGGACAGAGAATAAACTCAAGGTTGCTGCTACATGTGAGTCCCTCTCTCCTCCTTTACCGCCGCCGCAATCGCTACTCAGCTTCCATCGACTGCTGCCAGCCCCAGCCTGGGCTTCGGGACAAACAGCTCTTCTCAGGGCTACCCTGCAGGGGTTTCAAGGCGAAAGCCTTGCCGACCGGGTGCTCTGAGATCGTGTCGCCTGCTGGCCTGCCGGGTGGTCAAGCGGTCAAGCGACACACCATGTCCACCACTAAAACGTGTCCTCAAGTGTCATAGCCACATTTTTTTAAAAAAATGCCAGGGATGGTAACTCCACGTCTTTCTTGGGCTGTCTGTTCCAATGTTTGACAACCCTTTCCATGAAGGAATTTCTTCTAATTTAAACCTCTGCTGGTGCAACTCAAAGCCATTTCCTCTCATCCTGTCACTTGTCACCTGGAGAAGAGACTGACCCCCCACCTTACTACAACCTCCTTACATGTAGTTATAGACAGCAATAAGCTCCTCCCTGAGCCTCCTCTTCTCCAGGCTAAACAACCCCAGCTCCCTCAGCCACTCCTCATAAGACTTGTGCTCCAGCCCATTCACCAGGGTCCTTGCCCTTCTCTGGACTCACTGCAGCACCTTTTACTTTTTAGTAAAATTCAGTAAAGCTTGTTGTCAAGGTCGCTTTCCCAATTAAACTGAAAGGAGACTGTTTGGCTAATAGAGAATATTACACTGGCATAACATCATTCAACATTAAGGTAATAAGGAAGGAGGCTCAGACAGAATGCAAGCCAGGCACAGGCTATGTAAAGACAGGAACAGCTGGCTGAGGCAACAAATTAGGGGATAGCTGTGGCGAGGAACAATAAAAGCACCTAGGTGCTGGCAGAGAGACAGAGAGCACACAGAGCCAGCAAGGTGGAGGTATCTGAGCAAATACCTCCTCCGCACACACAGCAAAAACGCTATGCTGAGGAGATTAAAAAAAAATTCATTATTTTTAAATCCCAGGACTGGCCAGTTCATGGGGGCCAGATTGGTATCTGTGTTTCTTGATTTTTTCTACGTCATGTCAGAATCTAGCTGCTCACTTGTCATGAATGCTGCACATGATAAGCAGCTTTCCTGCTGGTCTCTCAGACAGAATGCTGTACCTTTAGGAGATCAATCACAGTACTCTAAACCACACACATACTGTGCCCAGCTTCCCCCCACTCTAATCTGCCTTAGTTTGTTCTTTCTGCATCACAGAATTTTAATTTGGATTTGCACCCTTAAAATGGTTGAGACACACCTCTGTTGCAGTGTTCAACCATGAGAATTTACCATCTCTTTACGTATTTCTGTGTTTGGAATGAGGTGTAAGTGAAAGCTGAATTTAGTCCACAGCTCTTGCCCAAGCCTTGAAAGTAATTTTGGATCATCAGATGAGCAGTGTATCATTTGGATTACAGCTCTTTTCAGAGCACATAGGCATGAAAAATTCTCTATGCAAACTTGAAAGAAGAGACATAATGCCAATTTTTGTTCTTGTTTAATTTACTGACCTTTTTTTTAGCCCTTGGATGTGTGTTTCTTAAGATGTGTAGGAATGAGATGAAAGAAATGTTCTGATGTTGCTGTCAGTCAGATACATGGTAAATTCTATCTAATATTAAATTGGACTTCAGATTAGCTGTGTTGAAAAAGTCTCAAGTGAAATGCCCTACTGCTGTCATCAATCAACTACAACAGTCACGAATTTCTTTACTATGAATTACCTATAATGCTGGCATCTGACTTCATGCAGGATGCTGATTCTCAGTGTCTAGGACACTGAAGAGCCTGTATGGAACAGTGCATTAAAAATGCAGTGGCCATAAAAACCAGTACATGACAAATTGTTAATGATCCAAATTCTTTCATTGTTTGGAAATACACAAAGGAGCCAAGGATTTGTTTTGTGCTCAGATGGGAATTTCATGACAGTAAAAATACCCCTAAAATACTACTCATGTATTCAACACTGGGGACACACTTGGTGCAGCTGAGGAACTCTGAATGAAAAACTGTATTTAATATCCTGGATTCACCCAAAAACTCAAGTAATGACACTGCAATTCCTGACAGGTAGAGACTACCTGGCTCACTTAGTCTTACAGAGCATTACAATGCATGGCCTAAAGCAGTCTTCTGTCACTCCACTAGTATCAGAATGGGGTACGTTGCTTTAATACTCCTCCCATGTTCCTGCATGGCAGAGGAAGGATGAGTGACATAAATTTGCCTTTACTAGCACACTGCCCTGGAGAACATCCACAGCAGCTGCCACTTTGCACAGCCAGAGCCACACAGATGCTGGCTCAGGAAAGCAGTGGTCCATGCAAAATGCAGTCACTAAGCAAACTGGAATTACTGAATATGAAACTACCTTTTCCTAATGCTAGATCCCTTTTGAGGGCTTGATATGTACATCAGGTCCCTCCTTGCATCACTATCCTTCATACAGGATTTTTGTTTCAAGTCTGTAATAGATCTTACTTACTAAGCAATATGGTAAATGTTGCAAACTTGTAGGGTCTGACAGGCTTAACAATGAAAGAACCCATGGGCCATGTTATCCTGATATTACTAGATCAAAACTGACCCAGATGATAATGTTTATTATTATCATGTGAAACCGTGAAAGATGTGTCTTCAAAGGGCTCAATGGTTTCAGTTTAGACCTACAGAAATTCAGACTACATTTGACAATACTAACAGTCTTGGTGGTGATCTAAGAAAACAAAAAAAAGAGGACAAATTGTCTTGAAGAAGAAAAAACTACCCACAAAACCCTCAAACTTATTAGTACTGAGCAAGACATTGTGAGAATTTGATATGTAGAAAAGCTTTGCTTGTTTTGGCTATTTAGTGCGTGAAAAGCTTAGAGTGCATAATTGTCAAACTGGCAGGGTAGCTCTTGAAAGTACCAAACCAATTAATGAACAGTGTAAACATCATTTAACTAAAAGGCTTTGATAATCACTATATGAGTAAGCAGCTTTTTTGCAGATTTTGATACTCTTGAATTGTGCATTCATCAACAGTAAAAATACAGCCATATCTGTATTTCTTTATATTTTAAATATACTTTAACACTTCATAAACCAGTAGTATCTCCTCCTCTGTGTTATAATGGAATTGCTCTGGCAAGCTTCTTACTCCCTTTTCATCTTCATTGGCTTTTGCTATTTGCACAAGGAAGCTAGATCCTGCTAAAAGATTCCAGCCAAGCTTCCAGCTATAGCTGTTTAAAGACTTTATACTGAGTACATGATCACTGTGGTTAAGTTTACACCTATCATTATAATGATGTTGTATGTTATTTGTGCTCCTGTCTACACATGCCTACTGGAAGACCATCCTTTCTGGTAGTTAGATAGACGTTGATTTGTTAAAGTTGTTTAGATGTGCACAAAAGAGTTGGGTGATATTATTGAGCAGCAACTGAAAAGCTTACATTTGTGCTACTCCAATCTTTTTTACTTATGGGCCTGTTGCAGCCTAGATCTTACCACTGCAGTGACATGAAGGCAAATGCAAGTTCAGCTTATTTTCATGCACAGAAGCACCATGATGTGTGGAGATATATTCTGGAACAGCACTGAAAATCTTATGGTACCCAATGACTTCAGAAAGCCCAAATAGCTGGAGTTATGGGGGCATCACAGAATACAGAAACCTTGTTCAGAAGAGCTAACAAAGCATGACTCAAGTTCATAATAGCAGCTTGGAAAATACTAGGTCAAAAATAAGAAAAGTATTTTAAGTAAATTCTCATTCTTTCTGGACATTTCAGAGGCCGGCCCATGACTCCTAAATACATATAAAGGGATTATGGGTTTTACAGAGGAGGGCTAGTTTAAGGTGTATGCATAGAACTTGCACCACTAAGAAAGGAACATGATTGCCAGTCATTCTTGATTCAATGTTGAAAGCAGGACACATCAAATGCATCAGAAACTATTATAATGTACAAGACTAGAAACAGCAAAACCCCCTTGACTTTAGTATTCTATGACACAAGATTTCTTAAGAGTCACTAAGCAAAGATTCAATCCCGGCCTAAAGAAATGGGCAAGTTTTTTTATCCTATACATGTTTAGTATACTTATGGTGTTTATTTAGTTCCTTGGATTTTTTTGCAAAGTGCTTGAAGATACCTTGAATATGAAAGACGCTTTAGAAAATCACATTCTATACACTGCTAATCATAGATAATTCATAGCATGAATAGGATAAATTTGATTTTCATCTTGTTGGTTAATGGCCATCTGAGCAAGTACAAAATTGTGAAATTGCAGAAAATTTTCCCTTTTGTTTGCAGTACATTGTAGAGCATTTTACAAGCTATATAACTAATTTTCTATAAACCATTTTGCTTTCAACTTACTTTATGACTGCCTGACAAAGATATGCTTGCAAGGAGAATTTAGCAATTATTCCCATGCTCTGCAATCTGAACATTTCTGAAAATTATTAAGCGTTAATCAGAAATTTTATGGGAACAAGCTTTCTAATATCTTATAAAACATTGTAAATCTAAGATACCATCTACTGTATTTGACAGAAACTTTGATGTTAGACAAATTCAAATAATGCAGCTTCATTGAGGAAACAAGGTGAAGGGTGAGTTTTAAAGATGCTGAAAGAGGTGGCTTTTAGATACTGCAAAGGAAATAAGTCAGAAGCCACAGCTCAAATGTTTGGTGATGACAGGGAGGCAGTCTTGGCTTTACAGTACAGGCTGATTGTCCCAGTGCAATAAGAGCAGGTGGTCCTTCAGCATGTCTACAGACACTTGCTTTAACATTTTTATGATGGTAGAGGAAGTTCTTAGGGGAGTGATGTAGTAGAGATAGGTGTAAAGACCCTTTAAGATCCATAGTCCAAAGAAAAATCTCCTTAGAAACTCAGTTTAGTTTTAGAAACTTAGTTACTTTCAGATCACCTTTCAGCACAGAGAACCTTTGTTATCCAGCTGTAGGAGATAATCTTGATGGTATGGTGATAGTCAAGGGAGGAAAATGCTCCCCAAAACCCAAAGATTGTAACTCTTGCAAATTTCAGAATATGCATTTGGGAAACTTTCTATAAATGTTTTCTGGCTCCAGCAGAGGTAACACTGGCCTGGCAGAAAGAGCAGTATAGACAGTAAACTGTCCTGACTTGTAAAATATTCTAGAAGTTTCACTTTACTGTGCTTGTCTTTCCACTTTCTACCTTGTCTGATTAGGATGTGAAACTCAAAGCAGCCACTGTGTCTGTGTTTTTACAGGGTTTCCTACCATGCAGCCTCAAACCAGGCTGGAAATGGGACTATTACTGAATAACGGCAACATTTCAGGACATGCAAATATGTTCTTCAATCAGTAAGCATAAGTTGTTGTGCTACCACAATATGGTTTTAGGGCAACAAATGAAATTTTCAGATGACATGGTATAGCTAAAATCATACAGCAATCAGCAGTTGTTAAGAACTATCTTCCAATAGTCTAAATGTCTCTGTAATATTTGAAAATACAGGCAAGTCATTAATCTGTTATACTTACACAGACTCTCCTGCCTTTTAGCATAGCTAATTTTGATTTAAAAATTAAAAGCTACTTTAAAAAAAGGCAAACTGAATTTTGATCAAAGAAACAAGTAAAGTCAATAACACAGGAAGAATGAGAAAATACACACTTAGGAAGTAAACAGAAATAATAATAGAAAGCCTACTGAAGAGAAACAGAAAACTCTTTATTAAAGAGTTTTTTAAGTAACCAAGCCTTGAAGGCAGAAGTTTCTGTCAGAAATTAGATACATTTTTTCCCTTACATTCTAGATTTGAAAGCCAAAGTTCTATTTCTGCTATAGTACTAAAGAATGTGTTGCATATGCCTCTTTCAGACTAGCTGCATCCTGTTAATTCACATCCTGCAACAACAGAATAAAGCAGCAGCATAGATACACTTCTGTACGCCTCTTACTAACAGCAGCCACTTTTCTCCTCCCACTAACTTCTAATAGAACAGTCAAAAAGAAAATGGTGACTCTTCTGCCCTAAAAATCCATGAAATAATGGCTTCTTTGAAACTAAACTACCCTCCTCCCCATCAATTTATAAATCAGCCAACACAGTATGTTATTTTCTTTGCAAGAAGAGAGAGGAAGCAACCAGCCTTTCAACAACTGCAATCTGACTTAGAGAAATTGAGAGCAGCTGCTGCAACATAAAAGAAATCTAAAAATACTACTTAAATTGTTCATGATAACAACAATGCATAGAAATTGTTACCTACCTGTCAGATATTTAGAACTGCTAATAAGTATATCATCACCTCAGCAGTAATTTTCTCTAAAGCTACATACTATGAAATGCAAAACAGAACCCAAATAATAGGAAGTTTTAACTCTTTTTCCTAAATAAAGCAATACAGATCAATTCATAAAATATGAGTCAAAATAATTAATGACTAAAGTGTGAAAATAATAGGCCAAATTAATTTTTGGTTTATATCTAGTGACTTCATCAAAGCTGTAGGGTGGACATTCACTCTCTACTTTATTAAGGTGTGATGAATCACCTACCTGTCCTATGGGGATTCATCTGCTCCCTAGTCCCACAGTATTTACAAAGAAAAAGTGCACAAGTTCTTTTCCTCTCACAATAAAAAATACTGAACTAGCTTAAAATCATAGCACTACATGCATTTAACTATAGTGCATTTTATATCTATTCAAATGCATTTAACCTTAATGCATTTTATATGTGTTAATGCATTTAACCTATGTGAGTGACTACACACTGAAACAGGTTTCTCAGAGAGATTGTGGAGTCTTCCTCACTGGAGGTATTTAAGAACACTCTGGACACAATCCTGTGCAGTGTATTCTAGAGTGATCCTGCTTGAGAAGGGAGGTTGGAAGAGAAGTCCCACTGTGGTGCCTTCTAACCTTTGCCAATCTGTGAACCTCAGGTATAGAAACAGGTACAGAAACACTCCCACCTGCTCACATTATGGATAAACACCACATAAATACATAATTATATAAAAAATATATGTACGCATGTACATACATTTATATAAATAGACACTTACAGGGCAGGCCAAATTTATAGCCAATTGCTGATGCTGACCTCAGTCAAACACCTTATAATGGATGCACTTGACATTTTAAATCTATATTTTCTAATTTCTTCTCTGAAAACTCCAGCTGATTCACTATCTGCATTATAGCATTATCTGTGTTTACATACTGTTGCCAAATCCTCTAGTCTTCTATTTTATGTATGTCAACAATGTTGACATTTCCTATGTTTTCATATTTATATTTTGAAAATATGTTAATCACAAAAGGAAAATAAAAGTAATAATGTTGTGATTACTCTGTAGCAAGATAGCTCCATCTCTAATACTAAATCTATTTGCTGCTATTTAGAAGGTGTGCCATTTATGAGCTATGGTACATAATATATTGCTCACTCCTTCAGATACACACTAAATATAATTTTTACAAGTAATTGATTGTTACAGGAGCTTCAACTTTCCATCAAATTTCAGGGAAGGTCAGTGACGATGGAAAGAATCTGGACCCTACCTGTGTTGTAATTTTTTTCCATGCCTTCAAAATTTCTGTAATTTTTAGATTTTACAACTCTATGAACCTCACTTCCAACAATTTTCAATTAACACTTGTTGCTTGAATTATATGCCTTTGAAGATGCCACCTGGAAGACCTTCCTGAAATTGCTTCAATAGACTATTTACTCTTTCACTTACATTTCAATTCAAGAATCATGCCTCTGAAATGTCATTTATTAACCAGGTATGAATCAGCCATTTTCACTGCCTCTGTTTTCTTTGGCCTTTTATTTCTCAATTAATTAGAATAATTTTTATTTTTGTGTAATTGCAGTACTGTAAATTTACTAGCTGCTTTATAAATATGAAAGAAAAGGTTGCTCTGAACTGAAAGAGCAGTAGACCATAATGTAAGTATTGCACCTCATTATACAATTAGTACTTACTTAGGATCATCATGAAATCCTTCAGAATTCTTGATACTACTTTTAGGAAATTACCCATGTACCAAGACAGGTGCAGCTGAGCTAGAGAGGAGTGAAATACACTGCCTGCCCTTCCCTTATTGCCCTCTTACAGTTTAAACCACTTTCTCAAGAATTCAGTGCAGACTCCGTTTCAGTGTGGCTTCGTGGCTGCATCAACTCCAATGAGTGAGTTGCTCATATCAGAGTTGGTATCTACCAACTCTGCACACGCTCTGTACGGGACACGGCTCAGTGCTGGCCACGTGTTGTGTAACCCAGCTCTCCTCACAACAGTGTTCATGTCTCATGAATGACTTACGTGGGTGTTCTGCTATAGTATAAAGTGACAGAAGGCAGAAGAGAGCTTACAGTACTCAGAATGAGTTGGAGGATTGAAAATGTAAATCCTGCTGTTAGGAAGTCTTTAGGGCATATCTTTTCCTTTAAGCTCATGAAAAAAACAACACGGAGAGCAATTCATTATAAGCAGAGATTGAGTATCCTATTTGCCTGCGAATTCCTGTATAATGATGAAACACTATTTTAAATTTCCAGCTACTGAGAAAGCACTAACAATCCAACATTTTAACAGAAAAGAACAAAACAAAACAAACTGAAAAAAAAAAAAAATGAAAAAAAAGAGAGAGAGAGGCGAGATGGGGAACACTTTCCTTCATTTTGAAGAAGTGATGGTGAAAAAAATTACATCCAAATGCTTCAAGGAAGCATCTGCTTGCCTGATATAGAATATGCAAAAAATATGTCCATCTAAATTTCTTTTGTAACATCAAATTATACATGTGGAAGCATCCATTTCTGTCTTTGGACAACCTGCTGTCAGTATTTCCAAACAGCATGACAACCTGGAAAATGAGATTCTAAAAAAGCAATTCTTCACGGAAGAAAACATTTTTTTATGGGGGTTTTCTTTTTACTATTATTGTATTTCCTGGAAAATACACTAAGATACTAAGATTTTCCTCCTTCACGGAAAAGTTTTATATGCAGCTAGAGCTCCTTTCATTCTCTTAGTACTTATTGCAGCTTGTTATCTTAGTACAATGATTATTATTACATGTGTGCTTTGAAATTCTTTAGATGGCTGAGCTAAATTTCAGTGCTTTTTCACAGCACTGGTATTGTTGAGCTGTTTAAAACTTAGAGAAGTACTTGATCAGCATTACAAAAATTAGAATACTTCAGTTCTTTGATAACTTCCCTTCTGAACTAAAAACTGCAAAATGTGTGCTTTAGGCAAATAAGACAACTCTATCCAGAATTAATGAAAATATTTTCTTGGGTCAGACTGGCCATTTATATCTATTACTGGTTTCTGCAATTAAAAAATTAAGACAACTCCAATTAACCTGGAATTAATGAAAATCTTTTCCTGGGTCACACTGGTCATTTATATCGAGTATTGGTTTCTCATTGCAATGCCTTGCCTCACAGAGTACATGAATCTTCTTAGTTAGTGTATGTACTGCATTTGTCTTGGGAACATGGTGTACACTGTAGTTCAGACTGTCAATTGCTACCTCCTTTGGAAGTCTATATAAATAAATATCAAACATTTTAATGGAAGTTCTACCTTTTGATTAGAACAGTTTTTCCTTGCATTTTCCTTGCATAATTTAATTAGCACACTCTCAAACTCGTGATTTACATATAAAAAGTAGAGATTACTTTGAAATAAATCAAATGCTCCATTAAAGAAGTGATCAGATGAATAATTAGAAGCAAAAAAAATACTTTTTGCACTTAGGCTCAAAAGCTATTTTCTAGTAAAGTGGCTTCCAATCAAACAAAATTTAACACACAGAGGAGAATCACAGAATCACAGAAGTATTTCTCCCAGTGAAATAGCACTGGAAACTGCTGACAACTTAGGCTGTATTGCCTTGGCCAGGGGGATAGCAGAGCTAATCAGAGATTTTGATTGCCATTAATTCAGAGGGCAAGGTGCAGTGATTGGCTTTATACTTCCCTCTTTCTTACGAATTATCTGTTCTCCAACTTCATCTGCCAGACTACTTTTACTGCAGCCAAGCTGTGATATCCCTTTTCTCTTCACTAAGGTAAAATCAGTGGTGTAGACTTGTCTAACCAAAAGGATATGGAAAGACTACTCAAACTAATGGGGCTTGGATGAAAAACAGGAGCATTCCGGAATGAAAACACATTTTTTTTTTTAATTGGTTCCATCTCACAGGTAGTAGCAGAAGTTGTTATTTCCCTGCTTTCTAAAAAAGTCATAATATTAAAGTTGGATTTGGACTGGACCACACAGGAATCCTGTCTTGTAAATTTCTTGGAGATGCTGGAGTAATAGGACAAAGAAGACTGCAACCTTCTGGTTATATTCTAGAAACATCCACACAATTTCCCATGCTTTTTTTGAATCGTTTTTCCAAATAGGATTAAGAAGAGTTCAAAATTTAGATGCCATATAAAAAGAAATAAGTATAATGTGTGGTGGTCATAACTGTAGTCACACTTACGGCATAAAACCAAGCAGGTCCTACAAAGACAAACCAACAGATGCAGCAAATGCAGGTATTATCAAGTCTTCTTTTAAAAGCTGGGAGACTGTGTGTAGAGGGGTACAAGACAATTATTTAGACTCTTTTCACCATTTCAGCTTCACAGGGCTATATTAACTTCTGCTCATCTATACCCAGCAAACTAAAAGAGCAGTTCAGTTGCATGTAGAGCTGATTTGTAACACTGACAGCTTTAACACTACCTAAACAAGAGCTGCTTCACTGAATGCTACTAGAGATGGATGGGATGACACAAAATAAATGGGATTGATCAAGGCAGTAAAGACAGACAAGGTAATGTGTGATTTTGGATGAAAATTATAATTTTTGGGGCATGTCCTCAATACTGAAAAGAGACATGGATAGAAAGAAGTTGATTAAGTAAGGGGGAGTAAAGAAAATACATAATTTTCCATTCCTGCAAATTCCTGAACTCTTAAAATGCTCTTCTCCCTATAATACATCCTTTCAAAAATTATTCCCATATGTCCTTTATGAATTTTGACATCAGAAATACTTTCTTGATGTGAAAGCATATGGCGAGGGGTTTAAGAAATGTTCACACTAGGGGAAGGACAGAAAACCAGAATTAGAGCAAAGGAGGAAGGATGGATTCAGTACCATGGTGAACTTTGTAAGAGCATTTGACAGAACTGTGGGGGGAAATTGTAGGGGAATTGCTGTTCATGGTCTGTGAAACCCATTCTACAGTAAGGACTTGTATGAGCTCACTTCTAGCTCCTGCTCTTCAGCTGGTGAGTGCACTGTTTGCCTGAAAACATAGAATATTAAATCAGGCTGGAAATTAAGAAGAAAGAAAATTAAATAAAAGAAGAAGGCAGGTTAAAAGTTGGCCATCAGCATATACACAGCTGTTTTAAAAAGTTTAATTAATAAAAAAAATCTATAATTGTGATTTGATTTTGTTATATGCTAAATCAAAATGAAGCAGCTAATTAGTAAACTACAGCTTGTCTGGTCTATGTGGCAAGAGTTTCTATTGAAGTTAACTTCAAAGGATTTCTTTAAAAATATGAGCATCAAACATTTTTTTGAACAACAAAGGAATATGCTTTGATAGAAAAATGCTGTTCTCCTATATTTGTAATATATAATTCTTATTTGATAATTCTCAATGGAATTCTAAGGTATCTCATAAGACTTTAGAAAAGAAGAAGTATGCTGTAATTAAATGATAAAACAAACTAATAACATGTCTGACAATATTGGTGCGAGTTCTGCAAATTTAGATGTTTTCTCATTTGAAAATCATTCAGCTTATTTTATTTTTCCAAAGAAGATCTATAGCACTTTTAAAAATTGTCACATTAATATACATCACTAAGCAACATTTTCATTTTTAGTAATTCCTGAAAAATGGGAAAATAGAGAATTCCAGGGTTTTTAAAAATGATAGATTTATATAATTTTGATTATATCAAGTATGAAGAAGTTTGTCTTTTTTGAAAACTATATCTTTAATTATGGGACTCAAATGCATCCAAAACTGAAGAACTGTTTGTAAGAGATCATGAGATATACACTTGCAGCGTATTTTTATAATGTAGAAATTCTTTAAAGGGAACTGTTGTCACTGATCTACTGCAGAATACTCAATTAATATGCTCTACTAAACATCAATGAAGTAGCAACTCTTCAGACCTGTATATTCTTCTCCCAGGCAACCACTGACAGAACGAGAGGACACAGACTTAAGCAGTGCCGGGGAAGTTCAGGCGAGACATTAGGAAAAAATTCTTCACAGAAATAGTGATGGGCACTGGAATCGTCTGCCCAGGGAGGTGGTGGACTCACCATCCCTGGAGGTGTTTAAAAAAAGACTGGACATGGCACTTAGTTCCATGGTTCAGTTGATAAGGTGGTGTTAGGTCACAGGTTGGACTCGATGATCTCAAAGGTCTTTTCCAACCTAGTTCATTCTGTGATTCTGTCCAATTTTCAGTTTTGACTAACTAGAGTTTTATTTTAAGCAGATGAAATTTGGTGTGGCTGTAAACTCAAGTGCTTCCCATTATGATCATTATGGGGTTTAAAACTACATGAAGAGTAAGGCTTAGTGCAAAAGCATTACCACAATATGTTATTCAGTATTTCCACTGCAAATTCAGCTGGAATCTTGAATGTTTGAGTGACCACGGTTTTGAGTTATCATCAGTGACTGTCTTAAAATTACATGAATCACCTCTTGTTGATGTCTTTTTCTTCTGATCATAAAGTGCCTAAGGTGATCATCTCCTATCAGTACATATAATTGATAGACTCATTACACTGCCAAATAAATTCCATTCCTTCTATGTCTATGTCTGTACAACTACACCTATGCATAGCTAGCTATTCTTGCCCTCATTCCCACCCCTAAGGCTTTTAAGTATTTTTAAAATTAATTTCTCGTTAATATTGCTATCCCACCAGTGCAAAGAATAAAATCATTAAAATTAAAATGGTATCTATCACTGCCATACCTCCCCTTCTAAGCTGCAGTTTTATTCCATTATTCACCCTTTGCACACTGTATCTTATTATTCTTTTAAACAACCAGCAGGATTAACCTTACTGGTTATATATATAATGATTAATGCTGAACTGAAATAGTGTGTACAGGTTAAACTGTACATTAATTTACAATGTGGGGATTTTTATGTTAAAAAGGAACTTCAGTGCCAGCATTAGTACAGGTAGTTTTCCACGTGATCTGCAAAAGTAACTACACTAGTTTACCATCCTGTCATTTCAATGATGATGCAAGTCCATAATGTTTTTTGTTGAATACACTTGCATAATCACAATCCACAAAAATAAATAAGCTTGTGGCATATAACATGAGTCTTATACATACACTTACCTGTCTCAATATAAGCTCCTTACTAGTTTATGAAAACACAGCACATCCACCTGTTGAAGCGTTTTCTTAGAGATCAAGAGTTTCAAAGCAGTTAAGTGGATTTAGACATGTAAGTTCCACTTAAGTAATGAAATAGTCAGAAAGCAATTCATGGAATTGCTAAAGCATAGTACATCATTAATTCTGAGAACTAGGCAGTATTCTAGAAATGTGTTCAATGTTAAAAATAAGCAGTAAATTTAAGGAACTCCCTTTTTTCAGTGTATTTATAGATGGAAAAAATAAACAGCTAGTTTCTCCCATACCTCCCTAAATCTTCATGTTTTTAAGGAGGAACACTTAGCGACTGCATGAACCTCTCACATTATGGGTTTCTGGTATTCTTATTAGGTTTGAGACTGTTTGATATGTAGCTTTGTTTCAGTCTGCCATTTTTAGTGACTATAAACCCACTGTTCTGTATTTAAAAATGAAATCATTCTGCAGAGCAGTCAGTGGAAAACTCTCACTGAGTCTGATGGTGCCAGGGTTCTACTGCTTCTCTTCTGCACTTCCCTAAACAGAAAGGGAAAAAATCTGGAGGAACAGAGTGGAAAAAAACCTGTGCTAGTATCATACCTTTCCCTCCTCACCGCTTCTTTGAGGGACAGGTAGAAGAAAGTCAAGCATTCATGTCTGACTCTACTTAGCTCTGCAGAACACTGAGAATCCCCCATCAATTTCCTCCCAGAAACTCAGTAAAAGAGCAGTGAATCATCCTCTTTTGCAGCTCAATCAGTGAATAACAACCTGCCTCAGAACACTCAGCTGTAAGACTGACAAGCCAAAATTGGCATTTCTGTATCATACACAGCTTTTTGCCCGAGTATCACTGCAGGCAGAACGTTACTGCAGGTTTGGTTTTCGTTTACTCAATGGCATTTTCAGCTAAAATAAACTCCACTCAATTTGCTCTATCCCTTAGGAAGTTCCTCCTATCACTTCTTGAAAGATGCTACTCACTGCCACCTCAGAGTCTCTTGACATAACCTGGAAGATGCCCATACTGTAAGGCAGTTATACTTTGCCTGACTTCATCCACATCTTTTGCATCCACATCCTTTGCAATCTTCATGTGAAGCATGTTCAGTAGTATCCTTGAAAAAGAAACAGTGCTACCTCCTTCCACGGAAATTCTTCTGACTGGTAGCAGCACAGGAGCTATTGTGTATACAGTAGGCACAAATTCAGCAGAAAAGCAAAGCCCCCACAAGAAGAAATGGTTCAGATTATCTTCCAGACACAGAACCAAGATTGCTCACCCATAACAAACTTGCTCAGAGAGCTCTTCCAGTTGTTTGCTTTGTTTCTGTCCTGTTTCAGTGACTGATATGCATAAAGTTGTACATATGTGTATGCATGTAAGTGGAGAGCATGTTTATGAGCTTTGATTAACTGACAGCAACTATATGGATGAGGGACAGTAGTTCTAAGCAGTGGAGGTTATCAGCCTTGGCTAAGGACAGACAGCATAGACCAAAGGTTGCTGAACCCTGACTAAAGAAGAAAGAAAGAAGAATTTAGGGTCTGTGAATAAATCTATTAGTAGTGGTTTCTGTGCTATGAAGCATTAGGAAATTTTACTTTGGGCAGAGGATGAAATAGACCTAGTGAGTGTAAAAATAGTAAGACTTCTCTTGCAAACAACCATGAATAGTCAGTGGGAGGGAGTTTCTCAGTAAAAGAAATGGCTTGCAGGATACTGAAGAAAACTGAGACATCTAGGATGATAGTTCTGAGCCAACAAAATAACAGACTGGATGGCAAAAGTTTATGCAGCTAAAGAGAGGATGAGGGAGGGAATTGGATGTACAGTCTGCTTTCACTAATTAGTGTTTCAGTTCCTCCTCTCAGTTATCTAGGACCAGGGAAGAGAAGGCCAGAAATAAAGAAGCACAGCACATGTACTGCCAAATCTGCTATATTAGCAGTGTCTGTAGTAAAACACCTTCTGAAATCAAGCCCACTAGTGCATATATCTGCTTTCCTCAGCCAAACCTTCTGAAAAGTTTATGACAGAGAAGAGGAAATTATTTATATACACTCTTGGTACTGGGCAATTAATAAAATGTCACCACATACAATATATGCACCAGGTGGCATTAATGGCAAAATAATACATGACACTTAAAGTATGATGTTTCAGGCTACTATTCAAAGGATGAGATGAAGATTCAATGAAAATGACTGATTATGGAAATTAATTATGAGAGTTCCTGAAACACTGCAATTTAAATAAGTTGTGGGTCTAGGTCTATAAAAATGGAAAAATCTGTCACAACTGTTAAGATCTGATTATTAAGAGATGCCTCTGCCTGAATTAAGGTGCAAATGAGAGCATATGTTGAAGTCAATAGTATGGACTTTATTTACCAATAAAATTTGAGATAGAGAGATAGAAAGAAATAGAGGGAAAGGAGCGTGGGAAGAGGAGAAAGTGAGAGAGAGATATCAAGAAGATAGTCACCACTCATGGATCCAGCAGCATCCCATTGGTCCTTTTTCACCCTGGGCTTCTCGGTGGTAGGGGGTCTCGAGGTCATTCAAAACTTTTCACTATTTATACATTTTACCAAACAAAGGAATTAATGCTCATTGGCTAAATGATTCCCTTGCCTCTAGTGCTAATTAGTCCCTTGCCTCTAGTGCTAATTAGTCTGCATTCTCAGTCTTTCTCATCTTTTGGGTTGGTGAGTTTCTTGTGTAGATGGGCATGAGTTGGTTGTTGTGATCTCCCCCTTCTGGAATTACTCTTTTATCTAGTCAGAGCTGATTTCAGCACAGTTCCTGGGTTTGCTTTCCTTGTGGCTGCATTTTTACGTTCATTATCAGAGATGCATTCTTCTCCCCCAGATTTGTTTACATCCCCCAAGGTTTGAGATAGGACTTGAACAGTAGTTCCACCTTTCTCTTACCTCAAACTCTTGTCACAGTGGCTTAACTTACAGTCCAAGTTCCATGCATCCATGGAAGAATATTCAGGGAGGGCTTTGGTGATCCCAGACTCCATCTGTCCCATAACTTGGGGTAATCTTTGTTGGAGCAGTACTAGGTGTATGAGCAGTTGCTTCTTTACACAGTGTTCCAGAGTGGGAATTTTTGTCTGGATGTATTACCCAAGATGTGCTAGCCAGACCTCACTTCTACCAGGCTTGGAGTTAGGCCATCCTGTCACTCCATTCTGTTCTTATCTCATGGCAAAGTCCTTCTGTGGCCCTAAAAGTGTTTGAGATGGGCAACTGTGACCTTTAAGTCCTTACACCAACTAGCACAGAAAGCGTCTGCTTCTCTCCACTAAGTATAGCCTTCTGTGCCTCAACTGGATAAATAATTTTTAAATATCTAAAGTAAGTTAAATGCCCATTCCTGCCCATAGGAACAACTGGTTGCTGTTTATGAAGAAAGAATATGGTAGTGGTTTGCCAACCGCCCCGGCAAAAGGAAGCCCAAGTAACAGCTGTGCCCTAAACTGAGCTGGAAATATGAAGGCTCCTTGTATAGACAAAAGGCAAGCTGGGGAAAGAATCCAACATAGCTGAGTAACAGTTTTACAGTTGTGATTAATTTCTGCCTTTCTCAAAGAATCACAGGATCATAGAATTGTTAGGGTTGGAAGGGACCTCTGGAGATTATCTAGCCCAACCCCCCTGTCAAGGCAGGATCACCTAGAGCAGATTATGCAGGAATGCGCCCAGGTGGGTTTTGAATGTTTCCAGAGAAGGAGACTCCACAACCTCCCTGGGCAGTCTGTTCCTGCCACCCTCAAGGTTAAGAAATTCTTCCTCATGTTGGGGTGGAACTTTTTGTGTTTTAGCTTATGGCCACTCCTTGTCTGTTGTTGGGCACCACTGAAAGGTGGTTCATTTTACAAGACAGTAAAAGGAGTATGTGCTGCATCACACCCTTATCCCTACCAATGCAGAATTACTTTCTAGCTTTCTGTCCAGCTTGGCCTGGCAATGGTTGCAGACATTGGAGGGTATTTTCCTGCTACCACACAAAGTTTTCCACAGAATCTACAACATTTACTCATGGCCAAAAATTCTCTTTTTCTTATTTTAATAATGGAATCATAGAATCATAGACTGTTAAGGGGCTGTAATGGACCTTAAATATTATCTAGTCCCAGCACCCTCTGCCATGGGCAGAGACAACTCCCACTAGATCAGGTTGCTCAAGGCCTTATGCAACTTGGCTTTGAACACCACCAGGGTTGGGGCATTCACAATCTCCCTGGGTAACCTGTTCCAGTGTCTAACCACCCTCATAGTGAAAAATTTCTTCCTAATATCTAACCTAAATTTCCCTTCTTTCAGTTTGTACCCATTACTCCTTGTAATGATCGTAGTTGCTTGTACCATATAACGTACACCCTACCCTACCCCATCCTAATTTTCTGTCCTCTCTACTCAATCCTTTAAAATACTTATCATTAACAACCAAGTATGTTTGTTTTGTGTCTAAGTATTGTACTGTATAATTTTTGCCTCTCTGCTATGAATGAATTTGTTAAAAACTTTTCACTCAAGGAAAACTCTTTCTCTGCTACCACCTGGTACTTTTATTCTGTTAAAGAACTGAAAGTCAAGAAGCAACCACAAAAATTGATGGCCTGTCTGCTTAATTGTCAGCTGCCTGCATGGCTCTGGTTTGCACCTCTTTCGTTAGTTCTCCTTAAAACAATAGCCAAGCATGGCTCCCTCCATTCTGTACAATTGTCTATATCACAAAAGTCTTTGCACCCTTGAAAAACCTCACTCACTGTGGTATCAAACCTGAGAGCATGCTACGCATGACCTCAGCATCACACCATTATCATTCTGGGGAGCTATCAATACCAACCTTAATTTATTTTGGATACTCAGAAGAGAAATAATTGTGCCTGAAAGACACAGAGATGCCAACGGGGCCCAGAAGAGACAAAGAGACAAGCAATATGTAAAGTGGGCATGACTGATCTGTTCTGGAGAAGAAAGTTTAGAAGGCCACAGCCCATGCCCAATGGCGTCCAGGCCAGGTATCCTTCTTTAGGTAGAAAAATAAAAGTAAATATTCCCTTCCTATAAAAGAGAATGCACACTCTTATTGTGACAGTTCAGTTTCATATATTGTCTGAAAGCTCTAACACAAGAACATTAAAGGATTTTTTTTTTGCATAGAAGAATTAAAATAATAGATTAAAAAAAGGAACTCCAACTTCAAAATACTCACCTTGCATACAAAACTAAATCTAGGGCCAGAAATCAAAGTGTATCTATGTCAACAAAGGGTTGCAAATGTGCTATCTGTTCACATCCATTAAACATGAAGAAAGCCAGTCACCTTTGTCCATATGCCACATTGCTAGCTTTCCTCTTTGCTCCTGGTGGGCCTCAAAGATCCTCTTTCCAAAGGTCGGAAGTAAGGGTAGGAAAGAAATGGAATCCCAGGAAGGGGAAGCAAAATTGTGAGAGAATCAGCTTGAAGATCTGAATCTACTGTATTGCATTGCAGCCTTCAGCTTGTTAAAATGCATAGAGTAGGTGAAGATGCTGCGCTTTAGCTATTACTTTAAAATTTCGCAAAGGATAAAGGATGTAGACTTTGACATAACTGTGCAAATATTTCTCAGTAAAACAACTGCATTTATGTGAATGAAATCACTCACAGGATAATATGATTCTAAAAACTCTAGGTACCTTCCACTGATTTCAGTAGGATTTAATAAATGCAAAATACTCATGAAAATTCAGTATGCATGCCTGCTGCAGCAGAACTTAATTTTGCTTTAAATCTACACATCAGAAATATATTATTAAGGCCTCCTGAAGACAGAGGAGGTACAGACTTTGGCTTTAGTGATTCACCTGAAAAACACCGGTACACCTAAAATAGGAAGGTAAACACCTGCAGTCCGATGCAGTCTGTAGAGTGATGGGCACCACGGGATTCAAATCCTCCACTGCCTTCTGGCAGTGCCCATTGCTTTCCACTGGCTCTGTGCCACTGTGGTCCTACCACTGGCATCTGCTCAGGGCTTAAAGACACATGAGATGAGTCAGGACCACACTGATTCTCAAGAATTGCCTAAGAGACCTCAAGAGTAACAAAAAGATATTACAAAGCGATTTGCTTTGAAAGGTTTCAAAAATCTAAAAATTACTCAAAAAAGAACAAAACCTACAGAGCCATAGTCCATGACATTCTTTGCAGTCCTAGTGAAAAGAGACCTTTCTTTGTGAAATTTTAGAAAATGCTGGGGGGTAAAAGAACCCGCATGAAGCAAAAAACCCCAAATCAAAACCCTGCTAGTTTTATTCTAAGATTCTGCACTCTTCCACTTTGCTCAGATTTGTTGTCCAAGTTACAGCTCCAAAAGAAGTCATGCTGCTCCTGCTGCTGCTGCTAACGCTTTGATTGCTCTAATTGTGCTAAGCACAAAAAAGCTACATGACAATTTAAATACCTGTTTTCAGGTTGATAGGATTTGAAACACTGGACATACTTAACCCCAGAAGTCAAATTTTCGAAAGGAAACTCAGCTGAACTTCAATTTTAGTGGCACTACTGAATAGTTCCTATAATCCACTGACTCTCATGTGCCCTAAAATTTCTAAGTACAAATTATGAGTACAATCTGTACTGAAGTACATTGCTAAAAAGAATGCTAGAAAAACAGTATACTCTGCCTGTTTAGGTCAAAGCAAAAAGACTGAAGTAAAAAAGGAAAAAGGAGAACACTTAACTGAAGCAGTCTTTAAAAAACAGTAAAACAATACGCATATTTTTACTGTAGAAGATTTTTAGCTTATTAATTTGACAATGATGTTGTAAGAACTGAATGCCACTGCCCAACGAGTGAACTCTTGTGGTGGATTGACCCTGCCTGGATGCCAGGTTCCTACTGAGCCACTCTATCACTCCCCTCCTCAGCTGGAAAGGGTAGGGGGAGAAAAAAACTCCTTGCTCAAGATAAAGGCAGCTTAATAAAGTAAAAAGCAAAGGCTGCATGTGAAGGCAAAGGAAAACAAAAGATTTATTCTCCACTTTCTATCAACAGGTGAAGTCCAGACACTTCTTGGGAAGCAGGGCTTCAGCATGCCTGGCAGTTTCTCTAGAAGACACATTTTATAATAACAAATATGTGTGTGCGCACTCCTTTTTTTTTAGCTTTTATATCTGAGCAGACATCCTGTGGTATAGAATATCCCTTTGATGTACTGGCTGTGTACCCTCTCCAGATCTTGCCCAGCCCCAGCCTACTGGAGAGGGGGGGATGTTGGAGAGACAGCTTTTATGCTGTGTGAGCACTGCCACACTCCAATGCTGCCCAGTGGAGTGATGGAATCACTATCCCTGCCCAGTGGAGTGATGGAATCACTATCCCTGAAAGTGTTCAAAAAAACCTGAGGGACTGAGGGAAATGGTTTAAAGGTGAACATGGCAGTGTTGGGTTAATTGTTGGATTCAATTATCTTAGAGGTCTTTTCCAACCCTAACAATTCAACGATCATATGATATAACTCTGACATGCAAAGGTTTTTGGAAACCTACTGCCTGAGGTAAATTCAAAACACTTGATCCTAAATCTCCCTAAAAGATGCCAAGAGCCTGATGTGACCAAGTTTTCTGCTGCAGCAGGCTCTCCTGTAATAAGGACTATTGCCAAGGAAAACCGCTACCCTTTTATAAGCTTGATCATACTTAAACACCTATCCATTTTGTCTTTTTGATGTGATTCCAGTCTTTTAAGTCTGCAGGAAAATTATATGTTCAAACTGAGTAAGTCATGCTTTATTTTTTCAAATGCAAATCAGTGAGAACAATAGCATGTTTTCTTTCTTTTTTTTGTTCAGTTTTGGGAGTTATATTGCTACAAACTGTGGCTAGTAACTTACTTTGGTTGTAATGAACAAGAACAGACAGTTCAGCAAGTAAATGGAAAGCTATGGAGAAGAAACTACCAACATAAAAGAACTGTGTCTAACTCGTTAACATATGTGATTTGGTATAATAGTTATAAAGAAAAAGACAGGCAGGCAAGAAAGAGAGGAAGGAAGGAGATCAGGAGGGAGGCTGTATACTTTGCAAACTGGCAATATGAATGCAGTTCTGTATCCCCTTGTTAAAGAAATTACTTTTCTTTTTGATGCATGTACCCAAAAGCAGAGAAATAAAGGCGTAGACAAAATTACAGTACGGATCTAATATTAATTAAGCTAATTAATATTTGTTAATTCCAGAATATTACCTATGGGAAGATTTGAAAGTTGTCTTACAAAGGACAGCCCTGTCACCAAATACATAAATGTCTTTTTATAACAGTCCTTACTGATATTGAAAGTCTATTTCCCTTTCTGACATTTCCTCAGCATTGGGAGTTCTATTTGTATACACAGGCACAAATAAAGAGCAACCATGTCCCAATGGCTGGTGTTTATAGTCCTCAGACACTCCTGCCTGCCCTCCTCTTGTTACAGGCAGGATTGCTGCATGTTACATGTTGCATGTTACAACAGCCTGTGTTCCTGACAGTCAAGTTCTGTTGTTTCAAATTCTTTGTTTTATTGAAACTGAGCACCCATCTCAAAATTGCAACCAATAATCTTTGCAATGTTTTGTGCTATTTCTGCATAATTTCAGGAAAATAACTACATTAATCTGAAATTGTAATCAATTAAAGTGTTGCATTATAACTTTATGTAACTTCTTCCTATGAACAAATTCTGAGGCCAAAACGATAAATGGGTTCAAAAAAAGGCTAGACAAGTAGATAGGTGATAAATCCACCAATGGATGCTAAATATAATGACCTAAATTTAACATCCACTTCAGAAAGTCCCTAAATGAATTACTGTTGGAGTGCAAGACAGGGAATGAGGGCATACACGGGTATCCAGAAGTTCAGACAAGGATGATCTATATATGCCTGTTTCTGGGACTGGTCAATCTTTAAGACATGGCAGATGCATTGTTTATCTGCTAGTTTTAAGAGCACTGCTGGGTTTCCAGTAATCTGTGACATTCCTGGATATCAATCCAAAGAAAGCAATCAAAAGGAAAGCAACGTGTTAAAGTATTATTTTTTGGGATAGCACCCCAAATAGACTTTAATCTTATTAAATATGAATTATTGACTAAAATACTGCCAAAAGAAAGGAAAATCCCAAAATCTGGATAAACACAAACATCTTTACTAACCTTACCATGCATCTTCTGTTCTATCAAACCAGACTAAAATGAATGTAGACTTCCTAAAAAAATAATGCATTTAAAGCTTTTGCAATACGTTAAAGGCATTCTTTATGCATTAAGACTCTAGTGAGAGATATGTTAGCTATTTTCAAAGGGTTTAGGTGAGTTTTGTTCCTCAGAAACATGGTGCATAAATCTGAATCCAGGAAAGAGTTAATCAGATTGGAAAATATATATCCTGTCTTCAGGACACATTCAATTAATATGCATTCTTCTAACCTTTCTTAGCAAAGTATATTGTCACTCAATATCCTGTGAAGGATGGAGTTCTTAGTAAAAGATAGTCAAGACCCTCTACTGCCGTGTATAATTTTAATTAAAATTTGCAGTAAGTTTGGTTTTATTAATTCTTCTCTGGGCTCTGCAAACATAAGTGCTCCAAATATGAAAGGCAATATTATTAAAAGTTCTGTTTCAACAGTTGCATGAGTCTGGGCCTGTCCTTTGGTGAAACTTATTTAGTGTATTCAGTTATTTAGAATTTAGTTCCTCAACACACTATATTGTGCATTGGGAGAGGAAATATCCTAACGGCTAAGGGAATGGAAAGGGACTCTGGAGATCTAGGTTCAATTTATTGCCTAAGCACAAATTTCCTGTAGACCTGGAGAAAACGACTTAATAGGTTTCTTGCTGTAGTTCACATTCCTTATTGTGGAAAAATATACCCCTGCGAGATTTGGCTAACACACTAACTAACATACTAACTACTTGAGAGGCACTCCAATAAGATGGGACTGTGTTAACTTGGAAGATATATCCAGCTCTCTAAAGGGGGGGAGTGACGGAGAAAATAATAACTTTTAATGATTTATGTGTGGTGTGTAACATAAAATCCTCCCTAATACATGCTTTGGAGACATTTAGAATCACAGAATATCTTGAGTTGGAAGGGACCTACAAGGATCATCGAGTCCAACTACTTCCAGCTACAACCACTTCCCATGGACCAGCTAGATCTGTTGGGTTTTACTAGTTTGGTCTTTGTACAATGATGCTTACTCCCACAGACTAGGGCAGGGTTTCACCCTGTCAGGCCTTGCTAGCTGAGGCAGAACATTGCAATGGTGTGTGGAATAATGCAGGACTGGTGTTGTGTCTGAGCAAACAATAATTCAGACAGAGATACCCTATAGGCTCCGTGCAGAGACTTTGTAACTTGCTTTGTCTCAAACAAACGTGTGGTGGTTGCACCAAACTGCTCAATTAGGTAAAACAAGTAAGGAGGTAAACCATGTCTTTACTTCTGTGGCAGCTGATCTGCAACAAGGTTTTACAAAGGAGTTCCAGAATCCCACCTGGTGAGTAGTGTGCCTTGGTATGTCTAACCTGCAGGGTAGATGAGTGGCACCGGGATATCCCTCTCCCGGGAGCTCACCTGCCTATCCTTAGGGTGCACGGCATACAGGCAGAGCAGAACTAATATGCATAGACAGATATGGGATCTGCAAGGGACTCCTGCATACAGCAGCATAGTAGCTAAAAGTAAATAAGCAAATAAGTAAAAAAGTAAATAAGACTAAACCGTGACAAGAGGGCAAGAAAAATGGGCACTAATATGGTATTTTTGAAGAACTTTAACTCAGTCACCTAAGTTTTCCTTAATTTTACAGAAGTGGCTGGAAGAGTGGCAACATGAAAAATTAGTATGGTTTCTGATTATGACTCGCAAATCCATCCTAATGTGGGGCAAAGCAGCTTTTATTTTGGTGTAATGGTTTTATATTTATTGCATTTTTCTTTTGAGTGTTCCCAAAGGTGCTTTGTGGTCTTTTGTTACTTGTTCTCACTGTTCCCTATGACTGGCATTGATTTAAAATATTGATTTGCTTTTCTTACTGAAAAATAATCTTTGTGTTTTCCATTTCAACATGAACCATTTGGCACGAATGCATGCTGAGGCTCCCACAGTGCCACATTATTTTGCTGTGGTTGATATTACTTTAACACATTGTAGGGTGTTAGAACTTCCTGCCTACCATGAGTTACTCCTACAAGCCCAGTGGGAAGTTCTCAGTTCAAAAATAAAGAAAAATTGAGCACCAGTTTTCAGAAAAAAAGCCTTTAAAAATGCTTTGAGCATGTATTTATCCTTTAAAGGCACATTGTGTTTCTTATTTTTCTTTTCCTATTACTTTTAGAGGTTGCTAATGATTTTGTCACTCCTTTCTTCCTTCCGTCTTCGTGTCTGCAAAAACTGTGAAGTACACATACTTGTTGAGGTCCATTCTTTGGGAGGAGTGCAGCACTGCCCGGCTTTCTGGTGGATCCTGCCCGCACCGCACCTGGACTCAGCTAAGCCGCTCCAGACTCACAGCTACAGCTGCAGAGTCCAGGGCAAAGCTGCGATTCACAGCAGGTGGATGGAACAGCTTCTCCTCGGGTCTGGGCAGGATCGGCACTCTCCCGGACACCCAACTGACTAACTACTCTAATAGCAGTGAATAAAAGAGGCGGGAAGGTTCCTTCTGCTGGCAAATTCCACGTGGTGGCTTTATTTCCATGCCCCGTATGTAAAGGGAGCACAGGCAGAAAGATGGGGACGGGGGTAGAAACCAGGGATTTTATATGGTGGCGGGGATTAGGCGGGACTGGGGTTAGGGGGCCAATGGGAAGAGGGGAAGGGGTTTCCTTCTGGGTGAAGGGAGGGGCCAAACAGAATGGAGAACTCAAAATATTTTAACATAATAGAATGAAGCATCCTGGGGGAAGCTGTTTCTTCCCATAACTTGGGGGTTATGTCAGGGATTATCCCACCCATGGGTTCCCTAATATCCTTGCCCTGTGGGCTTAACAGTCCTCACACATACTCATTTAAAGCTGAACTGGAACAATTCAGCTCATGTCTTCCATGAAACTGTGGTTGGTATTGCTAACATCAAGTAATAACATCTTCAGCTCTCTCATTACATAGTTTTGCAATGAACAGAAAAATTATGAAGTTTCCCACTGTAGCTCCTGTGGGAAACAACGAACCATACAGCAATTCCCTGTTCATGTTAATAGTTTGAGCAAAAATGAAATGCACAGCTGAAGATGGAATGATGTTTAGAAAAAGCTTGAGGATACTGTGTCTGATGTGTTAGTATGAATGGAAGCGGTCACTTACAAACTATGTGCACTTGTACTCTGATAGTAAAATCTTCAACAGATTAAAGATACTATATTCACTTTTAATCATATGTGCTTCACCTAGGGAAGAAATAGAAGGTCACAAAGCTATGATCTGAGCGAGCAAGTGACATTATTATTATCACAGCCCTTTTGAACACATGATTAGTGTCAGAAATTTAAGCATATCTTTTTGCATCAAAAAAGGTCAGTCCTTCATGCTACTTATTATTATCTCCATTTGTTAAAGAATTCTGTAAAATTACAGAACTTTAGAGAAACTTGAAGACATAAAGATGACAAGCAATATCCAAAGGCATAAAACACCATAGATGGTGGAGGAGACATGGCCAGAGAAGAAGGAATTGAGTGTGTTAGCAGTTTAATGATGGATATATGGAATAAGAGAGAGAGACATGAAACAAAACAGTACTTAGGGATTTTCACTGCAGGAATAATAGAAGAGAACATAAGTCTGTTTTCTCTTCTTCTTTTTCATGGGAAGTAATTATTAGTGGAGAAGAGAAGTTGGTAGTCTATTTATATACTAATTTGCCCTTTAGTGTAACTTAGGAATCAACAGCAGAAGATGTGCTTACTCTGTCCTATTCTCTTCTTACCTAGAGTGGCTTTCATTAAATTATATACATATATTTCTTCCAATTACGTGGGATCCTCTCTTTACAGTGGAAGAAAAATCTTCTCTTGCAGTTGGCTAAAATTAAGTTTTGATTTGAATGAGTTTATTATTTGAGTATATTATATGAGTTTATTCAGAAAAAGATTAACTGATTCCAAATCTTAAAATTCTGAGGCTGCAATTAAATAAAAACCCATTTTTTTAATGCCCTGCTCTCATTTAGAAAACCTAGAAATTGCATCAGTTAACAGAAGCTTGGATACTCAGTGATGCACTGAGCATTGAAACAATACTGAAAACCAACCATATCAGTTTTACTGATGAGACTCTGGAGCACAGTATGCAAAGTGTAATGTAAAAGCAAACTTAGTTTTGGTGACCTAAAAACAGTTAAAAAATGAGGGGGAATGGACGGCTCTGGAGAGAAACTAAACATGTTGGCAACAGAAGAACATACACAATATAGTCCAGCCCCATCCTATCTTACCACCTCAGTTGCATATGGGGAGATAGCAAATACTGGGCATTATGAAAAAAAAAGAGAGACTTCCATTATTTTCTCCTTGTACATAGAGTATGGGAAGAAATGGTGAAAGTGTGGTGACTAGTGTAAATGGATAGAAACTGCAATATCTGGTTAACTCTCAGAAACTGGTTGGAGATTCACAAATGAGCAGTTGTTGAATGTGTGCTCAGTTTCAGCTTTATGCTACTTCAGATGAGGAAGGTAAAGCTGTTACCATCCTCTGCTGTTTGCTTGTCCCCTTTTTTCAGAGGCCTCAACCATCATAGCAGCTGCAACTGAAGAGATGGTAAGTTTACTCCTGGGACACCTCAGTTCCCTGTCTTGTCTGATAATATAAACTGGTGTCCACTTCAGTTTATGTTAATAAAAGAAGTTATGAATTCAGATGGCTGAAATGATTGCAGTTCATTCAACTGGAGCAAGGAGCAGACAGGACAAATAAATTGTAAATGTAAGTGGTAAGAACCACTATCCTTTTCTGTTATGAATTAAAAAGATAATCTCGTAACACTGGAGAACCAAACATATTTTGACCATATACATTTTTTTGCATACTTTAATTCACCACTTTTTATTGAAAGAGACCAGCAAAACAGTGAGCCTCTCAAACATCTTGGAGCCCCTCTGATGAACTTGTGCCGGTTTGTCAGTATTCATATTGTACCAGGGGGCCCAAAACCAGACACAGTACCTGGATTCAGGTTTACCAGTGCTGAGCAACAGGAGATAATTCCTTCCACACAATGACCCAGGATCCTGTTGACCTCCTCTGTTGCCAGGGAAGGCCGCTGGCTTCTGTTCAGCGTGCTGTCTACAGAGACTCCCAGAGCCTTTTCAGCAGAGCCCAGCCCCACCTTATGTTGTCACAGCTGGTCCCTCCTGAAGTGCAGCCTGTCCTCAGTGAATTTAAGCTAATGTTCCTGCTGGTTCTTTCCCCAGGCCTGCTTACTTCTCCCTGAATAGCAGCTCTGCCCTTAACTGTTTCCTTCCCAATCTTGCAGTATGGACAAACATGCTGCATGTGCTCTCACAGACATTAATCTACCCTTTTAAGATGTAAATTTGTGAAAGATTCTCAAATTTTAAATAGATTTGAGGCTTGTCATTTGATGCATGAAAAGTAAAGAGCAACCACAGGTCAGGCAATGTTTTTCTATCCCATTTCCAGTAGGCTCTATCAAGTACATCCGTGGAATCCTCTCTTTCTTACAGAGAGTGGGGTTTTGCATTGCTCCAAGCTGGTAGCAGAGAGAATGAGACTATCAGAACCTGCCCTTCAGTACTTCAGATTCCCTGTCACAAAAAAATGTCAACATGAAACATTTGGGATAGATAGGCTGCTGCATGGGGAAGAGTCTAAACACAGTCCTGCACTTAAATGAGCACCAGTAAAAAAAGGGTTATGCATTATTTTTCCCATCAAATTATTACCTAATATACATAGATGCCACCTCTAGAAAGGTAGTACCATGTTCTCATATAATCAATGAATCACAGAATAGTTAGGGTTAGAAGGGACCTCTGGAGATCATCCAGTCCAACCTCCCTGCCAAGTCAGGGTCACTAGAACAGTGACACAGGAATGTGTCCCTTGGGTTTTGAATGTCTCCAAAGATGAAGTCTCCATGACCTCCCTGGCAGCCTGTAAAAAATGTACTTTGCAAGTTACCCATTTTGTCTGTGACTTTAGTTCTCAGTCAGGAATGTTACATAACTTATATTAGTGGTCCTGTGGACTTAAATTTTAAATTGGTTTTAATGCCTTTTAAGAGAAAAGAGGATGAGTCTGCTGGGGATACAACATGCACTTTAAACAATTACTTAAAAAAATTTACTGTCAGAATCAGATGTAGGGCAGAACTCTAGGGTCATATCCTGCAGCAGTCCAATGTAACCATTAAGACTCTGCAACATCAACATGTTTAAGAAAGGCTTAAGGTTTAATTAAAGTAAAAAATACATTCTCTGCTGAATTCAGTGTTATGCTTCTTTATCTTTATTTTTCCATGTACTGCACAGTTGCCTACTGAGACACTATTATATTTTTTTTCTTGCTAGTCTGGATACATACT
The DNA here is from genome assembly GCA_013397795.1 of Orthonyx spaldingii. NCBI lineage: Eukaryota > Metazoa > Chordata > Aves > Passeriformes > Orthonychidae > Orthonyx > Orthonyx spaldingii. The sequence goes on along the minus strand of VZTJ01004215.1, from coordinate 650,728 downwards.
CTGGAACAACTGAAGAATTAAAGAACACAGGCTTTAGCTGAGTGCTTTCACTCTCAAACATGTTAATAATATGTACTTTCTACCAGAGTTAGGTTTCAAAGCTAATATCCTGCCAAAATAAGTGTCAACTCTCATAGACATCTCTTTTGTTTTGCAGATACTCTCTGCATATGTTGCCTGGAAGAAGGTAAGAAGAGGTCTCAAGTTTGCTTAGAATACAGCAAATTTGCCAGCCAAAAATCAAATGCATCAAGCTTTGTCAGCCAGTCTTTGGCTTTTAATCAGCAATTTTTTGAGTTGTTTTTCCCCAAATAAAATCAGGCTAAGTCCCTAAAATCCAAACACACTGAAGTATCTACTTCTAGGAACCCCTAACAAAGAGAAATGGAACATTGTTCTTGGTATAGCTAATCCCCTTATACACACAACTTAAGATCAGCAGTGGCATTTGCAAGTTTTCATTTACAAATTCTCTTAGAAATTGTATGTTCTTACTTTCTTTCGTTAAGCAAGAAATGCTTGTTATCTAATCAGCAATCTCACCAACATTTTAAAAAGCTTAAAGGCAAGCAGTTACTCACCCTAGTTTATGCAGTGGAGGAGAGAAAGGTGATGGTAGTCAGCCATAGCCTCTGCATATGGCTGTAGGTACTGTATTTCAGAGGTAGGAGGCTCCCTACATAACGTCCTTTGTCAGCCCACTGAGGATATATTTACACTGTGAATTTGTCTTGTCCTGTTTTGTTCCCAAATCTTAATCCCTCAGTGTGCCACAACACCTCCCTAACTCTCAGCATGTTCTGGTAAGGAGCCCACAAGAAGGGAGGAAGCCAGGCTGAAAGAACATACTAGGTACAGTCTACATCTATTCTGCCCATCTGAGGTGAAGTGTGGAACAGTTTTATTCCATGCACCGAAGGCAATCCTCCAATACTGCCTCCAACAGCTCTAGATCTTCTCCAGGCATTGTACAACCCATGGACAGTGGGCTCTTCTTCATGTTACCAAAATCACTGCCCCACAAGCACTTTGAACTAAGAGCAGTGAGCTCCTGAGACAGGGAGGCTGAACAAGATGGGCCTGCAGCAAACAATGTGTAGCACGGTCAGTGCCCATCCATCCAGGAAGGTACAAGGCCAGGAACAGCATGATTAAAACCACACTGCACTGCCAAAAGCACATGCAGACTGCCCTGCTGACCTTCTACTGCCCTCTGAGAGTGAGGGACAGGCACATCATGCTGCCTTTCCAGAAATGCTGAAGTCTGGAAGTCTGAATCTATGAGGAAGTATTGTAAAAGGCTCCAAACTCACAATTCTCTGATTACAAATCCACAGTTGCATTTCAGAAAAACAAGACCAAATGGTAATGGCAAGAGAAGCTGCAAATGGAAATACAACTCAAAATCCTTTCACTTCTGTAGCTCACTGTATAAACCAGGAAGAAGTCATAGGCAAAACACACCACATCACTCCAATCCTCAGCAATCTGAGATAGTTCAGAGCACACAGATTCACTTGGTTCCCTGCTCTTCCTTAGGCTGTAAGATTGCATTCAGGAAACAAGGGAATGCCTCTGTATTGGCTTTCATTTCACTACTTCTATTTTAGTGGAAGATTTTGTACAGTTTATATAAACAAGTTAAAGCAGACTTTATTTCATGAAGCAGGAGCTTCAGAGGTCATCTTTTCCAAGCCTTCTGCTCAAGCAGCGACACAGAGCCAGTTTCCCAGGACAGCTACTAAATATTTCCAAAGATGGAAACTTCACCACTTCCCTGGGCAACCTTGTCAGCACTCAGTCACCCTCAGAGTAAAAACTGTTTCTTGGTGTTCAGAGAGAACCTCCCACTGTTTAATGAGCCCATTGCTTCTGGTCCTGTCTGTGAAAGAGAATGCTAATGCTTTTGGCAGGGCACTAAGGAGATGGAAGTTAGTTTATATATTACATTCCAGTGTCTAACTAAACAGGTAGCACAGGACAGTCCCTGCAAAATCTCTGGTTCATGTCAGGGAAAAAGTAAGTATGAGCTGCAGGAATTGGGGTTGCAGAGATGTCCCCAGTGCCATCAGCAATTCATGGTTGCAGTGCTTGGCACTAGACAGGTCTTTAATCTCAAATGTGTGAAATACTTCCTCCAGTTAACTTGACAAGCATTTTTCTATCAGAATTTAGCCTTCAAACCCACAAATCTCAGCAGCACCAGTCTTTAAAACTGGGCAGTAGATAGTGCCTACTGCTTTAATTTAAAACTTTGCTGAGCTGTTTAAATTGTTGCTACATCTATTTAGTTTCTCTCCATAGCATTATCAGTTGTTATTTTTATTTTCTTCTTCTTGCAAGGATGGAAAAACTGGAAGGATGGGAGAGCCCCAGGCAGGGAGGCATGAGAAGTCTGAGGTGATGTAAAATGACTGGTTTGGTTATTGATTCACACCTCTTATTCTGTACTAACTGGAAGTTTGCCAGGGACAAAGGTATGTCTCTTACGCACCCTCCCCCTACTCCGTCATGAGCCTGTGGCCATCTGGAAGCTCACTGCAAAGGGATGTCCACAGCCTCTTTCACCTCCACACCCCATTATTTTTCTACAGGCAGCTGGAAGCCTACCACAGTCATGGGCAAAGGCACCACTGTTACACCAGCCATATCTGCACCCTACCACACACCACCTCTGAAATCCATTATGTTCCTACAGGTAGCTGGAACCTACCCATGGCCATGGAAAAACGCATCTCCACACCACCTACGACCTCTATATTCCACACCTCTGCACCCCATCATTGTCCCACAATTAATTAGAATGCAACTTTAAACATGTCTGTCTGTATACATGTATATGACATGCAGACGTATAAAAATTTACATAAATGAAGTGTACCTATGAATAAATCTGAGAGCTGCACAGAGGAACCTGGGTGGTTGGAAGCCACCTGTGCTGAGTATTTTAAAGGTTCCTAGGAACTTGCTGCACAGGCTAGCAGACCAGCCATTTCTCTGATATTGGCCCAATACAAAACAAGAAACAACAAAAAATATTTTTGATTTTTATAGTCATTTCCATGTCTTTTTAAATAAACTGGATTGAATTTTTTTGTTGTCACACTTTCTAGTTCACTGCTGCTGAAGATGGCAGTTCTCACATTCCCTGACTGATGCCACTAATGTTCTGGTCTCTTTTTCTTGTGTCAGAAAAAACATTTATGCAGGTGCAGGGAGTCTGATCAATAACAAATCCACTTCTTTCCTCCTGCCAACCTTGATTGCATTCCCTAACAACTGGATAAATACTGTGCCAGCTCAGGCAGGTAGTGAAGGGGAGGTATAACAATGAGGAAGGGTAAGACTATCTTCTTTCTGCAATTCTTGCATGATGATCTGATGCAGAACAAAAACTATCCATTTCCCAGAACATTTTAAAATCATTAGACCACCCTAATATGTGTAGATCAGCAGTTAAAAAACCACAAAAAGTACTACATCACACATAATACTTATATTTATGAATGCAGAGGTATCTAATGCATGGAAGTACCAAATTATACAAAGCAAGCCTTACTGCTAAGCTCTTATTTCTGGTATCTAAAAGTTAGAGTGTGCAAACATAGCACAGAATCCTGTTTACTGCCTCCATGATGACAACACCAGCATCAATATAGCCTATTTGTGGATAGAGACAGTAATGCTATGAAGGATAAGTTTCCTAATGGAAATTAGGACATAGACTTCATATAGTTAATGGACTATTGGACTAATGGACTCCTAACGGAGTTCATGTAGTTTAATGTCTTAAAATTGGCGCTAAAGCACTGTTTCAGAGCTTCCCCTATTTCACAGAAGGATGAAGAACAAGAAGAAAACTGCTAGCTGAGTGGCAGATAAAAAAAGTTGAATGCATGAGGTTTATGTCCACTGGAACACAGTTTACTGTGTTCACATAATTCCTAAAAGGGGCAAAACTGCAACACTACAAAGGCAGTGCAGGTGCCTGAGATGGTATCTTAATTTTCATCTGAAGTTTTTTTCACTGTGAGTTCAGCTATTTTACTCACATACCTGAGACTGTTACTTGAGAACACCACAAATGATGTTCCTCTTGCTGTCAAAATCAAGAATAAAATTTGGGAAGATGAATTATCTATTAAGACATATGCTATAATCAAATATATGGCAGTGGCTTGACAAAGCAGAGATATTTAAGAATGAATAGCTTGTGTAGGGGATTGAAGGTGCTTGCCAGCTTAGGATTCAGCAATACAAAAGAACGTGCATTTTAGCTTGCACATTAAACCAAACATAACCAAAACTGCCAGCAAATGCTATAGTAAATTTGTCTTTCTATTCTGAAGTTAGTTTTATCCAGAAATGACATTATTTAACTCGCAAATAAAAATCTGAGCTGCTGCAGAGTGTTCTGTTCTAAAAATGGATTTATTAAAAAATTACTTATCTTAGTCTGGATTTATTTAAACAATGAAGATAAAGTTTTACAAATTAACTTATATCCAAGTAAGAATATCAAATCTGGAAGCTTCAAACACTGTATGGCTTGCTGCCCACATGCTTCTTGTCCCTTTTTCTGTGAGCCTATTTTCACAAGGGAACAAGAGAAATTAGGTACTTCTGTGTTTATTATGATTAGTCATGCTGCTGGCATATGTTATTGCATTCTGCATTTAATAAACAAGCATTTATGTTGCTAATATCCTAGGAATGGAATATATAAATTCTGAGAGATAAAGCATGATTACTTATTTTATTGTATATTTCAAAATTTAAACCTGTCTTTCATAAGCACACAAAACAGAGCCTTATAAGGAAGGATTTTTCTACTCTTCTTCCTTTGTGTGTGGTACATCTTTTTGCATTGATCTGTGATTTTCAAAAACAAGTCTACACTGCAGAAAGCAATGGATTTAAAAAAAATTTTTGACTAAAACTATGGTAGCTATTTCTCAGCACAGTTTCCTTATGGCAACATTTGAGTGATGCTGGTTACACACACTCTGATTTACTAAAAAGCAATGTCATACCTGTAGACATGCAGGAGCTCTGCCTTGGGGTTTATTCACATCAACAGCCACAAGCTGCCAACCTCCCGCAGCATCTTCGTGAAACATCTTGAAAGGGAAGACTGTTGTCAGAAATGTTTTATGTGGCAATAAATACACATGAAATCTAATACATTCCCCTTAAGGACAAGCATACATTTTCATGATAGCTAGTTTAAAATAAGGGAGGAATGATTCTTTCTGCTACAGAAAAAAAAAAGTAACATGCTTTTTTCAACATCAATAGTCTGAATTTTGCTCAGATAACATTGAACACGATGTGTCTCTAATTTAATTGGTTTCTATATTAGGACTAATAATCTCTGACCAGTATCATTAGATGGTGGTACCTGTTCAGAATAATTTCCTTACAACGTAAGGTTATCCTAAGGAAACACAAATATATTGTGACCACATAAATAAGCTTCATGGTGTGCTTGGCAATAGCAGACAACATCATCTTTTTTACTGGCAAAATTATTTTACTGCAAGGACCACTTTATTTTTTTTACATTGATGGATATCAAGAGTAGCTGTACAGTCCTTATGAATTGTTTCACAGAGTTTATAATTCCTGTAAATAGTTGAATATTTTCAGGCTCTAATGATGTCAATGGAAAAGGCTCTCTTGACCACAGTGATATCCACATTTTATCAATAGCCTCAGGAAGAGTACATGTAGGCATTCTGTTTTGTTGGGTTTTTTTCTCAGAAAGTAGGATACAATTAGGACTGTTGGACATAAGTAACAGTGAGAAACCATGCCTGAAAGTGATTAACACTGTCCTTGAAAATGTCCTTGAAACAAAATGAATGGCTCCAGCATTTTGAGTTGCCACCTGCATATATTGTGTAATGAAGTGTGGCAAAGTTGCCACCTCACTCCCACCTTTTCCTTGACGTCCAGTACTCAAACGAGTCACCTCACGAACACAGCTACAGGAGCATGGTTGAAGCTTAAAAGTCATCCTGAGAAAAGTGCTCATTAGACTGGGGACAGTGTCACCCAAATATGGTTGTAATTCTTCCAAGTCTTTATTTAGCATCTCTGCAGCAGGAAGAGTTGCCAACTAAGATCAGCACAGTTACTCCTCTTTTTACCATGCTTTAAAGTGCAGTGCTAAAGTGCTTTACAAGAACCTCCTTTTATCCTTTTCTAGAGATCCCTTCCTAGACTTCAATTCCTGGACACTCATTTTCTTATCTTTAGGAATAAGTTTGGGGAACAGCTCAATAATGTATGAAGTAGGCAAATGAAGGCAGGTATCTCAAGGCTACTTCATGCACAAAAAGAGCAAGGGTTTTAACTTCTGTCTGATACTTTGAACAAGAAATCCTGCAAGATATTTTCTGCCCTTCTTAATACAGAAAAAGATAAATCATTTTTGCAGTTTGGTAACCTGGACTCTCTTTATGTCCCAATATGCCACTGACTCAAGGAATGAAGCAGCCATTCAAACCATTTGCTTGTCTGCAGCCAGCAGCTATTTTTAATTTGCGTGATGCAGATTATATGCAACATGTTCATGTTCTTTGGCACGATGACATTATTTTGGATATTTTAAATTTCTTAATGTTGGCTGCTTCTTGTGTTTCCCTGCATTGAACTCTCTGTTCCACCTTCTAAATCAGAGCATGTTGGATAAGCCTATATGGCTCAGGATTTGTCCTACGAACATTAAGTTCCCCAGGCTAAGCATATGTCATGTAGAAAAGTCCTTTTTTTTTAGATTTTAAATTGATACCACAAAGTCTGCTTTGACAAAGACATATATAGAGTAGAAATTATTACCACAAAGTCTATTTGAGGCAAAAAATGTAGCAGCTAGCAGAAAAGGACTATATTTACATATGGATTAGAGGAATATTGGAAAGAATATAAAAAAACCTTAATAATTAATTTTGAAAAATTAAATCCTCTGGTTTAGAAAAATAAATAATCTCCAGCTACATCGTTAGAAAAAATTCCCTGGTGGGTATGTTTCTCATATCTCTCTTTCTAAGAGCTTTTTTCAGGCAGTTGGTAGTTCCTCTCAGAGATGGCAAACTGCACTAGCCTGGAAAAGCCTGGTGCCCATTTGGGATACATAATCTGATTGTTAAAATAATGAGTGAGAGAATTTAAATCTCAACCCAGTAGATCTTCTTTTTCATACTGGGTTCTTTCCCACTAGCCAGCCCACTCTTCCTAGCACGGCTTCTTCTTACTTGTTATTTCTATTTGGGGTCTCACTTTCTGTGACTGCCCCAGCTGTAAGTGTGGCTTGTTCCTTGCCCCAACAACTCCTTCTTTCTTGGCCTCAACACATCCATCTCAGTTCCAGGACCAGCTTCCCCAAACACTTCAGCTACCCTCTGACTTCTCTTCCACCTATAACTTTGGGATTTCAGCTTTTATATCTTAGCACAGAAAGTGATATCCAGTAGCAACACTGATTTCAAACCCACCAATGACATGATAAAAAAGCATTATCATGCTTTGTTAAAAAGAATACAAACACAGCAATAACATACCTAGCTGTATAGAGAACCATATTACGGTCTTCTCTATTATTCCTTTTTAAGAAAGGCTAGTTAGATAACGCAACCAAGAACTTAATTTTTTATGAAAATTTATATATCAGGTTTAGAACATAGGTAGTAACATGTAAAGTCAAATATATCATATATGACAGGATTTTTTTGCTTATTATTAATTCATAAACTAAACCAAATCAAATCCCCAAAGATTCTCAGCATCTCAAGTGCTTCACCTGGGTGGTGGCAGTTGAAGTAGTACTGCTCCTGGACCCCCACATCTGCTGGAACTGCACTCTGATTTCTGCAAATGTTTCAATGATGACTGCAATAAAAACATTCTGGAAAAAGAACAAGAAAGAATGGCTGACACAAAGCTCAGCAAGCAGAAAAGAGAAGACATTAATTCTAATATGATCTATGTCTCAAACCAATTTAAAAAGACATAATTTTCAGTACCTTAACGAGCCAGGCCAGAAAGAAAATTAAGGTGATGAAATAGAAATATGAACGCCATCGGGGAAAACTGTCAATTGCTCGGTACATAAGGAACACCCAGCCTTCCTGAGAAGCAGCTTCGTAAACAGTAAATATGCTTGTTCCTGTCAGAGGAAAAAATGAAAATGTTTGGCATTAAGCCTCCCTGAAAGTTTTCAGTATCAGCTAACAACAAACTTTTATCTATCCATCCTACTTTTGTTTTTTCTAAAGGGTGTCAGTTCTCTTCTCCTCCTTCAAAGAGAAAATTTTCCACATTTCTTCCTTTTGCAACTGAATATGAATTGATTTTGTATCAGACCAGACTGACTCCCGTCCCTCCCTGGACATACATGTATAATCCCTTAGAAGTGGTCACTGGCAGTATGCAAATGCCTGGAAAGGCAGAATTTGTCCCATCATTTGCATTCAGTAGCATCCCTGAGAAAAAGGCAGATTTAATAAGGATCAGCATTGAGTAAGTTAAAGAAATCACTACTACTATTAGCAACACTGAGCAAGCAGCAATAGACCAAGAAGGTGCCTGACACTAGCAGGCACAGGTAAGCATCTACAGCAAGATACTGAACTGTTCTGAAATTCAGGTAGTAGCTGCATTAACATACATATATTGCCTTGAAAAAGCATTTTTAAGTTGAACTTGCTATATCACTCTGTGGAGGGGGAGAGAAGATGAAAGGAAAATTACGAGAGACCTTTCTGTGCAGAAACCACTGTTGAATAAAAGCTATAAAGCTACTAATTTTAAAGTCCAAACTCAATGTAATGTTTGAGTGATAATATGCTTTAGCCAGTTTGCCTTTCCTCCTTATCTCTGCAATGAAAGCTTCAAAATATAGACCAGTTATGGCTTGTAAGTCATTCTTGTTTAAAGCAATTTTTTGTTCCAAGAAGAAACACAATTAAACTGTGAAATTAAACTGTGAAATCTCACAAACTGCTGTGAAATCACAGAATTGTCCTACAGCCACCCGCTAACTCTGCTCCACTACTGCTTCATTTCATGGAATGTGTTCGATAAAAGAGAGGGAGCATGAGGAGCACTGCCCTTAGCAAAACACAGCAGCTGCTAGAAACATAAAGATAGAAAGCTGACTATCTGATCCTTTTCACAGAGAAAGAAGTGGTTCTGGGTAGAAATTCCTGAGTCCAGGAGTTTCCCAAAAAATCACACCAGCCTATAAGCAGCTCTGCACTGTTATTTTTCCGTTGAATTTGCAACTTCTATATCCTTTTGTCTGCTAACAGGGATGGGATGAACCTGGAACCAGTTTTGTCTCAGGGTGTCCCTTTTGCAGATAAATCTTCATTGACAAGAGAAGAGAAGGAATTTTTTCTCTGTAACACCATTCGACACCTACCTAGTAAAGGTAGGTACCTTTGATTGGTATGTGTCAAATGGTTAAGATGGGCATGGTGGGTAGGCAAAACTGTTAATCCTTTCTGCTAGTTTTTCTAGTTACTGTATTCCTTTCTTTTTACTGCAAATGATTCTCAGGACCAAGGGAAAGAAATGAAAATATGAGAAAAGAAAAAAACATTCAAGCATAGCAAGCAAAACCCTTTCTTCAGAAAAAAAGTGGTCTCTATCAATACTGAAATATTAATCAATGATTACTTCATGGGTATTTTGCATTTCAAAAATTCAAAAAGTAATGGTTCAATTGTCTAATAATACACTGTTGCTGAACTGATTAAATTATTGAACAAAACAGTGCTGTTGAGGACAGGCAGAGATTAAGGGAAAAAAAGAAATCTATTAAAAGTTGCTGGCTAGGAAACTGTCATTAGTCATTACCAATGGGAAAGTCACAGTGAAGATTAGTAAAATAGAGGGGATGTCATGCAAAGTATTTATAACACATCACTGGGCCATCTGCCACAGTAAAGCAATACTGTGAATGGACAAAAACGCACAATTAACCCAATTAAAATGAGTTCGCCTGTGACACTAAAGTAAAAACGTCTCCATAGTGTATAACTGGTAGAGCTATTCTTAAGGCTATTAGAAAGCAATTCCTCTTAAGAATATACATTCTTGCTTAACATATGTGACTAAAAAGTAATAAAACTTTCATTACTGATGCCAGGAACCATGCTGTCAACTATCTCTGGAAATCCTCTTTCAGCTGGATACAGAATAAGGGATGCAATCCCATGAAATGTTTTGTCTTCAAAAAGAAGAGTAATTCTTGGCTAACATCTGCCTTACTGCATGTTTTTGCTCTTCTGTTTTCTTCTGATTATTTCTTTAATATCTGACTACATCTTCCTAAAGCCAATGCGTAAGTTATTAAAAGACTCTCTTCTCACAGCAACATACTCTGTTTTTCTCACCATGTTCAAGGCCATATGGAGGGTGAGAAAGTATCAAAATTTTAAGTGATGGTAAGATACATCCCAAAAAACCAGACATGGGAATGCTGCCATAAATGAAACCTAACATATGCCCCTCAGATCAAATGGCAAATTTCTCGTTTTCCACACATGTCTGTATTCTATCAGTGACATAATGTCTTTTTCTACTAGTTCAAAGGGCTTAACTAATGACAGCTTAGTGCTAAGAGTCTCATGGTTAGGGCATATGAGAACATAGATCCCTCTGCAACAGGAGTATGGGTGCCACAAGGAATGAGGACTTGAAAACCTGCAGGGCCTGGCTATTCAATACAAAACAGACCCCACTACTTCAGAACATAGTCCTCTCTTGTCAATGTCCTGAACATTAAGATCATGATTTATGCAATGTAACATCAGCAATACTTTTCAGTTATGAAAAAGCTTTCAATCACGAAGAGAGTTAAACACATTGTTGTTATGATACTGCTCATCAGCTCAGGCGTGTTGGCATGGGCAACTTGCTGAATTTGAGATATAAAAACATCTAGCAAATATTTATAATAATTTTCCTGTTTATTTCAGTAGATGGTTAAACCTTGACAGCATTAAATATTAATTTGGGAGGAACTTCCTGACGACAAAAGAGGTAAAATAAAGCAACATGCTTTGAAGTTTTTGTGTTTTGTTTGAACTTGTCTAACAAATTCCACATTTTGATGTGATGATAAAACAATTCCTTTAAACACAATGATAGCTGAACAAAACAAAGAAGGAAAACACTTCTCAATAGAGAATGAATCTAAATAAATCAACATCATAATCTGTATTAATCTCAAAAGACTACTTTTATCCAAGCAAGAAACACTTCTACCTTTGCAAATGTTTTACAGCTATACATGGTCATTATCAAAAAGAAAAGAAAAAAATAGTTCAGAAAATGAAAGATTTAGTGAAATACTGGGAAAGAGATTGAATCTCACTCAAGTTATGTGACACTTTCACTTGTTTCATACTGTATAGAAGAAAAGACAGCAATCAGAGACAAACTGTATCCTTATTGATATTGTATGTTTAGTATATGGGGATTCAGAACCAAAATGAGGGGGGCTTATTTCTTCTTCAATATGTGTGCCTTTCAGATCTAAAAGATGGGAACATTAGCCTGAAGGGGCTTGGAGAAAATAATTGCTTTAACACCCAAATCATTATAATAAAAGAAAATTCTAGCGGTTTCCATGACTAATCAGGAAGCAAGGTAACCTGGCTCTTCCACGCTCTACAGATAAATAGATTACCAAGGAAACAAAAAGAATTAAAAGAGCCAGAGGACATACGTGGTTTTTCTTAGGGAAGTAGAGAAACCTATCCTGCCAAACCCCTATCTTTTAAATAACTAAAGAATATAGAAGGTATGTATTTTTTAAAAAGGGACTCAAAGTTAACAGAACAATAGCATTACTATGTATGGATGGTCTTCAACATATTGTATTTTACATTATGCATGCTTTGTAAATACACAGGATTTTCTGCTTGTTTCTGTGACACCACCATGCTCTGTGACATCATTTCTTTCTATAATCATTCTGCAAATGGATATAATGAAAAAGGGGGTGCACTGAATAATGCTGTAGTTTTATATCAGAAGAATTAAGGGAGCAGAGCTAAAAGGTCACATGGAAAATTCACTGAGTTTGGAAACAGAACTATTTCCTCCTAACTCGATGATACATTCTTGCTTCTTGATTCAAAATGCCATATTATTTGAGAAAAAGAACGTATGGTGCTGAGGAGTTGTCTCTCATTAATTAATATTTTTGTGCTACGTGTAGCTATTCCAAGTGAGAAGCAACAACTGAAAACTAAGTTCAGATATTCATTAACACCAGCAATTTCTGCATGTGCAATTTATGTTAACTATCTTGGCTTACTATGTTAGGATTTTCGCAGTTTTCTTGTGACTGCTGTGAAGCTGCTGAGAAAGAAAATCCACAAGCGGGCCACTACGTAAAAAAAAAAACCCTAAAGTTTGTTTTTTAATTTCTTGGTTTTATTTTTCATCAGGAATTTTCCAGGCAACTAAAAATCCATGGGTTGTTATTAAAAGCTTAAACCACTACCCATTGCCACGCATGAAGTGCACCCGATGCCAGGCAGACACGCTCCTTTCCCTTACTTTACAGCAGCCGCTAGATGGGGGTCGTGCACCTCGGGCACATCTGGAACATCAGGCGGCGGCAGAGCGCCCACCCCGGAGAGCACAGACTGTGTCAGCTTCTCCGTGCGCCGGCAAAAGGATTGATTCTCCTGTTTGCCAGCAAAACTAAGGCGCCTTCTGGCAGGTGCTGCTGTCTAATTTCACTCTGCTGTGCTGCACACTGTGCTGCATAGCCTTCCTTAAAACGGTTCTGTGAGTGATTGTCCATAAAGGAATGACCTCTTCCTTAGCTATGGAAATGTTATCATGCCTATTTCTGTCCCAGCTTACTCATAAAATCACAAAACTGAACCTTTCTGCAGGGCATGGATATTTCAATTGACCAGTCAGCTTTTAATTTATCTTTCAGTATTAAGGTATTTGTAAAACACTGCATGTGGTGAAGGTTTTCCGGATGTTTTACACTATTGCTTCAGTGAAACTAGAAAGGACTAAAACTTAGTCCAACTAAAACTTGTCCAGAAATGCAAGGACAAAGTTGTTAACACCTCTGGGAAGCAGCTGGCAGACAGGTCTGAAATCAACAAAAAGATCAAATCCTGCATGATTTCATGGGGTTTCTTGCTCGTCCCTGAGTAAGCAATCCCAAATCAACTCTCACCAGCCAGTTTGCCAGCCAGCAGGAATTATGAGGAAAAGAAAAAAACCCAAAACATGCCAAGTTCTGCTCCTCTGTTGAAACCTCAAGCCCCTGCCATTTTCCTGTGACTGAGCTGTTGAAAAACTGATTTACAACAGCAGAAAAAACCCACACTATCAGTCTGAACACAGTCTTTTAATTCTTGCTAAAGGTACTGACTTAAAATATATAGTAGTGATGTGTCACTGATTCTTCACTTTGAAAATCTATTTGCTTATGAGAAGATGAAGCTTGTATGTATGAGAAAAGAGTATAAACAGACACTGTACAGATAAAAACACCAATATAGAGATCAACAAACATTGCAAATGTAAGTCCTAGGATCAATGCAATCTGATCTACAGACTTAGTAACGAAAAGACAGAAAGTCAGTCAACTTCCAGAAAAAAGAAAAAAAAAATTGATTTGCCTGCACTGTTTGCAAGTATTTTAGAAATGTGTTCAATATTCAGAAGAATCAGCTATCAAATATGAATGTAGCAATGCTGGCCACATGTATTGGCTGTACAGGGTAAATCGGAGCATGCTTTGGGCACATAAGTCCATGCTTAGTTGTACCATTAATGTCTTACATGTGATAGTGCTTAAGCTCCCTGATGTAATATTTTATGCTTTGAAGAGAGAAATCTGCTTTACATTTTTGAACCAGTTCGAGGTGCAAAGAAAGACAAATATTCTTCAAAATGACTTTATGTGTGCTTTGTTTATGGACATTTAGCCAGACTAGCATTTATATCTGCTTTAATGTTTTTTTAATTAAAATAGCTATAGATTCACAAATAACTTAGCAAATAGGGATCCAAAATGTCAGCAGACCTCATAAGCTGACCTTATGTGCAGAAATATTGTCTGCTTTTTCCTTTTGGCAATTACACAGCTGTAGGGCTAATATACTGTCTGTCTTATAAACACTTCTGTGAGTGTGGGGAGGCAACTTTAAATTTAGTGGCAGCTGATGAGAATCAAGTAAATGCTGAGCTGTAGTGCACGTGGCTACCTGGAAGCTCTGCAGCACAGTCAAGCCTCCCACCTCTCCTTTGCTCTAGAGAGTATTTTTAAGGCCACAACTTTTCTCACATCTCTGGGGTCTCATCCTCAACAGAATGGGCAGAGCTTGAGGTTGAAGCCTAGAAGTAGGACACTGTCATAGCTGTGCTTTTCCTTATCAAACTGTAATAATACTCACTTTTCAGATCTAGAAACCAAGAATACAGAAACGCCTAGGTCTTTAAGAGTGACAAATACGGTGAAGATGGGCCAGCTACCACCTCAGTCTTTCCAATGAAAAGCCTCTGATTTAAAGTACAGTCATAGTGGAGTCAATGCCTGTTACAGTAAATGTTATGACAAAACTGTATAACAAAAAATATTCAGTGGAGGAATCTCTATAATTTAATAACTTATTCCTTTGCAAATGAACCATCTTTTAATAGGACTGTTACTTCTTCTTTTAAAAAGCATTATGTATGTAGATGCATTTAAAACTGCACAAAGTGGCAGCCCAGAAATAAAAATTTAGAAATTTCCCCAAATTGTTACATTTAAAATTTAATGAACGTTTTAATGGTTATCATATTAAAGAGAAAAGTTTAAGGCAGAATTCTTAGTACAGATATTATGTATTTGGATTGTCATTCAGCCAAATGCTGGGAATGACTATTAAAAACAAGGTAGTGATAGATCACTTTGTTAGAGAGAAAAACAAAGTATGTAAATCTTCCTTGACATAAAGGATGGAAATTCAGCACTGACTTTTATACACTGTTAGTCAAAACTATTCACTTGTTGCATTAGCTTTCCCAATAGTCACAGACAGAGCAATCTAATTCATTTTAAGTACAGTCATGAAATAGCAAAGCTGCTTGGTCCTAAAGCTCTATTTCAGTTTCATACGGTTCCTCTGGGTATCACCTGTGAATTGTAGGCACTTCTCTGAGGATGTACTTGCTCTCTTGAAATGAAGAGATCAGCCGCTTTCTCTTGAATGGATAACACTTTCAAAAGCAGTTGCATGAGATTTTAGCACAATCAGTGGTAAAACTGCTGTCATATTAAACTAGGTGCTTTCAAAAATCCCCCTCAAAGATTGCTAATTTGATTTGCTTCAGCAATAGTGCATATCTGAACAAGATTTTATTCTTGTATAAAAGTTTCACCAAAGGGCAACAGTAGAAAATCCCAACTAACAAGACCTGCTGCGTATTTGGTGAAAAGAAATAAGACAGTAACAGCACTTAGATCAATGCATTTCTGCAAGAAAAAATAACAGACAGTAAAGCTGGTTAAGTAGACATTATAAAAACCAATACATGTTAGAAATTTCATTAGCCTTCAAACCTCTGAATAACAGGAGCAAATACACAGTGTCAAATGCATCTTGAGAGACTAATCGAACTGAAGAGACAATAACTTCCCTTCCTGAATGGAAGAAAGGAGCTCTATGATTGACTGTTACAAGAAAACCCAAATGGCACTCACTCAATTACTTGTTTAACTATTAATAACTACTCCCTGGTGCCTTTTACATGCCACTAGAAGTAAAATAATTCACCTACTTTGTTAATGTGAGGGAGTGATTTGCCCACTATCCTAATTCATGCAGTTAGAGAGAGTGTGAAGACACAGAGGTTTAGTGAGCCAACAGCTCACTGAACCCCACAGCACCTTTATGAGATAAGCATATTGAACTGTTTCAGAGATAGCTGTATTAAATTAGGGACTCTGAGACTCTCCTCAAGCAGCAATACAATCAATGTCTAAGACGACAACTATCTTAAAGATTTCTGATTTTAAAAGAGTTGAGTGTCAAAATAGAAAGAACCTGATACTTTTTTAACTAAAAAGCCCATACATGGATATCAGCAAAAAACCCAACAACTTTTTTCCTTTCCTTCAGAAAACAAAATACTGAATTGAAAGCCAATTTTTGTAACATCTGACTTCTCTTAGTCTTGACTTCCTTAAAAAAGTATTTGCATGACTAGAGATCTACTGATTATCAAAATAATTATTGGAAAACGAGCACTAATAGACTAAAGCAGCTGGCAGGTTTATCAGGAGATGAAAATCAAAACCTTTGGCAAGAAAAGCTGTATAAACTGCCAGGTATTTCTTGGGAAAATTTCCAAAGTTTTAACACGCTTTCTTTAAACCTTGTTTTCAATATTATCTCCTTCTGCAGAAATCCTTTCTGATCTTTATGCACTATTGGAAATAGTCCCCCACACCCATAAGAGAAATTTCTCAGATTTCTCACTGTCAAATCAATGACTTCTCTTTTTTTCTCAGATAGGCCATTTTCTCTTTTTTTCAGCATCAAGTTTATCTGTAAAGATGTTTATTCTTTGAGTAGGTGTGTGTCAACTCTGTGCTTTGACTCAAAGCTGCATTAATTTCTTATAGACCAATGATATTTCACGTATTTTTTTCTTCAAAGCTTTTTGCCAAAGTGGAAAATGTGGCATTTTGTACTGAGACACATGAACACGTGGTTTTAAAAAAAAAAGGACTGTGTATGAAAAAAGAAGTTTTGGCATTGCTCAGTGAAGCAGTTTCACAAGAAATACAGATCAGACCTACTCCTAACAATTTTTTATCAAACGATGAGCTAAAGAGACCTCATTTTCCATATGAAAATAATTTTCAGTGGGTGAAATAAAACCAGAGCTTTTAAATCTGAAGGTGCAAACAAGCACTATGCATAAATTCAGGGCTGATTTTCTGCATGCCATTTACTTCACAGTGACTACCTCTTTGTCTATCCTTCAATTAAAAAAAAAACAACAAACAACCTTAGAAGTCTATCCACTCCCTTCACTGAAGTTAAAGGCACCTCTAAAAGCATACATAAGGATAGTTACTGCTGGACGATATAAACACATTGTTATCCTTGTTATAATGTGTCTGCAAGTCACAAGCTTGGGTAGAAATTTTGTCTCGTTACATTATGACCCCCTACTTTTTAGAACAAGAAACAAATACTGACCCTAGCTTGCAAGCTCTGTTAGCACATTTCTGTAATATTTTGGAGAAAATTATGTTCCCCTTTTTTAAATCGCACTGCCCAAAGTCAGACATGTGAGCTGATGTTCAGATGGCCTGGATATAGTCAGATTCTTTGAGATGCCGAAGGACACAAATTCAAAATTTTCAACCCCGGCTGAAATGCTAGTGCTTGAAGCAAAAGAGGAATTTATCATTCCTTTAGTAGAAACAGAGTTAAATTTATGGCTCTGAGATTCTACCATTTAAGTCCCCACAAAACAAAAGATACTGAGAAAACAGTATATTTGATCAACATGGTGTTTTCAAAACACTTCTTAAATTGCCTGCCACATAAAAAATAAAATCAGAGATTAATACTATGAGATGCAGTCACGAGAAAAAAGCACAACTGTTTCCAGACCCATTAATTCTATGATATCTTGGAGATGGGCTTCCTAAATGAAGACAAATGCAAAAGGAGAACCTCAAAGAAATACCTGCTTCCAAAACAGACCGTCAGGCAGATCTGTGGTACCCTGGTATTTAAACCCTTTCCAGTTTCTTTCCTAAGATGCTTGTAAAAGTACCAACTAAATGCTATTAGTAGGATTCACGTACTCAAGTCGGAGATAACGGTAATAGAGGAGAAACAACTGCTAGCAGACAACATAGTAGGCGCTGGAATAACTGAGAGTTTGTCTCCTTGGAGCTCTTTAAGAACACTAAGTATCTGTAAGAAATAACATAGGCACAGGCAACTCAATCCTGGAGTGGCCTGGCAATGAGTTTGACTTTCAAATTGATATCTTTTTTAGGTTCATACTAATTTTCTCCAATTTTACAGCATTAAAGAATTCTCTAAAACCAGTGCTGCATCTTATCTTTACCAGTTTTTAAAAGAAAAAACATATTAACATGGATAAAGTAATCTGTATTTGTTCAGGCTGCACATAGACACTCAAGAAATGAAGCTCAAAGTACAAAAAGCACCTTGCATTAGGGTTTTGCCTGGAACGTGTTGTAAGAGTGGTGGTGCAGAGCCAAGTTCCACTGTTTCTGAACTTGTTAAGTCATATTTTTTCAGCAAATAAAATGTTTTAATTTTAATTTTTCTTCCATGAAGGAAGCATTCATGAGTCATAGTCTAACTTCTGTAAAGTAAGAGATGTAAAAAAAAACCACTGGGAATAAATAAAATGTCACTCAGGACATGATCTGATGATAAATTAACTCTGTAAGGGAGGAACCAAGCATTCCCACCTGGATATAATCTGAGGATTGGAACACCATGAGCAGCACTACCCACTGGATTCCCACAGGGGAAGAGCTCCATCATCAGCATTGGACCTCCAGAAAAAGACCAGACTTTACTACAGGATCACTGTTTCGACAGAATCACATTTATCACCCCAACAGGACTGCAGCCACCCTTTAATCGGACTGCTACCACCACTCTGACCAACAAGGTGTCAGGTTGTATCCTGACTCTGTCAGTTTAAGTCAGTGTTTCGGTACTATTGCCTTTATCTTAATTTCCTTATTAAATTGTAGTTCTGACTTGGAATCTCTCACTGATTTGCTTTCAACAATATGGATATCAACCATTCAGCTCTAGAACAGACCAGGCTTGAGCATGGTAAACACCTGTCAGTCTACATCACATTTTGCAGACCGAAGACCAAAGCCAAGCAGATGATTTTATTAGCGGAAATCCTGCCCCTGACACAGTTCCACAGTATATGGCTCAGCAGCACTATGCATCCGAAAGATGCATGGCCAATTATCTCCAATGGCAGTAGGAAGATCCCAAGTTCAGCCTGCCAAAAAATAGAAAACACAGAGGTCAAAATAGCATTAAGTACTTGTCTCTGGCCATAAAGAAAGGCAAAGGACAATACTTGTATTGAAACAAGTAGACATGAACCTGAGGTAGGCTGACTTCATGTATTTTCTAATCATCAGAGAAATTAAGTCCTGAAACAGTTTTTAATCTTGTTTTGCGTCTTTTTCTAAGGGGAACCAAGAAGTGTGGGACTTCACACTTCTTGAAGAATGGCTATGACACGGTTCCCTATGGTCACAAGAAGGAGTAGACAAGAGCATCACCAAGGTTCTTTCCAGATGAAAAACAATGTTTCATCTGTAAATGTGATGATATAGGCCATGAACAAACCAATCCCCTTCTAAGTTCAATAACATCCAATTGTTTTAAATAACACAGGCTGAATTCTCACGTAGCAAATAGTACAAAAATACAATTTCATTTCAATTGGCTTCCTGCCAGAGAAGATTTCTAAGAATGCTTCTAATGAAGTTATGCAGGAGGGATTAACACTGTGGTCTGTGCAGGAAGAACTCAGAAATGTGGCTGATTTAATAAAGTACTGCACAACAGCTAGGGAAAGGAATTCTTTGGTACAGTGTCTGGTTTTGTTACAAACTATGTGTTACTCTGAACTGCATCAAAATTCTCCAGTGAAAACTCAGTTCCTGAGTTGCACCTTCCCCCTTGTGCCCGAGGACACTCTGTACACAGGTGCAACTGTGCATCTGTCTGTGGAAAACGAATTGCATATAACCTAACAGTATCTCTACACTTTGGTCAAAAATATTCACCACAGAAGCCCTAACAATTTGAATGCTCTAAAAACTGCTGTCAGCATAGTAGGTCAAATCTATTTATAATTCTAATATTTAACTGAAATGAAAGACTGCTTAAGGACTGAAGGAACCAAAAATGCATTTAGAAGGAAGGGAGGAAAAAGAAAGAAAAAGAAAAAGAGGTCACAGCTACTGGAGATATTAAGAGTTCACAGGTCCATGAAAGCATGTGTGTTAGGGATTTCATACCATTTCTAAGGAATGAATGAAATCAGAAAGCATCTGGAGAAAGATACGCTGATGGAGACTAGCTTGTCTGGTATAACATAAAGCATCATATCTGACAAATTAGGTAAAGTATTTGAGAAGAGAATAGAAACAGACAGGTGTGAAGTAACTAAAACAGTTTATTTCACTTAGGTTTAAGGCATCTGTGAAACTGCTGTAGAAAGTAGGTTAACCACAGTTTGAGTTAAGGGCACAGTAGAAGCAGCATTCTTCACTGGATAAAATGATCAGGTAAAAGCCTGCAAAGACTAGTCTGATTTTAAAATAACCACACAGATGCCTATTAAATTAATCCTACAACCTTCCCAGAGCAACTATTCAAAGCCAATATTCTTTTGTGACACTCCAAAATCTCTTCAGAATTTCTTTTAATGCCCAAATGACTGCAGTCAATATCCTTAGCTATTTCCAGAGCATTTATCATCTTGCTTTGTGAAAGTCAGTGAAATACATATTTGTGGTTATGGTATAATAATGGTGAAGTGCTGAATTTTTAAATGTTTTTGAAGTATGCAATTTCCATTCATTGCTACTACCCCTCCATGAATCCTCATTATTGTTCCATAGTTTTGTATCAGATAAGAAGGAGAAAAAGAAAATATCCAAGTAATGACAGAATCATGATTCTACATGAAAAAAAAATGAAAATAGGAGAAAGAAGTGCACATGGACCTTGTTCCAGAGAAGAAGATTAAACAGTAATACAAATGAAGCTTTTTGCTTCAAGGAGAGATGGTGGTAGACATTTAATTAATTGTCACTTAACCTCAGAATTTTAATTAAAATGCCTAAAAACATCAGACATAAAACAAATGTAGGAAAAATGTTAATATGTACAATATAGCAATGGCTAATACAGAAGGATATGTAAGTAGTCCACATACCAGTGTAAAAATCATGCAAAACCTGCCACAGGCAGGTAATTAGAAGAAAATAATACCACAGTTTATCAGAACAGACATACAGAAGTCCTGCTGTGACTAATCTATCTTATTTGAAATTGTCAGCCCCTGGGTAACTTCTGTCAAGATGAATCAGCTATGTGTAAAGTCAGGTCCTCGAGATATGGAACAGATTTCTGAAGTTTTTATCTTGTACATATTACCATAGAGCATCTATGCTCCATGAACAGTTAGATGGCCGTCTCAGTGATGACTGACAAAGTCTTCCGACAGTAGATTTGCTAACTGTTTTCACTTCTTTTTTAAATTTTATGCAAGAAATAATTTTAATTCTGTCAGTATAATTAATTTTAAAAGTGTGCAGCTTAGCTGGAAACAAGCTCAAAGTCATCCAAGTTCACTGTAGCTGTTTAAATTGAGTGCTAAAATTTGGAGCTTAGTTACTGCAATATTCTTCACATTGGAAAGAAAAAGGTCATACTGTTGTATGGTTAACTCATTTTTGGATGTGAACTGATATACTTGAGGGTTGATACAATAATTAAATGAGACAAAGTAATGATCATTATGGTGTTCTCCACAGCAAGGTGGCAGTAGCACAGATTTGTTGGAAAAGTAGAGGATAACCTTCTAAAAGAGCTTTTGAATGAGAGCGGAAAAGGCTGACTGTAGTATAGGAGATGTATATTGACATTTCCCAACATGTCACACCTTCCCTGGAGATGGAATTGCGTATCTTCAAAAAGTCTTAATATCTGCTCAGTATTAAGGAGTACCTCCAAAGCAGCTTGAACAATTAAGCAGTCTGTCCACCGAAAATATCTGTAGATATTTTAGGAAATATAGCAATTATTTGTGTATTGAAACAATTTATAGAACAAAAATGCCCCTGTGGCAAAGAGATCAAGATGTATTTCCCAACACTAAGTATAGAGTAATACAGAAGTGGTAACTATTTGTAAGATGTGTTAAAGATTTATTCAAAAGATTTAGTCTGATCACCTGCTAGACACTTCAAGATCTAGCTCTCAGTTTGATTACAACCAAAACTTATTATCATAGTAAAGAACACGTAAGGTATTTAATGTTCTTAGATAAGATTTTGGTCTTTCAAGTCATTCCTATTATTTCTCCGTTGCTATGAGAAAGGCAGTAAGTGGAAGTGAGTGGTCTTACAGTTTTTTTAAGGAGTATTTCAATATTTCACAGGAGATCCAAAATACTATACTATTCTTTTAGCTTGTAACCTAGAGCTTTTCTAATACCACTCAATGCATACTAGATATTGTGTAAGAATTTCTTCATGGGGCAATGTCATGACATTGACACTGGAGTAGAATACAGTAGCTACCGAAAGTCTCTACGAACAATAGAGAAAAGGCACTTGGGAAAACAAACATTCAGTATTTAAATATTTGAGTAACAGAGAAATAAAGTGAGACTGTGCACTATTTAATGAAGAAGGAGCATGGCATTACACCTTTGCCGCAGGGTAGTGGCATGTATGAAGCCAGTTACCATAGACGAGCTGATGTGCTGGAGTTACACCTAAGCTGCTGCTCTGTGTGTGCTCCCCCCTCTAGAGTGGCCATCTGTGAACTAGATTTTCTGGAATAGTATTATTCCCCCTTATCCCCAGTAGAAGTGGGAATGCCGAGCTGCAAGCTGGCCTGGTGTTATCAAATCAAAGGTCGTAAATCAAAAATAATTTGGTAAGCTGCCCTAATTACAGTAACAGAGGGCATGTTGCATGAGTAGTGCACATTGTATTTCTAGTGGGTGCTTTTGCTCATTTCCACCAACTCTATGAAAATGATGTTTAGGATAAAGTAATCAAATCTCAGGAGACAAGGTAAGAACCATGTGTCCCACGCATTGCACAAGCGCTGAAGGTCAAAACCTATAAACTGGTCACATCCTGAAGCTTTCATCTGGAAGTGAAAATCTGCCACTGTGACAACAATTACCGCCATTACCCGGTAACTGCCGCTTTCATTATGCAGCGCTACATTGTCTTAATGGCACTGACTGATAATTAAACAGATAGGATCTAATTTTCTTGGTATGGAATGACAGGTTTCTAATTGTCTGACTTCATGCTCTGTCTATTGGCTAAGAGTTTGCTGCTCCTTAGCATGGCTGAAATTAGTCACACCTTTTGTTTCTAGGCTGTTTATACACCTGTCACACCTTTAACTCTTTTCACATTGTTCTTCATTCATTGTCAGATTGTGAGTTGCTGAGTAGCTATCCACACAAACAGTTATTGTCTTTGACATAAGCCTTTCTCCAACTCTCATGTGGAGTGTAAACTGGTGTGCTGGGAGGTTGGTTTAGCTTGAAGCAGCTCTTTCTATTTGTTTTCTTAGTAAATCCTCATTAAGAAAATTATCTTAGTGTGCATCTATTTCCCTTTGACCATGGTATTCCTAGGACACTTGGTTGCTTTACTTAGCCTCTCCAAGTTATCTGACCCTCTGGTTCTGCACTAGGGGAAAAGAAATGTCACTGCAGATAATAGACCTGCGTATTTTATCTCACACTTTCCATAGGAATCATAAATAAACTGTAGCAGCAGTACAGAAGCAAATTTCCTCCTCTGCCTTCACAGAACATGTATCATAAAATCATGCTGGGAGGCCCTGCTGTGCTAAAAAGGGGCCAGTAGAAAGGAAGCATGGGAAGGTTACTGTGAAATAGTATTTACATTGCATGTAACACACACAGCAGCAGTGGGCACTGGCAGGCTGAAGGGTCTCCAGGGGATGCAGTGCAAAGGTCGTCCCCAGCTAGGGGTGCCTCTGGGAGCTTGGATCCTGCAGAGCCAGCTGCAAGGTCTCCAGCACCACATTTCCCAGCAAGCTCCATTCCAGGCCTCCTCAGACCTTTATGCTGCAGTACATCCGACTTTCCTCTTGAGATACAGCGCAGTAGGGAGCAAGGGGTGGGGATACTTAAGTGGTTCACTAAGAACCCAACAGCTTGTGAGGGTGCCAGTGAGGTCTCCAATGCTTTGCTGCATTGGGGGTTTTTTTTGGGTTTTTGTTGGTTTGGCTTTTTTGGTTTGGGGGCTTGGGATTTTTTTTGTTATTACACTTTGATCTCCTAATAATCTCAGGAGAAAACTTACTTATATAGAATTTAAACTATGCCACTTCAGATAAATTAAGAAAGAGTACATGAAGTTTTATGTCAAAAAGGCATCAATTCATCTGAGGTGATACAGCCTAAAGTATAAAATAACGTAACGAGATGCAATTAAAACTTGCATTTGACCTGCCTCAACTTTCATTTTCTTATATCCTTCTAATAAGCCTGCTTTTCTGCCACATTTTGCTCTTTCACCTTTTCAGCTTATGATCAGTGACAGTTTATAGGCCTTTTACCTAACATCAGCAAGTATGAATTTTTTTTTAACACTGACATCATTGTCATCACTGTAACACAAGTGCTTACCAGAAAGCATATTAGAAGGAAAACTTCAAAAATAATTACTTTGAAAATGACTTCTAAACAAAATATATTGGTTCAGTGTGCAAAAAACTCTGCATTCTCAGAAGCAGATGGGAATGAAAGAGAGATAGAAGGAACTGTACAGGACAGGTGATTAAATTCTGTGCAACATGCCATAACAACACAGGTGATACATCAAAATAAATATAGTAGCAAAAGATGCCCACCAGGAAAGGTTCACAATTGCAAACAAAACAGAGAACAAAAGAAAAAGTAAAGTTTTATGGAAATTTGTTTTATGCCATTATAGATCCAACTAACACAGAAGACCCTGAAATGGCAGGTGAAAGTATGTTCCACTGAATACTCTCAGCAGCAGTAGTTTTCCTTGACTGTCAGTACAACTATACTAATCTATTCACGTTAGTTTCACCTGATTGCCTGGTTTAATGCAAGACTCAATTACTTTGGGATTAACACAGCAATAAATTAAAATTCTGGAGGGCTGCTCAAATTCCTCAAAGTTTCCAAAACTCTACAACTTCCCATATACCATTTGTTAGTGTAAGAGCTAAGTCAATAGACATTATTTGTGCAATTTTTTTGAATTTCTAAACCACTGCTTAAAGTTAAAAAGTCTTAATTAATGAGGCAACTAGAATGGCTTAACTGAGAAAAGTGAAGCCTACAGGAACATCAAATAGCTAAGGAAGTGGGTTTGTTTGTTTGTTTCTTTGGGGGTTTTTCTGTTGGGGGTTTTTGGTTTGTTTGTTTGTTTGTTTTTTAATTCAGGCCACATTTCAGTTGTCTGAAACCAGAAGTATTGTCTTAGTAAGTTCTTTGGGTTTAGGTATCCCTTACAGAGAAATACAAAGCGCTCACTGTGACCATGAATAACAGCCACTGTTTACATCCCAGTCATGCCTGTGGACTCGTACACAGTACCAGCAGCTTAAGCAGTCAGCGTGTGCTGTAGAGTGGCAGGACACTGGTGCCTCAGCTGCAGGGAAGTGGAACAGCAGCTGCCTTCTGGTCCACGTTTCATGGTTCCTTCTGCCACAGAATTCAAGCAGGAATACTGGTATAAGGTCACAACAGGTGGCAACAGACAAAGTATACACAACCAAGACCTCAGACATGCAAGCTCACCAGCTGACATACAGCCTTGAGTTAAAGCGCATTGGTTTTCCATTGAAAATTCAGGGTTAAAAGGCCTGTTCAGTCCTACAGCAATAACAATCTTACCATGTGCCACAGAATTTTTGCTAAACAGAGCTCACTGCCACTCACCTTAAAATCTCTGCCTGTGCCATATTGTTTGGTAAGTACCATATCTCATCTCTAGCAGAAATAAATAGTGAAGCACATACATTGGCCTTCTTTTTATAAACCCTTTCCATAACTATTAAGTAAGAAAAACTATTTTTTAAGTATTATGTATTGGGATACTCACTTACATATATAGTTAATAGAGGGTTATGTCCTGTCAGGCTGCAGGAGAACTATATATATATTTATGACCAAAGGAAGTCAGTAAATAAGGCCCGATCCCTCAGTGTCGGCTCAGGAGAAACCTCCATACTGAGGATATCAGCATTTCTAAAACCACTCTGCTGCTAGCCAGTCATCCTGGGAAATGCCTTAAGACTTGTTAGTGTGATTATAAGTTTATGAAACCTCAAATAAACTTAAATCTAAATGGAGAATACAGGTATAATAAGGACAGGGCTGTCTCCAAATAAAGAAAAAAATTTGCAGAGTCAACAACCCAGTATGAGTGTCTTTGGGCCGTGCCAATGCAGCATCACAAATGTTCCGACAGCATTATACCTGAAAAAAACATAGGCACCTATATTTGCAGCTGAGCTAAAGCTCATAAAGCAATGAACCATAAGCATTCATTTAAGGGGGTGAAGTGACAAGCATAAGGTGGGACATAATTGCCAAGACAAAAGCAGTGGAAGCATCACCACCCCAACCCATGACAGCACAGCTGTGGAAACTTCAGAAGTGATGACCCATTTGGAAAATTATGTGGCTAATTTAAAAATTCCTGCTAATATTTCTTATTCTTTCTATATATGCAGAAATAGGATCAAAACATAAAGTCTATTTTGCAGAATGTGGGGATAGGCCAAGGGAAAAAAATATTGCTGTCTGTTGTTGGCAAGGTGCTGGTTTACCAGGCTCTGCTTTACCATGCAACACAAGACTTGCACATGCCATGGACACGGCCAAAGCTGGGAATATTTGTGTTATCTAAGCACACTTTGATAAATTAAGTTTGCCTGGTCTTCATTTCTGTTTCTGCTCATAAGCAGTAGTCATTTCTTGGTGCACTAATTTGAGAATGAAATCATATTATTTTGCTTCCTAGACAAGTCTGAGTATTCTGTAGTAGCAAAATGAATTTTCTACGCACTACAGTGTAAAATCTCTTTGTTCTGTCAGTTCAAGATTATATCAATTGTATTTTTTATTTCAAGGTTAAGTAATCAACGAAACTGTTGGGCATGCCAGCACTGGGGGAAGGATACACCAGAATGCCTGAAACTGTTTTAATTATTCAGTTAGTAAGTTAATGACATTAAATGCACACGGAGGATAAAGCACTCAAAGGAGAAACCTTCTAGATGAAAGGAAAAAGTGATAACTCAGTCACCTAAGTGACACAAAATCATGAGAGACAGCATACTAAAAAGGCATCGAAAATGTCATGACTTGGCAAACAAAATAAAAATCTTGAATTTCTAAGGAAAAAATCGTCAAGGATAATATACCTTCATTGCTTTCATTTGTAACAAGAGTACCCTGAATATTTCTACTAGATGTATCAAGAAAATTTCAGTGAGAGGAAAATTTGATCTAAAACATATTACCCTGTAACCTGTACAAGATTTAATGCTAACAAAAACATAAGCAAGAATAATGTAAGATAGAGGTTCCAATGCTTTTGGACTCACCTGATGGCAAAAATTAGACATTGTTCAGAAGAGCATAATAGAAAAGGATATTTGTGGCTAAAATCCTTATAGAAAGATGGTCATTATTGCTTTCTGAAGCTAAGCTTCTACACAAACTGGCATTTGGAACCTCAGAGGAAAGAATGGCTAAACAGTGAATGGAATCAAAGGTGAATATCAAGAGAAAGGAAAATTATATCCAAAAAATACAGCTTTTTTTTGTATTCTGTGAAAACTGGATATATTGTAGATCTGCATTTTTTTCACTACAGGGAGGAAGAACAGGTTTAGAATTATTAAATGTTTGGAGAAGAGGAAAATATAAAACCAGGAGTAAAGTCATCACCAACTGGTCCTTTTCCGCTGTGTCGTCTTGTCATACAAGGAGATCAAGTTAGTCAGCTAGGACCAGCCTTGAATGTTCATCTTTTCCTAAATATATCTGTCTACATTCAACTTCCAACCACTGGATTTCATTAGTACTTTTTCTGCTAAATAAAATGAGTTCCTGAAGGAAAAACAAAACTCACACAGTCTTCTGTTATTACAACTTTTCTGATGAGAAACTAAACATGGCCTTGTAACCAGGTTCTTAAGAAGCTGAAATCAGTGAAAATAGTATAGTGCTTTAAACCCAAACACGGATTTGTTAGTCGACTCACTTTCAATTTGTTCATTATCTCCAAGGAACAAAGTGAACTTATTTACCTTATTTACACAGCCATGGTTCACTCCTCACAGCATTCTCATCCCTCATAACTAGAATTACTTCCCAAGATGAACAACACAATGCAAACTGTTCTTACATGCACAGGGCATACAGACTGCTTTCTTTGCTCCTCTGTGCTCACCAAAACCCTGTATAACCTTCTGAAGGTGCCTACGTAAAGGTGGTTGTCATGTCTAAGTTTATTTACGTGCCTTCAGTGGGCATAACTGGTAGGCTTTTGGTAGTAGGGGATGCTCCAGAGCAGGGACAGCTGTTAAGGAACTGCAGCCCACAGCTAACTCCATTCTGGAGCAGATGAGGTTTAATAAGGAAGGAGCAGCAGCTGAAAAGGAAGAAAGAAGGGGTTGCAAAAAAAATAAAGTATTATGGATCTACTCCAGATTCTCACACCACTCCCCACCTCAGATGCTGAAAGAGCAGAGGAGTGGGGACTAGGACATTGGGAGGAAATGAATGAAGATGAGACAGGCAAAGGAAGAAAGGCGTTTTCCCTAAGTGTCTCTTAACTGTTTGCCTTCCTTAGTTCTTAATACCTGAATGAGTGATTATACTATGTTAATTGGCAGTAAAACAAATAAGTGAAATTCCCTGAGTGGGGACTTATCCACAACATTGCCTCAGCTGATGTCATGGCTCTATTGCTCTCTGTCTGCAAGGCCTAGGAAGGAATTCCAATGGAAAAAAAAATCTATCACCATTTTTGAAATAATGATTTCTATTGGTCTCTCAGTCAGTAGACTAATGAGGCATGCTCTAAGTCATTTTGGCTCACATTTAGAAAATATGTGTTTTATGACTAGAGAGTCTGAATGGCTTCCCTAATTGCATTCTGACACCTTCACACATTAACATCACTATCACTTGTCATATTACCACATGATAATTCCACAGGTCGAAGTCATGGATGAAGGGCTTCTTACTAGACACAGTGCAAGAAAGTTCCTGAATCAAAGAGCTGCATTAGTGGAATAAATCAGACCTGTTTATCAAAGTATTTAATACTATGCTATACCTGCTAGAATAAACGGAGCATGAAGACTCAATACATGTATCAGGCATACATATCATCCATAGATTAGAACAGTCTGAGCAACAGTTTTGATGAAATCATTATTGAACCAATGCTTATTTCACAAGAGCTCAACCTTTCAGCCTTTAATGGGCACAATTAAATGGAGGCTCTGACTAACCAATTACATCTCCTTATTGCTTTTTATTATCCCAGTTACCAAATGACTCAGAGCCCAGGAATTAGGGCTGTGGTGGTGATGCTGATCTGCACTTCTGCCCATCTATGTCTGTGCAAAGTGACACCAGCTTCATTCAGGAGACATGATTGTGTGAAAGGGCAATGAAGGGAGGAAGGAGGCATGTTGGGAGGCTGATAAAAACCCTTGCAATCATTTTCACTATCAGTTTCATCTCCTACTTTGAGCAAATAACCTGCTAATATAAATTTTATTCTGTCCATCAAATCCAATTAACTGCTTCTCATGGCAAAGTAGTCAATTGCTTAGGAAAACTAATCAATCATAATCCACCTGCCCCTCTTTCCTGTGCCAAGGACCTAGAAAGACTAAGTGGCTGCTAATACTGCCACCAAGAGTCAAGCCACCCGGGTCAGGTGGGTGGGTAGTGACCGAGTAACTAAAAGGTCAGCCTCTGCCACCATTGAAGGGCATGTCTCTCATCCAGCGGCAGTTGGAATTTTAAGTCAGATTTTCAAGCATTCTCTTTCATCTTGATATGCCTTGCTAATGTTCAGCCTCCTAAACGTTAAAGGTGGTTTTATCCATTTTGGGGTGAAGTAAAATTGGAGAAAAATTGGAAATAATTTCACATAAGAATGACAAGGAGCACATCTTTATAGAACTCCCTCTAGAATGAATCTTCTGTTGCTTGCTTTCCTAAAGTGCCTGCAGCAGGAATTCCTGCCGCTGCAGACTCAGAGGGAAAAGTAAGGAACCATACTCAGCTCAGCCCATGCATAGGAGTTAGTAGGGCATCCTTCCAGGATGCAGGCCTCTCACTTTGATCACTGCACTCCTATATAAAAACATGGGTCACTTCTACTTTAGCTTGAAGAACTTGTATCAAATTAATGATATAGATGTCCACATAAACAAATGGATTTGTAGCTCTGAATGCTTGCAGTTTCTAGGAGTACCTAATTTGGCATCTGATTTAGACTCACTTTCCAGCTTTTATTTTAGGCTGGTGTGAGCATCCTTCCTCCTTCTCCAGATTTTTGCTCTTTAAGTGTTTATAACATCACACCACGCAACAAACTTTGTGGCCATTATGAATTCTAATCCAAGAGATAGGTACCCAATCTCTAGGAAACATTAAAATCTCTCACAGAAAATGTACTTAATGGATTGTGGTAGATCCAGATTCCTTCCTTCAGCAATGGACCTAATGTCACCCAATCTTCCAGTCTAAGAGCAATGCCTTTGCAATTCCAACTGGTTGCACACTCACATGCATTTTCCCCATTATAAGAGAACTTGTAAGAGAACCAAAGTAACTCCCATATTTGGTAGATAAAATTTCACTTTATGGGTAAATGGGCTATTTTGATCATTGCATGAGTCTTTTATTAAAACAATACCTAAAAGTGAATTGAGGAAATTTGCCCCCACTGTGAAGTTTCCTTTCACAAACATTGAACTAGGTTCAATTTTAATGTATTCATTGCAGACATTTTTCACAGTGACATATAATTTTTTTAATATTGTTATCAATTTTAAAAAGGCTCTCAAATGTAGGCATGCAAAAAATATTTAATTTCTGGGTCCCACATTATAAGGAAGAAGCCCTTGTAATAAAAGCAGGAAATATCCGAGACCCAAAGTTCTGTTGCTGTTTTACAGGCCATAAAATCAGATGGTTTTGCTGGCCCACTGTGCCAATGAACAGTGTTCACTTCCACTGTAAGGTGAGTAAGGTTTAATACAGATGTAATTTTTGTATTATGGGCTTTGAAGCACTTCTTACCATTGAAATTTCGTTATTTGTCTTCAAGATACAATATGTGTGTTTATCTCCTATATGTAAAATGGTCATTAATATGGTAGTCTTTGTCAAATACTCTTTGCAGGTACAAGAAGTAATTAGTATCATTCAATAGGATGTCAACCCTAGCAATTGGCAGATGGGTTGATGATAAGGCTATAATTAAATCTCCTTCTCCTTTCAGTATGATCTCTCATGGCCTAAAACTTCTCTTGCTTACTTTGTAGAATATTTTTAAATCTTTAGGTATCTTTATTTGGGACTTCCTTTTCCTTTTGAGAGTACTTGAAGCAATATGTAACACTGTAAATCATGAAACAACTTTCTCTAGAATTATGTGAAGAGTAAAATCAGTGAAGTGCTGCAAGTGTACATCTGTAGATGATTGCAGATGATTGCACCCATGAGGCATGTAGAATGATTACTAGCTGATGGTAAAAACCTGAATGCAAAAGACTATACTGTGTGTGGAAAGTACAGGCAAGGAGAAAAATCTGTACAGGATCCAACAACAACGGGGTTCTAGCACATGTGCATCTATGAGGCACCCTTTTCAACAGCACCCACATAGACAGCTCTGCCAGCATCCTTAGTTGTGGCTCTGATAGCAGTTACTGCCATGTTAAATACTGAATAAAGGTAGATGCACACTTAGATGAACAGTGAGACGTAAGGGAGAAGTATTTGTCATAGCCCTCCAATTCCCAAAACTTGTATGCTCTTATTTAATTCAACAATTATATTTATGCTTTTTAGGTATATCAGATGCAAATACTTAAATATAATCTTATGACTAATAATTTTTACAATTAGTAGTGTCTGTTCACAAAAAAAAGGTATTTTTTCTCAATATTTAGGTCAACTTTTTTTACACACTTCATAAGACTGTCACGCTGTCAGCTACACCCTATACAATTAAACACAGCTAGGAAAAATACAAAGAAGAGAATAAAATCAAAAAGAAGAAACAGAGTAGCTGTGAATGTACCTGATACTCTCAGTGGCAGACAAGGCTGAAGGCTGTTCTAAGATGAAGAAAACACCAACCTTTTTATAGAAGTCTGAATCAAAACCAGCTGAGAAGTCTGAGAAAGAGAAGAGCTTGACGGTGCCTTACAGGTACAGTCAATAGTACGGAATTTTGCTACCCACATCCACATAGGCAGCCAAGCCTTTCATTCATATCCTTTCTCTTACTTCTACTCAGCCCCACACATAGTGTTAAAAAAATCCTTCAGGCATCCTGAAGAAGAAAAGATTCAATTTTATATTAAGGCTCACACTGTGTAAGAACAACTACTTAAGAAGTCAAGTTCTGTGTCTAACTGTTGGTAAGAGTACTTGTGTTTCTACTGAATTAATGAACAATTTACTAGGAGAAAGCAGGAACTTGCTGTAGCCTCCCGTCAGGTCAACCTGAAACAGCTGAAGTCAGCTCACCTAGAGGGGCATCTTATTCTTTCTTTACTATTCCTTCCTCCCATTTCAGAACTTCAGAGAGAAAAGGATTTGAGGTACTGGGAGCTTAGCTAATTGGTTCCTCCTTCATTAATTCTTCAGTTTCACAAACAGTTATGAGATAGATCTCTGTGACTTTTGCTTATAACTTTTCCAGAGGTACTTCCAGACAGAACTTCCCCGGCTTTTACTAACTTCACTCTCTTTAGAGTTTACACTTGCAATGTTGGCAATACTAATTAGCATTTATTTCATTCTACAAACTATCTAGAAATATATACATTGGAGGACAGAGGCATTAGCTGTAGATATATGCTGATGTGGCCCATGTTGGAAAAATGATCTTCACAAACATCTTATGTAAGTATCATGTTATTAATATATATTAAAGGTTGCAGCCACTTGGGAACCTATGGCACAAATCTTCCTGTATCATTGTACAAAGGTGGAATGGAGGCAGGTTTTGTAAAGAGAAAGGAAACACTTGATGGTCTACATCTTTTAAAAGGCTTTTAAAGGCTTTTAACATTGACTCACCATGACAACACACAGGGATATAGGTAGGTGACAGTGCTCTGAGATGGGTGCAAAACCATTTGTTAGGTGTTCTTACGAGCAGGTATTAATGAAACACTGTCAGAAAGGAAATCTGTCAAACAAAGTTCCAGAGTCCAATCTTGCTCTGGTTCTATTTATTTTTTCACTCTTGATCAGGTTGATAGAAAATAAATTATACTCATGTAATTTCAGATAAAAGTAAGCTAAAAGGCAGCACAAGTAATCAGGAGGAGAGAATGAAAACTCCAGAAGATCTTGCAAATTGAAGAAATAGTCTGGGAAAACAAAAGAAAGTATGCAATTCAACAGAGACAAATGTAAGGGTTCACATTTAAAAAGAAATAAGTAAACAAATAAAGGATGGGAAACAGTGATGGCAGCTCTTTCACTAGGACACAAGGGCTGTAATAAATTAGAAAAACATGAATCACTCACAACATGCTGTTCTGAAAATGGAAAACATCTCACTGGGATGTAGAAATTGTAACAGAGCTTAAAACCATATAAAATAATGGCTCTACTGGGGTATTCTGACAGTACTGCTTTTCAACAAAGTGGTGAATCAGCCAGAGAAGGTCTAGAAAAGTATAGTAAGGACAATTTAAGGTATAAAATATAAGTCTTATAGCACAAGACTGAAACATTTAGAGCCATATGGAAGGCATAATAAAAGAGGTAGGAAAGCTTTTTTTAAGGTTTTGTCTATGCCAATAGTGAATAAGGTGAGAAATTATGAACTTAAATTGCATAAAGAAGAAAGATTCAGGTTATACTTTGGGAAAATCTTCCTAAGAGGACAGACAATGAAGCAACACAATAAGTTGCCTGGAAAGATTATCAAGTCTGCTTCTCATCAGAAGGAGTTGGCCTAAATTATCTTGACAAGCTGACTTCAAGCCACATTTACCAGTAGTCTATAACTGTGTTCTTCCTTAAACAATACGTATATACTTGCATGGAAACATACATAAAACAGATAAACAGAACACCTCAAAATTAAAAATAGAAAACTTGGGAAATACATATATATATATTATTTATTTAAATAAGTACCAAAACTTACACTATCATCTTTCCAATTTTCATCCTTTAAAGTCAAAGCCATTTATAAAAGTGGGACCAGGGTATGGCCAAAATCAAAGTGTATTTCAAATATGAAGATACCTAATTGGCATATTCATAATGGAGTATTAAAAACTCTATTAACGTTTATCTGATTAGGACAGCTTGGTCTTCACCCAGCAATAAAATTGTAAAAATCCCTCCTTTTTTCTTTCAAGAGAAGAAAGATAACAGAAATTATCAAATTCAAATATGCATAGCTTGTACTTAGATGCCACAAATTAAGAGTTACTAATTATACAGTAGCTCCCAAACTGCTATGCTCTTGTAATTTTTGTAATGATAGATTTGAGGATCCAACAGGACAGGATGCATCATAATATCTGCAAATGAAATACCAATGAATGTACAATAAAATAGTATAGTTACACAGGAAATATTTATTTCATTACTTACCTGTTAACTACATACAAAGGTGCATCACAAAATGGATATTTATAAAATATTGATAAACCTGCTGGTTATAATTCTGTTTATAACACTCCCAATTTGAGGACGCTTATTTAACATTTTGTGGGAAAGCTTCTGTGTCTTACCCAGCATTTTAAAGTTTAGTAATTAGCCTTCAATTGATATTCAATTTAACTTCTAGCTACTATACTCAGATGTGTTATATCCTGGTTATTTATTTCTAGACAAAAACAATTTATCAATTACAAGTTTCCTAGGTCTATCAGCAATCTCTGACCTTTAAAATGCAATACTCAGAAATACATATTGATAAGGCACAGGACTGTGACTCAGGAGACCAGAGTTTCAGTCCTGGTTTTTTAACCAGTTTTGAATGAATCCACGGACAAACTATTTCACCTGTCTTTGCCAACCTGCCCCCATCATTGAAAACAAACTGGCCTCCTTTATTAAGCACTCTGGGTCTCGTTCAATGAAGTCTTCTACCCATTGAAGCTTGTCTAACACATTGCAACTACTTTTCCCTGGTGTCCAGGAAGGCAGCTAGAACAACACCCTTCAATGCCACAAATAATTTCACATGTCAAGATAAGAAGGGTGATTCCAATCTGAGGCCTAATTATTCTGGCAATACCCCTATCTCATGCTCCCCTCCCAAACTACCTGGAACTACAGAATGTGAATGTGGATGGTTTTAGGTTCTAGTGTGAACTCAGCCCATTTTCATCCAGGCATGAGAGTAAATCTGAAGGCTGACTGAGAGATCAGACTGAGGATTATCCTTTGAGATCTAGAGAAGAAAAAATTTACAGAAAATTTGGTACTATCAATAGTGTTATTCATCTAGCAGTAATGGTACAAATGGTATACTTCTGACTCCCAGAGGGAACAGAATGGTGCTTGGTTGAAATCAGGCTTTTCTCCCTTTCTCACAAGAAAAAAGAAAGGACATAAATGGCAGTTTTTGTTCAGAAATTATTTGGTATCACAGACTACTTGTTGTAGCAGGACTCTGAGACTTTCTTGTAACTCTCTGGCTCTTCATGTGTATTCAGGAACCTGAATATTCAGGAACCAACTGAAGCAATTTCAGCCATAAAGGCTTTCAATACTCAAAAACTTTTTGGATTGCAATCATTCAGTCATTAAACCTTTTCATTACCTTCAAATTCAGCTGAGGCCAGAATAACAGTCTGGAGTTCAAGCCAGAAAAATAAAAAAATTAAAAAAAAAAAAAAGGGACCTTATCAGAGTCAAAGATGCATCAGAAAGAATTCAGCCTGTGGGTACGCTCTATCATTTGAAGGTACTTCCCTACCTGTACTGAAAGGAAAATTTACAGCTGGCAGGCTCTTGTTGGACCTTTGTCTGTTAAATAAATGTGAGATAACCACAACATTCTGACAGAGTAACTGCATATTTTCCATCTGGATGTGGATCTTACCACAGCTGCCCATACTCTTGCCTCCTTTCCTGATTTTGTGTTGTACACTTATTTCCTCATGGGGATGGCACAACACATTGCAGCTGTCAGAGAACGTATTCTCCTGGTAACTGCAGTGTTTTGCACAGAACACAAATTTCACCTGTATTGCAAAATATGCCTGACTCTCAATCATTTTTCTGGCTGATGTTCTGACTTACACAGTTTGGACCAAAATTGCCACAGATACATGACATAATTTTTTCTCCCATTTTCTTAGTAAGAAGATGATTATCAAAGTAATTCTGGATGGGTTTTTTTTTCTTTTTTTGCATGGGAATTACTACTAAAATTAGACAAACAGAAGGAATTTTATACTCTAAACAAATCAAAAATAAACCACAGAAATTAGTCATTGCATTTGCATACTGATGATAATCAACAGTTAACTCCTTATAAAGATATTGTTTTAAAGTTATTTAAATCCTGGGATCCCAGGCAATGTAAAAATATATCATAACTGCAAAGCAAATGGCACAGTCTCTTTCTGGCATGTGGTCTGCTTGAGTAGAATACTGATTGCATTTGATGTCTTTTCAGCACAGACATGAACTATCCGTTCCATTAATTTCAAAAACATTTTTAAATGGATACTGAAATGGATTTTACCAGTAGGACAGACCTATCTCATTAAAGCCACTGTAGCCCAGCTCTTGCCTGCTTAGTCCCAGATCTTCAAGGTCCATGCATTTAAATCCAGGTGGGCACTGGTAACCTTCTTCTAGCTCTCTGGAACAGTGGGTGTCTGGGATAGCTAAATTATTCCAGGTTACATTTCTGTGAAAAATACAAAATTAAGTTGTTACATAAACTCAGCCCACAGCAAAACTAAATATTTGAAAGTGAGAGAACTAAAGTGAAAAGGTCATCAGCTGGTATTTTTACTATCTGATATTCTTTGGTATACACGATTTTCATTAATTAAGCACTTATTGTAAAGGGCAAGCTAACACTCTCCTAAAACTTCAGTCTTATGCAATGACAGTACAAACACTAACATCAGAAATTTCATACTAATGCCCAGAGACCCCATAAAAATGGAGACTCTCCAAGAAACGTAAGAATTAATATTCAGCTGCTCCAACTGCTCTTTAATGCAATTTGGACACGATGTTTCAGACTCCTTTGCAGATCCTTGAGAGTGTGTTCAACTGCAGTCAATACTATGACTTACAAAGGCATTACCTGTGCTTGCTTTGACACTCCTTAAAAGGATCCTTGCAGATGACTTGTCAGTCACCTGAGTATGTATTCAGCTTCTTCTAACTTGGTCAGGCCAGGTTTCCACCACGGATGAAGGGTCACAGGAAAGAAGTCAAACCATTACAAGTATAGTGCAATTAGTAACTAGGCACTGTTGTGACTGCAACAGATCTGATTTACTTTTAGGTCAGTGCAGAAATTATTTGGTAGAAGAGGTGAAAAAACTTGAACTGGTTTGAATTGGTTCAAACTGATTTACGTAAGTGACTGTAACATTTTAAAACAGAAAGATCATGAGACAAGGGCCAGCGCCCCAACAGAGTGTCACAGTGTTGGTCATTTTTTACTGTTGTCAGGGGCTGAGCATCACTCATTTCCCCAGTTTCTCTGGTAGCTGTGGTTGAGCTGCTGGAGGCTTTGTCACACTGGACCACAATGGGAATTTAGATAGGCCCAGTGCTAAGGGCCATAGAAGCTAAAAGGAGAAGGAGGACAAGTTTGTTGCTCTCTGTTCTATTAAATACATGCCTGTGGCATGTACACATAAATATGGGTAATCTAAGTACTCCCAAACTTTGGGAAGGAGAAGCTCAGGCAGTTGATTCCCCCTAATCACTTACAGCACCCAGTTAATAATCACAATACACAGTCTTTTGGCAAAACTGAAGACTGGTCACCCCATTTTCCCAGAAGTAGTTTAGTTAAGAGGTAACCTTCGCAAACCACCTCACTCCACCCTGAGTCGTACAGAAGTGGAGATTCACGTTACTTGTGCTATAGGGTCTCTGGGCAAACCAAAGAGAAGAAAGGTCCAAATAAGGTGCCAATGAGCACTCCAATGAGCTGAATGAGCACACAGCCAAGCAACAACTATTTTTCTCCCTGCTTGTATTCTCTCATCCAGCATATGAAAATCCTGATTTTTGGTTCAGTCCTAGGGCAATTTCAAATCAGATGTGAAAAGCTAATCACAGTGAGTTCTGATCTGAGAAAAAAAACAGTCCATAGCATTTTCCATTCGTGTCCAGGTTGATTTTGACTTCCTGGTTACAACACAGACTTTTGATATAAAAACACCCAAAATGAATTGCTGAAAGTTACAAAGAAAATGTTGTAGTATTCACCCTGTTATCCCAAACCTTCAACCAGTGTCTTGAAATACATCATTTTAATTAATCTTGGTTGTCCACAGAAAAGGTGAAACTTTTCAGCCTGCCCTTTAGTATAATTAGTATCTTATTGTTCTTCTGAAAGTCCTTTTCCCTTAATCTAAATCACAGATGCATTTTGACAACTAAATTGGGTGAACAGAAGCTTTAACTACTTTATTTTTATTGCTTTTACGCACTGCATGGAATAGCAAGACATTAGTTGAAATCTGTCAGTGTGAAACCAAAGCTTCCTACAAAATTTGTCCTAGGCAATTATAACTGAAGATAAATAACTATTGTGGCATCTATCCTCTGGTCATTTCTTTGTGATACTAGAGAGACATATATACCTGCATGGATGCACACACACACATGTACAGTTCCAGATGGAGTTTTAAAGAACACCCTGAAATTTAACAATGTGCATAACTAAAAAGACAGACAGATACACAAGCATATGTGTATTTGTTCCACTTTTGCAAACATGCTCAGCACATGCCACTCAAGTATTTAAAAATTAATTTGTGCACCCTAATTCCTTTAAAGTAGAAGATATTAATTCATACCCAGTTGTATGCTTTATGTTAGATTTATGATATTGCCATCCAAACCCCATTATAACATATAGGATTAACATAAACCAATATTTTACATATATTTTTAGAAATTAAAATTAATTCATTGGCTCAGGCAGATTCAGAACCCCAGCTACTAGTAGCTAATGAATTTCACATTATGGTTTGCATTAGACAATCCCTCAAATCCCAAGAGGCCAGTGGCATGAGGGCATATCATTAAAAGCATTGCTGGCTCAATCACTGCAATGCAAAGCATTCATTTAAGTGCTTCATTTAAACCTAGATCATTTTTTAATTTAACCTCCTTCTGAAGGAAAAGAAAAAGCTGTCTCCATGCACTGAGTATGATTCAGGCTAAAAATGAAGAATCTCTGCGTATAGCACCTGTACAGATACAGGCCTTTTTGGATCACTGTCACTTAGCAAATTGTGTTCTGCCTCAAGACAGTAAATAAGCATAGACTAGAACACATGGACTAGAGAATATTACATATCTAGAAATGGCTAGAATATCACTAGATGTTTTCAATATAAGATGATTTAAATTTTATTCCTTGATAGGCCATGCACAATATCAATTAAGTACTGAGATCCTGATTCAGCACATAACTACTTTTAAGTATCTCAAAAGTTCCATTAGGCAATGTGCTTAAATGTCGTGCTGAATAGGGTGCCTGGATAAATTTATGATCAAGAAATAATTCATCCCAATAGACCAACAGAATATTTCTTTGTAGAGTATTCAATGTCTGTGGAGTGCAGCATCAACCCAACAGGCGAGCTGAGAAATTAGTTCTCCACAGGAATGCCAAGGATGCAGAAGAGATAATTGATTCCACTTCACTTGATATGCATCCTTTAATAACAAGATTGTTGCAAAAGACGTAAGACTGTTACTCTGACATGTTTTTAAGTGCCTGAAGAATGTTATGACTACATACATGCATATGTACACCACAGGAAGAACCTGAATTGATATCTCTTGGGAGT
The DNA here is from genome assembly GCA_013397795.1 of Orthonyx spaldingii. Classification (NCBI taxonomy): domain Eukaryota; kingdom Metazoa; phylum Chordata; class Aves; order Passeriformes; family Orthonychidae; genus Orthonyx; species Orthonyx spaldingii. The sequence continues at coordinate 610,577 of VZTJ01004215.1, read as the reverse complement.
ACAATGCCTATTTTCCATGGCATCTGTTACAAAACTGGTCTTTCAACTACCATGTGCTCATGTGAGAACAATCTCTCTTTTAGCACCTGCTCCTTATTAGGGCAGTTCTTCAAAGAGAGGTTTTGCCACCTTAGGAGACAAATTACCAAGGTAGCTTCTAGCTTCCTGTTTTCTGTTAGCCCTTCTCTGCTGAATATAGAGATGGGGAAAAAAATGGGATTTTTTTATTCTGGTACTCTATTAATTTTATTCTGGTACTCTATTAATTTTCAGAAAGCCATTCAAAATTAGCAAGCTTCTTATGTAGTTTCCAGATCCAGAAAAATAAAAAAAAGCCAAAAAACCCCAAACAAAATATAAGAAATATATTTGTTGATAAGGTAATAAAAAATTATTTCATCGATTAGATGATCGATTAGACAAAGAAGTTATTAAGTAAATATGACTTAGCTGGAGCTGAAGGATTTTCTACATTTGTTAAAAGGAACCCTATGTCTGTCCCTGTACAAAACCAGGCGCTGCCCACCTGCTGACTGAAGAGCTACTGCACGTTAAAAATACCATAGCAGATATAAAAAAAGGCTAGTAGATAATGAAGCAAATAAGTAGCAACTGTGTAGCTTTCAAAGAGGGAGCAATACATTAACTGGGGTCTCAGAGGAATTGGCACTGTGTTTTCTGCTATCCATTTTCATTAGTGACCTGTGGGACCTTATGAACCCAGCTTCATCAAAATCACACCAAGCATATGATGAAGGATAACAAAAAGCTTTGAGAACTGAGAAAGATTATGCAGTTCTGAAGACTTTAAAGGTTATTCTCAATAACTGTGACTTAACGTCAAGTAACGAATTCAGAAAGTGATAGAACCTAAACACAAAATGGAGAGTGCTGTATAGAAAGTACTAATACAGAAATAAGCTTAGATCAGAAGACTGATAAGAGGTTTTTCTTTTAGATATCAAGAATTTATAGTTTTTTCTTCTGCTAGACATCTAACTCTAAACATGCAATTCTGAAAAAAAGAATTCCATTCCTGTACATTTCAGAAAAGATGCTTCTGCTTTGCCATATTGCCAGAACACAAGGGGAAAGCACCACGCTAGTGAGATTCTACTAATAAAATAAATCCAGAGAACTCCACGGTACACAGAAATTGTTCCTGAAGCTCAAATTAAATGGATGCTGGTTTAGGATCTCTCAATAAATGCTTTCTTATGAAGTAATACTGTGTTTCTACATTGACTTTAAACAAGTTATCTGATGAATATTAATACACTGCTCTCTTACATATATAGCTTTATGATTTCTAATTAATCTGTCTTTATTCTGAAAATCAGGGTGATCTACTACCATGAAATAACTTCCCTGCACCATTCTGCAAAATTATTATAGTCCATGAACTTATTTTTTTTAAGCTTTTATCTTATATCAGTATTTTATGAAATGAAATGCAATTTACAAGCTGAATTCACAGCGAGAAAGTAAGGTCAGCTGTGTCATAAGCATTCTGATTTTAACAATGTTTTGGAGCCTTTTTAGGAAAAACAATATATAAAAGGAAAATATGTATAGATGTATATTAATGGTAGTGGAATCTCTCAGGTCACCAATTTGATATACCAAATGCTAATTGCTAGGGTAGCAAATAAAAACTTTTTTACAAATTCCTTTATAATTCATTGAATCATACAAAAAAAGAACAGATTTTCACACCAAATGCAGAATAAGTTGCTTAGTCACCAACACTTCACATTCTAGATTTAAAGCTCCCTCCCACAACTGAGTCCATGCAAATAGCCAAGACATGTAATTCAATTTTATTTTCCTCACAATGATTACTGGTGCCTTTGGGATGCCTCATAGTAGCTCTATTAACATTTAGATGCTGATCTAGGAGGTTGCAGGTCTCTGAGAGCCCTGTGTCCTACTTAAGTGTCTGGGATACATCAGTTCCACCCAATGCCTGCACATGGGTAACTGCATCAAGTTAACAACCCTTCAAGTTAAAAAGAAAATGACATTTCCTATGATCAGCCAAGTCATCAGCCTTAGTTTGTTTTCCCCCTGGACCACCAGCCAGTTATAGAGCACATAACCTTGTTCTCCAATCAAAAGACTTTCCTTAAGGAAGATAATTTATAGAATTAAGAAGAAAATACCCTTAAGGAAGATAATTTATAGAATTAAGAAGAAAATACTCATGGCATCACCATAATTAAAGGCTGTAATTTATAATAATAAAAAGGAGAAAATATGCGATTAAGATTCTTATGACAATATTATACAGAAATGTGCAGAAGGGAAGTTTTAAATAACTTTTCTAATTAGAATATATCCTCTTAAAAGCTCAGATAGTTCATGGCAATTACTATACACCTGATCATATCATTAGGTAGTAAAAAATATTAAAATTTTTATTTAGTATTCCAAGTTACATATGTTTTCAGAAGCTCTGGGAACTTGAAAGATAGGAAGCCTAGATGGAAAATTGCTTGCTTTTTACCTGATTCCTTGTAAAAAATAAAATGGAGGAAGGTTAAAGTTTATTTGTTGCTTAGTGACCATGAAAACAATCTAAGCAGCTAGGCAAATTTCCATGGCTTTGTCCTTTTAAATGTGTCTCTTATTCCCAAAGCCATATCTTAATTCTTACTGTGCTCATCCAATCAAGTCCTTTTCTCCTGTGGGAAACTCTGAACATACAACTGCTATTAACAGATGGTTCCTAGACTACTTCCTTACACTAGTGCTCTTTTTACAGATCTAACAATAATAACAGCTGCTCCTCCACAATTGTTAGAATAATAATATTGTGCTATAATAATTGTAACAGCTTTGTTTCTATCATGAAGTTTTCTATTCACAATTTTCATAATTATTACCCCATTATGACCTCAGCTTAACAAGGACAATATTAACAAATAAATCACTGATATTGATATTTCTAAAATTTGCAGTAGTAGTTTATCATTATGATTGGGCATAATTTTTTCAAAGTGCATTCATTGTGAGTGAATTCTCCTGTTACTAAAGTCAGACACATATATAAAATTGTTAACTTCAGTGAAATGGCACTATACTGCAATTGAGTTCTACTGATAGATCTTTTAGTTTGTGCAGAAACAGATTACAACTTAGAACCATGCTGCTGCTGAAATCATTACAGGTTCTAGAGAATCCAGTAACAGTGTCACCCAAAATCACTGGTGATAGTGAAAGAAATTTCAGAGAGTACCTCTCTGGTTTAAGGACTACAGATTTGTTTAGACATAATTCTTCCTCTGATAGTTTATAATCTTAGCATCCCCAAGGGTCATTTTTAAATGTTTTGTTTTACTTTAGGTCAAATTTACACCTAAAGTCATCACGTCTCATACTTTCAGAGCCAGTTTCCTGTTTTTAATCCAACAACAAAATCTGTGTTATCTTTTAAACTCTAAGTGTGAAAACTTCATCCATATTTAATGTTTCTCATAATTATATCTGTAATTATAACTATAAAGCTTTCAACCCTTTCTGGTAACAGATTGTTTCTTATATCTATTCATTATTTTTATCACATTAAAAGATAAGTTAGGGCATGCTTAAGGACTCATGGCTTTATGAACAACATAAACACAAAGCTTAAGCTTTGGCAACATTCCATATTTTACATTTTAGCTTGGCAAACACAGATTCTACTAATCAAGAATTAGTAACTGAGGAGAATATCAAACAGCATCTGCTAGGGATAATTATATTCGAATCAACAAGCCCAAATAACTGAGGGCATATCTTCCATTAATTTTTAATAAATCTTGAAATAGCAGGGAAATTCCGGGAGAATGCTAATGTGCCATTAATTTTTAAAGAACAAGCAGCCCAACTGCTTAGCCTGATATCAACCAAGACAAAAGAAAGAGTGAGCTGATAAAAAGTCTAATTGGTAAAGAGTAAAGAACATTAATGTAATAAATGGCAGCCAGAATGGATTTAGAGAAAATAATTCTCATCATAGTAACATGATTTTGATAAGATTACAGATTTGTCAAATAAAATTGCCTAGCTTGGACTTTGTAAAGCAATTCACTCAGTAACACATGACTGATTAAAAGGTTGGCACTGTATAATATCAATAAAGCACTAGCTAAATGGGCTGAAAACTGTTTAACTGACATGTCAAAAAAATACTTGCCAGTGAAATGATCATCATGATCTACCGGAATCAATGAGAAGGAAACATGTAAAATTAAGAATAAGGATAGAAACATAAATAACAATAAGAACAAGGCATTCTGACAAGTTATCAGAATTACTTGGTTACCTTGATCCAACAAACCAAAATGTACTTTAATATAGCCAAATGCAAAATTATAATGGTAGGACCACTGAAAGCAAATCTTACGGCCTATGACCAATGGATCAAAAGGGATAAAAGGATGGAAATACTGTATTATAGAATATAGGTGCCATGTAAAAGTTTGAGATGAGGGGATATAACAAGGCATCTTCTCATATTGGTCCCAATAACATCATGGCAAGAAAAATACAGTGCTTCCCCAGGCACTTTTGTACACACAAAAGCAATAATGAATTAATGTTCCTCTCCATAAGACACTCATATAAATGATGATTAATATTACATACATGCTTTTGATCACAGTTTAATATTTGAACAACAGAGGAAGTAATAGAAAAAAATGAAAACCACAATACTGAAGAACATGGTTTGCAGTAAAAGACCTAAAGAGCTAAATAGTTCATTAAAAAACATGTTGAAAGGTGCTTCAATTGTTGTAAGTGGATTCACACAGAGAAAATACTAGGAATTACGGTTCTGAGTAATCTGGCATAAAAAAGTATAACAAGAATAGAAAGCTAACAGTTGAAGCCAGACAAATTAAAATGATGAATTAGGAACATTTTTGAACAGTGAAATGGTTTTTGTAAGAAACAAAAAGTTCCCTTGCTTATGGCTGTTCTTCTGCAAACTAGTCAAGAATAGATACACACTTAGGAGACACACTGAAGTCAGACACAACCTATAAAGTTTCATAGACGTGAAACAAACTGAAGTCTGACTAGATGATCCAATAGTTAGATACTGTAATATTTAATACTGCTAATACATTTTCTTCAGTAATTTTTCCCAAGGTACATGATAATATCTTGCAATTCAGTTTAGATCTTTTATTCACTATTTATCTGCTCACATTCAGGCTTCAGTGTACAAGTTTTCACAATTTTGTAATGTCTAAATTGGGGTCTGTGGACGGAACTTGGCGATTCTTACTTTTTTGGCCAATTTTACAAGAAGAAATCTATTTACATGTTTATTTAACAAATTAAGAAAAATAATTGTCTTACTTTCTTCTCCCACCCATATTCAGTAATAAGGCATCATTACATCAGACTGCCTATTACATGAGGGAGCAATACTAAGTAAAGTTTGATTTGATTTTGATTGTAATATTTTTTCATTTCATATGTGACCTAAGTTAGGGTCTAAAACCATACTTTTGATGTTCTTTCTATTGCTACTCACTGCACAGGAATTTTTAACAGATTCAGATTAAATCACTGACCTCAGGGTGCAGAAGTTCAAAGATCCAACACCTCTTCGCTGAACCCCTAGAAGGAGCTGCACAAGTAAAGATTGCAGCTGTGATGTCCTGACTTATCCTACCTCATTTTAGGCAATGAAGACAGATAGAGAGAGAAACACATCTCTAGAGGTTCAAGGTCAGTGGATTCACCCACACTCCTGAGACACCCTTCTCTCTCTGACAGCCAGAGAGGAAATTCAAGACATTTGAGTTCCTAGTACAGGTGCTAACATCAAAATCAGATGATTCTGTACTCACGGCAGATCACTTATGTTACAAAAAGCAATAGTGTCATCACCCAAATGAAAACAGGATGGTTGCAGCTACTCAAGAAATTTGACAAACCATTGGTTTGATCACTTGTTACTGGCATTAGAGGAAATTAAATTCAAATCACTCAGCCATTACCCTTCAAAGTAGCAAAGTCACGGAAGTTCACCACAGAAAAATGAGTAAAAGGAGAAATATTTCCTACGGACAGTGCTGAAATGTACATCCAGGCACTAGAAAAATCAGCTCAAAAAAGAAGATTTCAGAAGTTCTAGTATGTATTTGTATAAAGTAGCATGCACAAACAGTAATATTTTGAGATTTCATCAAATTCCACATGACATAACAACTCTATGACACCCCATTTTTGTGACTGCAACAATCAGTCATGAGGGAGCTGAATTCAAATGGCAATTGCATGATATGTATGCTAATGCAAAACTTGTTTCACAGGAATCAAAACAAAATGAATTAATGGCATTCACACAATGAAGAAGGCTGTCAATCTAAGTGCTTAATATACAGGAAATAAACAGGAAGAGTTAAAATCTAGCTAGCTTACATGAATCTGCATGTCACTGAGGTATATTAAATTAGACTTATTTACAAGTTGAAGTGATCTCATACATACAGTACTATTATAATCCAATTCAGCATTTATTTACAGTATTTAAAAGAAAGAGTACAAAACACTTCTAATTTGCAAAGTCATGAACTGAAATTTGTGAAGTCATCTGAGCCGAAGACTGTATCCAAGTTGATTTTAAAGTATGTTCAGGACCACTTCAAAAAACCCTACGGTTACATGTCAGATTTCTCTGTATGAAATACAGAAAAATTTCTTCTAAGTTACTGTCTAACTACTATAGGGAAAGCACAGGGCCAATAACCTGCACTGTAGGATTTGAAAATCCCAAGGTTGAAGTTCATCTGGGAATTACTTCCATCAAAGCTTACAAGCTCTTTGGGACACATCACCCACAAAGCAGAGTAAGCTACAACCAGTGAGTGGGGGAGATTTTCCTGACTCCTTCTTTGGACCACTGCACCATACAGTTTTATCTCACTAGACTTTTTCCTTAGGCAGGGTAATCTTCAGCATGATAAAAAAATACTGCCCTGAATCCAAATCTGAACTACATGCAAAACCAATTCCTTCCTAAAGCTTCTGTTGCAAAGTGTCAAGACCATACACAGAATGCCTTCATCAAATGCACTTACACACAACAGTCACTGACATCTGAAGTGTCAGGTGATGTGACTTAGGCCAGCAGAAGGGGCTGCTACCACTGAGCACCCAAGAACAAAATTTTCAATATCATCCAGCTAGCTCCAAAAGGAAACTACTTAGCATTTGGTGACTGGCCATTTGACTGGGCCCATCTGCCAAAGCTCTCACTTTACCTAGGAGAAAGCAGCTTGATATCTCCACTTGATAGCATGACTGGTACTCAAAGTAGGCAGGAAGACTTACTGCCTAAACTGGATCGCTGTTTTATCTGGTGAAAGGGCTTCTCTGTCAGGGCATTACAGACGGCAGTATCATTAAAATATGCAGCTGCAGACCTACAGTAAGATCAAATAACTTTTTCAGGGATCTAAAATATTGCTGGGTTTCCAAGAGACCCAAACATAAAATCCCAAATTGGTCTAGCCTTCAATCCTCCAGGCTACTTCCTGCTCTAAAGAAAAACTAAATGAGGCATTGACAGTCTGTAACCAAAACTTTGTCCTCAAACAGCAGCTGAAAAGCCCTTCTCATTAACCTGCCAGGTAGAAGGTGTACAATAAGTTGGTTTGGATTTAGTTTTAATACTGCCGCTGGGCAATGGCCATGACAATCAAGAAAAGAGGCAGACAGCACAAAAGACCAAACTGTAACAGGTAAGAACTCGTTCCTGCTGCCTTGGCAAGCGTCCCACATAAGGAGGGGGCATGAGAAGGCTAAGGCTTTATTTGAGGCGAACTGGAGATGAAGACAAGGAGCTGAAAGGAAGAAGGTGGCAGTGATGTACAAATTTGTGAAGACAACTGGTCAAATCACACATCAGTGAACCCAGCACAGACTGCTACAACAGCAACAAAAGGGTGGCAAGTATTTTAGGCACTGGAAAAGAGCAAATGTGGTGTGCATTTGTGTCAAGTACAGTGTCAAGTACAGTGTCAAGTACAAACATTGTGGTTCACTGAGTGTAAAGGCAGGTGTTCTATACCTAGGGAGTGATGCTGGATTTGGGGCCTTTTCTTGAAATTTATTAAAACTCTTCCATCTTACATGAGAGAGAGAGCAGTGGAGTGAGAGACCAACTACATAAGAGGCTGAAAAAGCAGTGATAGGGACAGGAGATGTATGTAAAGATTGAGTAGAAACATATTTTACGTAACTGGAACCCAAAAATTAGTAACACCTCTGATAGTAAGATGCATATTTTGTTAGGAGATTTGGACATTCCATGTGGGGTAGGATGAAAAATGAAGTTGAAATATTCAGAAACAGGCCCTACTCCAAAGTTTGTATACAAAGTGAGAGAAAACAACAAAAACTGCAGGAAGCCACTCTCACTTCTGTCCTAATGTACAATAGTTCTGCATCCAATTCTCCTCACTTCCAATGTGTCTCCCTTTAAAAGAGATGTAGCAAAGGCAAACAACTCTTCAGATGCCCAGGATAACAACACCTGATCTTCTGTTATGTCAAGAAGGACCACATAAAATCAGAGAAAAATAAGGTTGAACACTCAACTGGACATTAAATATAGTTCTCTGCCCCAGTCTATTTCCACTCTTCCCAAAAGAAGTTCCCACAGCCTGTTTTAAAGATCCTCAGGAGTGAAACTGGAAGCTTCTGTAAGGAACAGACAGGTGCAACTTTATCCCCAGCACTACAAACTTTTTTCCTAATATCCTAATATGAAATTTTCATCCTGAAATTTCATACATGTACTACTTATTCTAGTGTATTACAGAAAGAGAGACCAGATTCCTTTACTCTGTGCAAAAGTGCTTATCCACTCAAAACCTGTGATATGTCCACTACTTTTTTAAAGTAAAAAAAAATGCTGAATGCTCTTTATCAGCTCTGCTCTCTCTCTACATATATTTACCTCCTTTAGACTCTCTCCAGGAGATGCCTGTTTGTTCTATGATACAATTATACATTTTTATAAGAGCACAGTACTGTTGATCTCTGTTCCTCCATTATGCTTCTAAACCTTTATGAAGTTTCCACATCACTCACAATGCTGTATTTATACAGCCGGTTTTTCCTAAATGCAGTATATTGTCCCTGCTGCCTTTCATCCAACTTTTCAGAGCATGTCTTCAATTTTTCAAGATAATTTTCATTGTAATCTTGCCTTCCAAAACATGTGCAGTCCTTCCCAACCTCACATCATCCCCAGTGCCTGAAGTGTATTCTATGTGCCACCATGCAGGATGTTTATGAAACTCCAAAAAGCACATAGCAGACTCATGTGGATCCCCACTCTTTCTGTTCTGATATTTAATAGCATCTCACTGAGCATGTTTTTTAGGGAGTTTTGAACCTCTTCTATGATTATTTGCACTTTAACCATGTTTCTCCTGCCAGCTTACAAAAATGTCCTGTGAGACTGCTACAAAGCCTTTCCAAACTAAAGAAATATGACATCCACTCCTCTCCAATTCACATGGCTGTTATCCTGCCATAGGCAATTATATTTGTTTGACATGGTTTATTCTTTACAAATCCATATTAGCTCCTACTCACGTCCTTGTTTTCTTCCAACTGCTTACAAATTTTTTGTTTGTTTATTCACCACAGAATTCTTTCAGGGACAGAAGTTAAGCTTACAGTATTCCAGACATAATTCCCTGTCTTTTCTTACCCCATCTCTTATCTCTTTCTCCTTTTTTAAACTTCTGCTGTTTTCCTGCTTCCCACCCACCCTCCACAAGTTCTCAGAAATAATAAAATAGCTGAGATGATACCTTCAGTCTGCTCACAAATATCTCAGGATGGATGAATATTCCAGCATTTCCCAGGCCTTATTGAATTGCATTAATCCAAAGGATTGGTAAAGGAATCAAATTTAGGCATCACATTCAGCTTCCAGAAAACAACAGAAAACTGAAAGCAGTTACCTGGTTTTCAAAACAGTGTATGAAATAGATCACTCATGGAAACAGATCTGAAACATCAAGGAAACAGATCTCTTTTAAAACTTCTCAATATTCCTTATAAATGCTTGCACATTTAGAAGTGACTCTTTTGCACAACATTTCAAAGTTAAGTTAGATGTACTGCTCAGTGATAACTGCTATTTAACCTATGAATGTCAGGACATCCACAGCCTTCTCTATTAGTTGCCTGGCTTCCACTTGCAATATAAAGAACAGAACTTTCCCAGCTTCCTTTATATTTAAGAAATCAAACACTACCCAATCACCCAGCAGGCAGATTCAGTGGAGATCACTCTTTGGATTCCATTTTTATGGGGATAGCTGGTTTTTCCCTCAATTTTGTGATATACTAGAAGATGTTCTGACTTCTGGCATCCTGGCCTCCTGGAGGTTTCTGTGGAAAGCTCAGTACTCACTAGGCCTTATTTCTGTATAGTGATTATCAGGTAAAATTGTTGTGGCTAAACATAAAACTTCCCTACAGCAAAGAGGAGATTAGGTAGTTATGTCATTCAAATTCTTGTGCATATAGTGAACCAATTTCCCAATAACCTACAAAATCCACTACAGCTTACTCAAAAGGACTTATTCTCAAAAAAAAAAAAAATCCCAAAAGGTTGACAGGCTGAGAAGAAATTCAATCAGCTTTGATGTCTGCACTGAGACAGAGAATTGTGTAAACCTAAATGGCTCCAAATCTTAATACACATGAGTACACGTCATTACTGAGCCACCCAGACCTCATGGAATTGGGTTCTCATCATTCTATCATAGACCATTTTTAAAAGGTCACCTTTTTGTTTTAAACTGAGCTGGATAAACAACAACACTCTAAAATCTGTGTTAAATGAATCAAAAGTGTAATTACTTTGGATAACTATCTGTATAACAATTCTAGTGAAAAATAGGATTTCTGCTCAGAAATCACATGGGCTTTGCAAGTGATGAAAGCCCAACTCTAGAAGGCTCTTTCCCCCTGGGCACCAATACTGGTCACCACATCAGTGCTCTCTTCCACTCTTCTGACAGGATTCCATTTAAACTGAATTACTTCCCTTTTTGACTGATGATGTATTTTAATTGGTTTTGGTTGGGGTCTAAACAACATCAGGTCTGGAAAAGTAAGATTTTTTCCCATTTCTTTTATCCCTAAGGACTTTATACTAGAGACATGTTACCAGTAAAAGAAACTGTGAATAAATCCCGAAGACAATATTAAAAGCAAATCTGGTTGTTCACTAAAATCAACAAATTAATGTGCTCTGTTGAAGAAGTCCTGTTACATTTATTTTTCAAGCTTGGTCTTTGATTTCTTCCCTTTCTCAGAAACCTGATTACTCATTCTTACTTTCCCACTGCTGATGTAAGACAGTATCTCAAATTCCTTTTGTTCTTTTTAATCGTATTTATTTCCTCTATTAGATATTGTGGTAAACTTTCAGTTTCAGTCTTTGAAGCTGTTTTCTGACATTTTCATGGCCTATCCATAGACAGATGGAAAGATGACCAGGAACCTCTTAGATCTTTCCATTACTCAGTAATTATTTTTCTTATCTGTTTTCCTGGGCATCTCCTGCTTTAAACAAGAAAGCTTGCAAAGAAGGATTTTAAATTGACTGCCATGGTGACAAGGCAGACAGGTCTACAGAAATATTCAGCCTATATCTTATCAAAAGTGTTAAAAAAAAAAAAAGCACCTTAAAAATGACTTTGGGAAAAGAAATAGGTAAGTACTACAATTTATGGCAGTTAGCCATATTAGCTTTTTCTTTTGATGAGGCTTCCTCTCTCTTAGCTCCAGTGCAGACTGAGATTTACAAAAGGAAAATTTACTGTAGTGGAATAAATATAAACTGATCATGCACTTTGGAATCATTCTTACGTAGTCAAATACATCTTGGGAGTAAAAATAAAGAAAGCATTAAGTAGCTAGTATGTGAGGATATATAAAATATTCTAACAGGCACAGCAATGGTTTTGGAAAAATCTTCTCTCTCCTGTCCTTGTGAAAATACCTTTGGTATACTGGAGGTTACCAAGGGTAAATTACAGTAGATCTGGGAACACAACTATTTTCACCTTATATTTTTCATCTCTGAAATTAATATCAGATATAACAAAAAAACCCTGTCAAACGGTTTGCAATATATAGATTTATCAAGATGATTGGATTATATAGATTACATTCCAAACATACCATCTTTTAAGCAACTAAAGAAGATTCGTACTAAGGAAATCCATGTAATATACCACTTCTTGACAGAAAAAGTTATATTGGTTGGAGAAATCACCATGAAAAAGTTGTTACAGCATAGCTGAAAAAAGATAAGTCATAATCACATGGGAAATGAGTAATAAAATTGTCTAAGAAGAAGACAATGTTCCCTATAGGGAAGACGATTGTAAGAATAAAGGAAAAAAGGACTTATCATCAAAAAATAACAATAAACTTTTCAGCCTTTGGAAGCAAGTCAGATTCTGCTGATTTCTCAGACAGAATGAAAACTCAGACTGTGGTTAACTCACTTCAGTATTTGTTTCTTGGAGTTAACATCAGAAAATGACTGAGGAGGTGGAGAGACAGGAGGTCAGGCAGTGTGGGCATTGAGAAGAATGGAAAGATAAAAGAACTTGCAGCAGTCAAAGAAGAGATAAATGTTTGATGAGGATGCCATGTCCTTTCAAATAAAAAGAATAGGAAGATTTTAAGGCACTATTTTCAAAAGACACTTGACTCCCTCATAATAACAATTCATAAGGCAGTAGACTTAAAAGTGATTTCTAAAATGTCAGAAATAGATGAAGATTTGACCACAAAAATAAGATTTTACCCTTGCTGCTTGCTGGGGAGTTCTGCCTAATAAGAAGCAAATCACTTAACATTAAAGTTCTCACAGGTGGTCACTAATTGCATGCTTTTCATTTTTCTAATCCTGACTTGGGAGCCTGGGATCTGATTTGCAGAAATACTGAAAATTTACAGCTGTGTCTCAGTAAAGACTGAAGTTATCTAAGGACAAGTACAGCCGACTTTGGCCACTCTCCATTGCCTGGAACGGAGCCACCTGAAACAGAGAGACAGACAGACTCAGCCTCTGAGAGGAATGTTTAACCCTCATTATAAAGTTGAGAAACTGAACCTCAAAGACAAAAGTAAAGTTTGGCAAGGCAATTTTCTTGCTTTTGTGCTCTATTACATTCCAGCTAATAAACTTTTCTGGATTCAGAAGTGACATGTCCCCTTCTTTCTAACCATAGTTTGGAACAATATCTGTCCATCTTTTCCTCTTTTTGCACTGGAACTGTTATTTCTTCCTCTATATTTATTTTCCTAGCCCATGGTGAGAATTATAAATTCTGCAGCTAACTCCAGGAAGGTCAGCCCTGACCTACATGAAGAAGGCACATCCCAACTCCAACCTGAGCTTCTGCACTGCATTCCTCAAAATTTAAAAAAGGAACAAATAGGTGTAAGTCCTCACAATACATAGTGACGAATATTACAGGCAAGAAGACAAAATCAGTATTTTCAGAGTAGGAATGAGCAGTATGCCAAAACTGAGGTATACATCCATATGTCAAGTGACAAAGAAAAAAGTATGTTGTTCTTTGGATGAGCACCATTCATCAGAATAAATGGGGCAACACTTTCAGGGAAAAAAGTGGTGTCCAATGTAACTGTAGTCATCAAACACAATGCGAGCCATTTAAGGTTATAAGTCTGGTTTGGAGCTGGCAAAAGTGATTAACTGCTTGCTGAAGGTGCCTATCCCAGGTACCTTAAAGGTAACTTAAATTAGATTTCTAACATTTATACAGCTAAAAACATATATACTTGATGATACTGAAAGAAAAAGGAGTTAAGGCTAGATGTTCAACCTCAAGTCTAAAATTCCCTTAGTTCTGCATACTTGACTTTTCCATCTTGAACCCTATTTAGCCAAGTTTTAAACATTGGATATTTGTCCCTTTTAACACCTTCCTGTAATCCATCCTTTCAAAAAGCTAAATTTGAGGGGTTTCTGTATACCATTTTTTAAAAAAATAATAATGCCTTATTCAGAGAGCAACCCAACTCATGTAGAAAAGATGAGCCAAAATTTTTATGAGCAGCCTGAAAGTTACAAACTTAAAATTCCATATGGCAAACATTATTATGTCACATTTCATCTTTTTCTGCTGATTTCAAGGAAAAGTTGTATTCAGTGACAGAAGCAATTACATGACGCCCAATCTTTCCTGTGTTTTGTGTTCCACTTCTTGTTTTTCCAAACAACATTCTGTAACTCATGGAATTACAGACCTTCTCATTACCACACACAACATTTTCACGAAGAATTTTTTACCCATGTCTATGAGAAACTGTTAAAAAGTCTGTCCTATAAAGGTTTTCTTTTAAAAAAGAGAAGAAAAGTCAGAACGAAAAGAACTGAAGTGCATGAAGTATATGAAGATCAGCTCCATATTTTACTATATTATTGATTAAATAACAAAATGTCCCAAAGTAATTTTTTTTTAATTTAACAAAATACCATATTTTGGTATTTGGTCTAGCATATTCTCAAATAATTTTATAACCTGTTTTGTATCTGCTGCTTCTAATTTTATATTTGCTAGTTTTTAGGTTCTAGTTTAGAAAAAGCTATAGCACAGTTTTGCAATCATTAGACATTTTATTCAGCTCAGTAGCAGATTAAGTGGTGTTTTGCTTTCTTACAATGCTTACTCTATTAATTTTATGTTCTGACAAATTCAATACAGGAATAAAAGGATCCAATTTTGACTAAAACAAAGGCCACAACTCCCGAGCCAACATCTTCCTATCCAAAGGAACAGGGACCAAACAAAGAAATAGATGTAATAGACTCTCACAATATAATGGTACTCAAGGACACAGTCAAGCCCTCAATTCAACAGGACAGGTAAGCATATTATCTGTGATTTTATGAGCCATCTTAGTGACAAGAGGCTACACTGTACTTCGAGGTAATCACATGGTTAAGTACATGTAGAATCAAAAACATGATGTATACTCAATTACCAGGGTAAAATATTTATCATCAGTATTTTGCAAAGGCTGGGAAAAAAGGGGTCTTTAAATCTGAGCATCAGATCCCAGAGAACTCCTGGTTCAGAAAGGGCCTGAGATACTGGAACAGGTTGCCCAGAGAGGTAGTGGATGTCCCATCCCTGGAAAAATGCAAGGTCAGGTTGGACAGGGGCTCTGAGCAATATGACCTAGTTGAAGATGTCCCTGCTTGTTGCAGGGAGGTTGGACTAGATGGCCTTTCAAGGTCCCTTCCAGCCCAAACTATTTCGTGATTCTGTGATTCTAGGGGTTCTTTAGGTCTGGCCTCATACAAAGACATTCTAGGAAAAGATAGAAGAGTGCAAAAGCTGATGAATCATCAGTGACCCAGATCAGTCCCAAATGGCAATGCTCCTCTTAAAAGTCCCCTCTGCTTTCCTTCTCTCTCACCTCCCTGCCCCACCCAACATACACAGTCACTCAGCCCCCAAGTCAGACTGTAGCCAAATGCCACAAATTGTAATCTCTCCGTCACGGTTAAAATTTTTATTTTTCATAATTCTTACTATTTTTGTTTTCCCAATTTGCCTCAGTGTATTTTGCTGAACTGCTTTTAATCTATTAAGTCCATTTTACATCTGCTGATGCCAGCTAAAATAACACATATGTAATGAAAGAACAGGCCCACGTCATGCCTGCACAGGCAAACTCACCCTGGCTGCGTGTCGTCAGTCACACAGTGGTACGTAAAAGTTCCAAACATCTGCACTCCCAGGATCCCATACAGGAGAAGAAAGAACAGAAGGAAAATTGAAACACTCCATATTTGCTCTCCAGAACGCCTGGCAAAAAGATAAACAGGTCACTGATAGCATAGGCAATGTGAAGCCTCCTCTGAAAAGCTCTAGAATAGAAAATACACTCATGCAAAGAAAGGAGTATTTCATCCTGCACAAAATTTGTCTTTAAAACTGTTCTCTCACTCTGTGCACAGAGAAGGGGGCTGTGATTTTTTCTAAACCCCTACGTTAGAGTAATTAAACCAGCTGCAAACTGCAAAGGGTGGAACAAAAACACCCAAATAAAATGCATAAAACCTGGGTTTTGTAAAATAGCGTTTAATGACTTATACAGACAAGATACAGTGATGAAATAAACTTGATACCGAATAAGGACCAAAAAACACTTTCACATTAACATTACATGTTTTTTGCCACTACATGCTGTAAAGAGCATACTTACATGTCTTTGTTTGCATCTCGGTATACACACCAATACATACATACTCGTAACTGGAATGGTTAGGGCCTGTGCTCATGTACAGTTATTTACAAATATTACCCTAGTATTCACCTTGATTATTAAATGGCCATATAAATGGAACACAATTTACTGCCATTAGTTGAAAATTGCTGACTACAGGTATTAGCAAAGTACTTTAAAATTTATTTAAACATTTGAAAGTTCTGATCATTTTCTATAAAACTTGATGATTCCTTAAATATGGAAAATAGCAAGAATTTTTTGGCCAGAATTAAAACTCAGGAGGAAAATGCCCATTAAGCATGAAGGATCATTGATTGACTACATATTCAGTCTCTTAAATCAAAACTGAAATAATTTCTGTTATTTTTCAGACAACAGCCTTACTTACTTCAAGATATTTGTTATCCTAGTTCTTGGCAGCTCAAAACGAAAATATATCCGGAATGCTCGAATCATAATGAGTGGTCGTGGAATCCGTAACATGCCCCAAGGTGACATTTGGTCAACTATTTCAGCTATTTCAAACACCTACAAAGAAAAGAATCAGTGGTTTGTCTTGATGACCCTGTCCTGCACATGTGTTCACTTATAGAGCTTTTAAACTATTAATACTATACATGTTTTTTACCTTCATTTTCAATCTTCTCTTGGTTTATTTTACAGTTTATTTCTACCACATTTTTTTTAAAAAAAGTCTTTGTAAATACTTTAATCCACTTCTAAATTATCCTAATGAAATTCACAAAATATACTCTGCCCATGTTCATAAGGTTTGAATCTCAAACAATTCATGAAGACTGTGCAAGTTTGTGCCAACTGCCTGTTTCTGTGCTAGTCCTACCCCACACGTTTCCCATAACATTGTTAGAAGTGATTAATATATATTCCCAAATATGAAAATCAGTATCTGTTAATGTCACACAGCACTAAGGTTTTTACTATGACATAAAAATACATGTACACAGATTGCTTAATGAGTTGCAACATGATTATAAATTCTCCATTTAATTCCAAGTGCATGACAAAGCTGTACATCATTTTCTCTTAGACTCCATTTACAATATAAATTTCAGCCAAGACACTGAACAGGGAACCATTTCCTCAGAACACTGACAGATTATGCACTCCATAAAGAGTATTTAGTTGAATGATTGGGTGCAAAATGTCTTGTTTTAATCCTTGTCTCTCACTCTCAGAGAGTAACTGTTTGATTTAACATTTGCTCAAAGTACTAAGAAAATGGAGGGGGAACCTGGCAATTCATAAACTGTGTAATGTACAGTGCTTATCTGTAATGATCAACCTTCATTCTGCATGTGTGCAAGGTGCACCAAAGTCTCCCCTGTGTAAAAAGCAGAAAATTACAATGTGTCTTAAATTTGTCAGAAATATCTAAGTGCCTAACAGCAACCACTACAGAACTTTTACAATCCTTATACTATTGAAAGCTCAATGTCAGAGTTTTCAACCTGTTCTTACCCAGAAAACCAGCTACAGTTAAGGACTGATTGATTTGCAGGACAAAATTTGACCTATACCTTAACATTGTAATTTTTTGCAACATGTCCAAGTTCCCTTCTTCATAAAAATTTATCAAACTGTTTCCAAATGTGTTTTCTTTTTTCTTCATTGTGCTTTAACATGAATTTTGGAAAACGTTTTGTTAGGTGTGAGTGATGTTGCATGAAACCACTCCACTCACTATATCATTACACCTATAGAATGGCAAACATCTACCATTGGAATAATTCTCCATTTAGGTGCCTGAGCTAGTCACCATGGCACCCTACTACTCACTGGAAGGAAATGAGCACAACTGTCATGTGGCGGAAAAGAGAAATGACTCTCTGAAGATCCTCTTTCTCCTTTGGACTGCACAGGGTTTATGTTAACAAACTTCAGATTAAATAAGAAAAAATAATCAAAACAAATTCTCCTACTAATGTAGATATTCTGCAATGTGCAATTATAAATTTGTTGTATTCAGCATAGTTTTTTTAAAACAATTTGATCCATGTACAACTCTACTTCCACAACTCACATTTATTAGGTTGTGGCACGTGTTTTTCACAATGAAGGAACTATCTTTAATTGTGAAAGGAAGTGAAATAATTACCTGTAAAACCAGTGACACCCAAAGACAAAAGACCATGAATCCATCAAAAACACACCAACGATCCTTTACATAGGAACTGTCACCCTACAAGAAAGGAAAGCTAAGAGGTTAATTTTTGTTTACTGTTGGACTTTACAAATATCATAAGCAAGAGCTCTTGGAAGATGAAGAAGTCTTCCCTGTGCACTTTTAAAAGGCCACTTTTGAAAGACTCCAAAAGCCTAGTATCTGGATTAGAATATGCTGGAAACATATATACACATCTTGTGGGTGAATAAATACTAACTTCAATCTCGTGCAATACTTCTAAGTTTGTGTCAAAAAGAACTTACAAAGACTTTGCTGTATATCAAAAAAACACACAAAAAATGAACATTGGACATACTTTTCCATTGTATTGCCCACTACAAAATACTTACACAGAAGGATAAGTGCAAAATGCTAGCAATCTAGTATTGTGCCATTCAATTATTTCAATACTTTCTATTGAATAGCTTCAATTAAATCCGTATCAATTCACATTCATTTTTTCATAAGTTTTCAATCATTTTCCATGCTCTGGAGAAGCCTTGCTATTACAAAAACACTTGATAGTAACTGTAACCACTGTAACAACATCTGAGCACGGTTTTGGTGGCAGTCCAATCCAGAGATCGCTCCTAAAAGGCAGCATAGAGAATTCTGCATCCAAGCTCAGTTTCCTTTATACTACACGGTTCTCAACCCCTGTTTCAGTTTGCATGCTTCAATATCCTCATGTTTCACACCATTCCTAACAACATGTGACACAGGCCCTCTACTGCAAGCTATAAAAACACTTCTTTGTTGGACTGCTAATGCCTGACACTTCACTTCAAACACTGAACGGAAAAATATCTACATTTATTAGATAGATTACGGCTGAGCGTTAGACAGTTTTGTGTATCTCATGGAGCATAGAGAAAATTGGGGAACAAATGCATACAGAGAGATGAAGCTTGTTGAAGGGGAGACTAGACAAAAATACACCTAAGGAAAGTGGATATCCCATTGACATAGAAACATATGGAGAAAAAATGATAGTGCATCTCGGCACAAAATCACACCTTTTCAAATGTTTCTCACAACAGATTTAATATAGCCTTCACTGCCTTATACACTCTTTGGGCCCTCTTCTGTTAAACTGATCTTCCAAGTACAAATGACAATTTTTGACATCCACTTTTCACAGGTATAATGGGGGAAAAATAACTGTCATGTCTCAAGAACCTTGAAGCCATTATTAGACTTTGGCCTCATATGTGATTTCTGGCTTTATAAACATTTTTCTTTATCACAGTTATAGTTATTTCACTATTTTTTTTTAAGTCTTAGCATTATCATTGATTCTAAAAGCACAGACAAGATGTGTTGTTTTAATCTAATATTTTCAGTGACATACACTATCCTTCCTTGCAGTAGGTGACAGCACCATATATTGTGTAAACAGAGACAAAACATGTTTTAAAAATCTATTTCAGTTGCAAAAATTCTCCAGGGCAGAACTGAACTGTTAGGGAATCAGGAAAATACAGTAAGTGTATTTCAAATCAGACATAAAGGACAGAGGGCACTATTTTCAGACAAGGATTTTCTAACACGTAAGGATGTTAAAGTTCTCAATTCAAGAACTAAGAGGAGGAAGACTGCAAATCAGGGAAGCAACAGAACAGGAACTTTTGCATTATATTTTTAGCCTGTCCTTCCTGAAGAAAGTAGACTTAGTTCCCCAAGTAAACTCTGAGCTAAACAGTAACTCTTCATTCAAGGCTGAGAGAACTCAGTGGTTATGTTCAGTACCTTGTTCAGTACCTGTGAAGCAGAAACATGTTATTTTTCCACAGAGATCAACTACTCACACTCTAAATCTCTTACTCTGGAACAAATCTCCAATGAGATTTTTATCAACATGCAACTTGAGTCCTTCAATTGTGGCTCTGAACAAAGCTGCTGATTGGTCTTTCTCTCGCTGAAGAACTCGTTGAAAATTACTTTTCTTCTCTTAAGCACCCTTTGTCTAAACAAAAAGTGTTCCCTGAGTTGTGCTGTACAGCACGAACTTGTGCAGGAGTTCCTCTATTCACCCTCTTCTGAATAACCCACCAAGTTCTCACTGAAAGCGAAACGTATTTTTAGAAACTGCTTTTTCTCTCCACAATAGGTGTGGTATGATTGAAGCAGCTTTGCTGTTTTGTCCTTACAAAGGAAGATGTCATGACCCTTTCCAGTCTTCTCACCAGTTAGGCTGCTGCACCACCTCACTGCTCTCACTGTCACACCAAGCCTGCTTCCACTGCTACACCCTCCCAGTAAGGGCTGCTTTCAGTGGATCACCCAGAGAAACTCAGTGCACCTGAATTACATCTGAAGAAACTACTCCTTTTAGGGGAGATCCTGGCCCTTTCCACTTTACATGTAGAGAGGCTTTGGCTAAATCCTACTAATGTTTGTCATTTGTCTAGCAGTGGATGTGGTGGGGAACCTTTAATGCTTTTATACTGTGTATTGACATATTGGATGTTAGTTGATGTTGGAAGAATTTTTAAGGCAGGACCACATTCTGCGTAATGCAAATATCAGGATATATATGCTCCATCCCTGAAAAATCTAATTCTGGAACTTACATATTATAGCAATGAACAGCAAGTTTCATTCATGTTTGAAGAAAATCTTTGGGCTGAAACACCACACTCATGGTCAATGGCAACTTGTTCTTAGTCTTGGAAAGGAATACGGATGACTGACATTTAAATACCTCTGGTGACATTGAACCTAAAATAGCGGAAGTATTGCAATGTATGAACCCCATACTCTTTTTTCATCGTGTCTGCTGAAATCTGAGAAGTATTGATGAAGTTTCATTTAGTATTTTTTTTCTGAATGCACTATTCCAGAACATGAAGGATTAGTACTGTAGACAAGAAGCCTTGTGCAAAGACTAATCAAAACCTCTTAAAGTTATTAAAGTTGCTGACTTCCTACTGCCTACAGTGGATAGTGGATTCTTGATGTGTGACAGCACAGATTCCTTCTCACGGGAGAATTTTCCTTTCTGTAATGAGGTTTGTAAACACAAGATAAGGTGTTCAGAGCTGCTTTGGGAATAGGCGGTCGAACGTCTGTGGCCAATCAGTCCCGGAGGGTGGACGGTTATAGCCAATCCCAACAAGCACTCATTTTGTATATAAAAGCTGTATTTAAATAAATAAATCTCTTTCTCAGCATTCTCATCATCGTGTGTCCCTTTGTTTCGACATCGGCTCAACAGCGACATTGATGTGCACAGCAAGTTCTGAAAGCTTCTCCAGCAACATGATTTACAGCCTATGTAGACAACAGACTCATTTGCCACATCTCCAAAATAAAGCACCACAAGGTGCCAGAAGATCCACTTTCTCAATTGTGCTGAGCACGTTAAAGATAAAACGCCTATTGCCAATATTAAGTGCCCTGAATAATCACCTTGTACGTTCACAAGGAAAAAAAAAATTAAGCCCTAATGCATTGAAAATGTGAGTCAGTTCAAAATACAGAGAGAACCACAGACAGAACTAATAACACCCGGAGCAATCACTCCATAAGAGCCATTACAGTTCAACTCATACCAGAAGGGAAGACTAGACAGACTACAATTCTTTAATAAATGCTTATTTCATTATTAACCTTGCTGAAAACAAAATACTCTACGAAATTAACATCCAAATTGCATAAAGCAATCTGCTTGAAAATTGATTATGTCTCTTAATTTTCTCAAGCAATTTTAGTATCTCAGTGGTAAGGTGGACAGCTTAGCTAGATGATAGCATAGACATACCCTAGGCCATTTCTGTCCTGCTTGTCTCTTAACACCTCAGGAACACTTTGGGATGAACAGCAAATTCCTGCAAATGAACAGCCTCCTCTGCCTCCCTGCTTGCCTTCAGGAATTTCTGTTTCTCTTTCATTGCTGACTACAACCTGTTCTCTCAACCCTTCCCTCCTGCCTCTTTCCAGCTGACTCTGTCTGAAAGCTAAATAAAAGAAATAATATGATATTTGCCCTGAATAATCAGATTTACCATCATTTGGAGAGGAGCCCTGTAGTGTTGGGTCTGTCATTAGAACCTTAGTCTCCCACTTTTCCTCACAGTCTCTGATTAACAGGACAGCTGAAAGAATACAAAGAGACCGGCAAGCTCAGTAACAACAAGCTGCTGTGCCATTCTGCCATGATCACTGGATCCTGCATATGCTGGTAGTGGTAAACAAAGCACATCAACAACTCTGTTACACCCTTCAGATCATCCTGTGGGTTATTTTGTGTAGCACTACAAACAAGCATTAAGGTGTAGAGGCTGACATTTACGGAGATTTTAAGAGCAGCAAAAAAAGCACAGGAAGAAATGGGAAGGAATAAAGGGAATCAGAACTTGGGAGTATATTTTTTCTCCTCCAGAGGCAATGCTCATTATAACACAGAAAACGCAAGCTAGAAGGGAGAACACAGCTGAGCTAGGGAAAATAACCTTTCCTCCCCCACTCCCTGACTCCACACAAACATTGATGGGCACAGAGGTGTGAGTGGGACACAAAATTAAATCAGAACTCAAGGGAGCACCTTGCCTAACCTCTCTTTCTCCTTGCATATGCAAATACATATACACACACCGATGGTATGTATGTCCTACCTGGTCACAGAGTATGCATACATTCCTTATGTTTTTGGTTCAACTTCAAACTTTCCCTATTTCCTTAAAAACCTGCAGTTTACAGTCTGCTTAGTAGCAGAATGATATGCACAATCCAGTCCGGCCCCCAACCGGACAAACACTTTCAATATTTTACTCACACAGTAAAGACAATGAAGAAATATGGCCTGATAAAGAAGAAAAACTGTCTGAGTTCTGTTCTCAATCTCCTCTTCCAACCCTCAAAATAAAACTATTTCACTAGGGTCCTCCTGTACCAAACCTTGGCAGGAAACAAAGGAAACTGTGAATTGCTTAGGTAGAGCCATGTTAATAACTAAAGAAAAACTGACATATTTTAAAATGGGTGGTCACCTCTAAGTTAGTTCTCTACAACAGTGATAGGATCACTTCAAAATAACCCAAACTATATTTTCTTAAAAACTCTGTATTAGGGGGGAAAAAAGAAGCAATGTATGTGTGTGGGAATGACATAGCTTCTAATTTGCTGTATATCTTCTTTGTCATAAAGTATTTTCATTCATAATGAAGGAACTTATTTAAAATATACTCACATAATAGCAATTGATTTGAAACAGCCAATGGAATTAGAAATGCTGTGTAAAACTTAACTCTGAATGGCTACAATGAGTATAACATCACTTTATCACCACTGAATTAAACAAGTTCAATTTGTAACTACTCATGCATTGTGCTGAACTGCTCCACCATCAGATGCTTTAAGCAGCACATTACATGGTGCATAATTTATCTTTTTTTCCTAATATATAAGGTAGTATTGAGAGTAGTCTTGTATTCTGTGCTAGAAAAACATTGAAAAAATCATTAGATGCTACAGCACAGGCCCTGAAATTACTCTATTTCTAATAAATAAAATGAAACACAGCTCTTGCTGGTCCTTTGGGTTTAGAGAGTGATGCCATACATGCTACAGACACACAACACACATAGTTCCAATTGATCGTTACAAAACAACCCTTATAATCACTAAAGAACCACTACTTCATCCTTTGCAATCATTACAAAAATTGATTTTGAACTGAATTTGTTGAGATTTTCAGATTGGTTTAGGAAACACCAATGAAGATACAAGGCTAAAGAACTATTCACTAAAGAAGTCTCAAACCTATTTTAAGGCATAATAATTTTTGTTAATTTATGCAATTAACTACACCAAATTTAGTATTTCGTGTTTCATTTAATAATGGGAGGATATTAAGCTACAATATTCACCATTTCATATGATATTTTTAACAGAAAAAACCCAAACAACCAAACACCAAAAACACTGTAAAGGAAGAAACAATTCTGGCTGTGAAGCAAAACTCAAGACTTTCAGACAGACAAAAAAGGACCATTTTACTTGCTAAAAATCCTGTAACGGTTTTCTGTTAAAAAACGGGGGGGGTGGGGGGGAATTAGTAAGCATTAAAACCTAGTGTTTTAAACCAAAACTCTTAAGTTAAACAAACAAACATCTCCCACAAAACAAACAAAAAGAAAACTACACAAAAAACCACCCCCAAACCCAAACCAGAGACAAGCATCAAAGTGTTACACATCTCCCTTCATCAAATACAAAAGTATGGAAGGGAATAACCATTTCCACAAAACAATGGAAAGGAATACCACAACACACCACCTGTGTCACCCACAACATTGTAGAGCATCTCAGTTCAAGTGAGTGGCAAGTAATTTGGACTGACCACTATTCAGAGCCTCCAGGAACACTCTTCATATCTAGCCTATAGAGGAGATATGCTAATGCCCAACAGTAGGTATGGCTCCTAAACCCTTGGGGAAGGGAGCTTTGCTGGTGTATTACACTGCTGCTCTCTTGATACACCACCTCATCAATGTAGCTGGTGCCAACATGTCCTGCAGAGAGTTTATGGGTTACTGCACTGAAAGCCTGAATTTCATTTCCTTCTCCATCTGCTCATTAGCCATCTGTATTCAGTGTCCCAGGTATTGCCTTACTAGCTGACTCAGCTCCCCTGGATGTTGTAAGGTTTCAGCAAATCTAAAAGTGGCTGATCAGGAGGAGGATTAAGAGGATTCCCCCATATGGAACAGCACTCACTGGTTCCAGGAAGCGCACAGGAAAAAAAATCTCCACTGTGAGAATAGTTAAACATCCTACCATGTTGACCAGAGAAATGCTAGCATGTCTTTTGCTAGAAATATTTAAGACTCAGGTTCATAGGACCCTGACTAAGCAAATTTGAGCCCTGCTTTGAGCAAGAGGTTGGTCCAGACCTTCTCTTCAGGTTCCTTCCAAACCAGACTGTTCCCTGATTGTGGGCATCTAAGCCAATCTCCTCCAAATGCCAGTTTCTTGGGGTTGACTCCAGTTCTACGTCTAGTTCCACATGTATGGACATCTGCTCATGCTTGGAAGTACTGTGCAGTCTCGCAGAGGTGATGTGAAATAAACACTGCTGCCTTTCATCCAGCAGTATTCTGCCCTCCCCTAGCTCCAGTGTTTTGGTGGATGCAATGGGCAGATTGGGAGCCAAATGTTTCAAGGGGAAAGCTTTTACTTTGAAGTATCAAATATTGCCTGGAGGTTGAACAGGGAGATTTGATAGGCAGTCTCATCTAACATGACAAAACTCAGATTTATTATTGACATTCAAAGCGCTAATGCAACAGGAAAAAAAACCACAATGATGAGGGTTGGAATACACAAGAAGGAGGCACTTTCCAGAAAGGGAATTGTATTATTTGGTAATTAGCATTACAAAAAGCTGAAGAATACATTTTATACTACAGAGACCAGGAAAATTTTATTGAAACAAAAATCATAGTATAGCTGTAAGAAAGCCATATTTATATTAGTGGTGGAGAACATAATACTCTGAAATTCAATTTTACATTCAGCTTACTCCCTTAAAAATCCCACACAAATTTAATCATTTCCATGAAAATACAGCTGCACAGAAATGTTCTTACTCCCTTCAACAAGGATTTAGATGTCATTAAGATCTGTTTATCTTCATGTCTTGTTTGATTCTCTCAAATTAAGAGAGAAGACAACATGGGAATAAAATAAAATAAAATAAAATAAAATAGAACTTTTTAATTACAGCAAACTTCCTTGAAAATTCACATTTCAACACAAAAAAGTACATTAGGAATGAATTTCCCTCTCTTGCCACCTGAAAGCATAATGTGTTATCCAATATGCTGCTTTCATTGCTTTCCCAGTATATGTGTCTTCTTACTCTGATATGAAGTAATGCATCAAAAATATCCCTCAATGATAGCTGCTTTCATGAAGAGCAACAAGAAAGTAATCCTTGAAAGTGCTATTAGAGAGGAAAAAAATATGATTACCAAAAAGTAGTTTTGTTCATCTAATTGGTCTGCATATTGAAAGACTAAGTTCTAGCTACATCAGCAAAGTCAATAAGCAGTATAGTTTTTCTAGCAAATTATAAACTTTCTTAGTAACTTTTAGGTTAAATTTTGATCACCATGGTAGGCCAACAAGTATTATATAGATACATACCTCAATCCATGCCCCAGAATAATTTCTTACTAAAAACTTCCATGACTCCTTGACCAGTCAGAAAAAATACCATTTTTATTTTAGAAATACTGCTTATGTACTTTCACCACGTAATTTAAATGCCTTTGATTTTCTAATGTGTTAATGCAAAAATGGTGCAAAAAGTCCCACTGTGTAATATGAGTCATTACTTTCCTGTAATAAACACTCCAATAAAACCAGACACAAGTAACCATAGAAACAGGTGCGTATATTCTAGTGCCATGGTCTCTAACCTTCCCTGGCCCATAGGCAGTAACACCCAACTAGCAGTATGCTGCAGGCAACTTTGAATTTCTTTTCCTCATGATAATCAGTTTTAATTTCTTTAATTTCCTGTGACTGGAAACAGCATCAGAGCATTTTACGAGCAACACAATCCCAGCATGCTGGGAACAGATGTCCTTACGACGGACATAGGCACTTCGCAAAACAGCAACAAACAACGGAAAAAGGTGAGACAGAAGAATCAACTTTTGTAGACTGTCTTATTCAAATAATGGATATAAATACTGTTTATATGAAATAATATTTAAACTAGCAATCACAGCTCCAACACCAAAATATTCCAGTATCTTTTTAAGTTACATTTTAAAACAATTTGAAATAACATGTTCTTTGCCAACATAACAGCACAGGATCTGCACTACACATCTAGGTTTCCAACACCATTATACATAGTACAAAATTCCACTTTTAATATATATATGTATACATATATATATATGTATATATGTATTTTAAAATATAACTTTATTTGTAAAATAATTTGCCACAAGGATAAGTAACTTTCATCTTATAATTCCAAGACACAGGGCAGAAGAGAAACTCAAATCTTATGACAAATGGTCTTTTTTTGTGTTTGCTCTGTGAGCTTTATATTACCACAGGTAAGTAGTTTTCTCTTCCTGTTTTTGCCTCTTCACTCTGTTTAGTCAAAGCATTCCAACATTTTCTTATCCTTGCCACTGATTCCACTGGTTATGTTCCTGATCTCAAGGTCAAGGTTCTCACTCGTCTTTGTGACTTGCACATCCTGAGACTAGGGGGACAAGCTTTCAGCAGAGATAGCATAAGCACATCAGAGCACGTTATTGCTGGGTGACAGGAGCCACATATTCTCTTTTACTATTCAACCTCTCAAAAGAACATCACTTCCTGATCCTTAACTCATTTATAAGCTATGGGTATACAGCATTTCTAAAGATGTGGAGTAAAATTAATTTCAAAACTTCAATCTTCTATTTTCAGTCTGCAATGCAACAGAAACACCCTTGACAAAGTTACCAAAAGCTGGTGAGCCAGTTGACACTGCTTCACCATAATTCTATTAATATTTCCATCACTTATCAGAAAGATTAAACTAATTTTGTAATTTCTCCATTCTTGTTTGATGAGGATACATATTTTAATATTAAAACTACTGAAAAGAAGGCAAAACATACTTGTAATAAATTGCAGTAAACATCAATTCTATCAATAATTGATAACTCAAGACAAACTTCTGAATTAGGATGATTATGGAAGCAACTCATTTAAGCATAAACGAGTTAATGTCGTAAGTGTTAAAAAAGAATTTAGCATCCCATTGTCTTTATACTTGCTGTAGTCCCCACCTGTCTACTGACAATATATAATGCATTAGAGAAATTGCTGACTGTGAGATACCTATAGGTGAAGTGTTAGCCTGTGTACTTTAAGCTTCCCTTTCAATCAATGGGAAAAAAAGACCAGATAAATTATCCTTTGAAAGAGTCTACTTTAGACACAAACAACTAATTGCAGACCATTGCAATCCCTCGAATTAGTGCTGATGAATATTTTTTTTCTGTTTTAAGTCAAAAAATCTATTTTTTTACAAGTTCCATCTTCAATTCTCTCCTCTTGAGCAGACAGACAACAACTATAGCAACCAAAGAACCTATCAGAAGAATTATGAGGAAATGCTGAGGAAAATGTCCTCTCTGAACAGGACAAATGCTGCCTGGAAACACCCGACATGCTGGAAGCCACTGATTTCAGTTAACTATGTGGTTTATTGTCTTCAGTACTAGACAGAAGCAAGTGAAACTGCTGCCATTTATTTGTGACTGTGTTGGCAGATGAAGCTTAGTTTCAGTTCCTGCCTGACTTCACCAAGAATGCTGAAAGCTAATGGTGCAACCATTCACTTCTGCCCCTTGCAGAACTGAAGTCAGTGAAGAGCACACAGTGCTACTGAAGTAAGACTCTGACAAATCCACTCACAACTACTTCAGTAAGTACAAAAGTTTTGCTGTGAATGTAATTGATTTAACAACGGGTAAAATGTTAACGACCATTACTTATGACTTTTTGCATTCTCCTTTGTTAGCTGATATGCGTCACAACTGCATAGTGAAAAAAATGATATTTCTATTAAATTACTGTAGTGCTTGTGATATATAAAAAAACATTCTCTTTTTCAGCATTAAGTGTCAACTAGGCTTTTTTAACAGACAGGAGTAGGAATTCTCACTTTTTTTTTACAATGTAACTCTCTTAATGGTGGAGTAGGATAAACCATGCCTCCTTTTCACAACATGAGTTCAGTGTAGGTTCTCTCATACCATCATGACAGTAATTAGAAGCTGCAATGAGGATGCAGTCTAATGAAAAAAATTTCATACAGCCTCACAGTGTCTATGGAAAGAAACTATATCCACTCATCTTTCATTCCCTAAAGGCTGAATTATCATCTGAAATAACTGTTACTTTTTTCCTTTTTATTATAATTTTTGGCACATTTTCCTCTATGGTTTTTTTCTTATATATAATGCCACCAGTGCACCTGTGTCCAATACAAGCAATTTACCTGGAATATTTCTCTACCTCCCCATACAAAAGCTGAAAGTAAATACTTCTAATAAAGGTAAAAGATATCTCTAAAGTAAGGTATCCTTACCTTGGTCATACCCATGTGAGATGATCTTCAGAAGATGAGTTATTAGAAAGCAGAAAGTATTTTTTTCATCCCACTGATTAAAAGAAATAAAGTCCTTCTGTCACAGGTTAGAATGCCCTATTTCTTTGAGAAGTCTGATGCTCATCTAATATCACACCTGTTTTACGCTTAAGAGTTATCCTTCATTTCTCCAATTCCACCCCACCTCCTTTTTCAAGGAGGAGATAGTTTTGGAAACTTTCCTTGAATCAGTGAACAGACTTGTGTCAAGCACACAGAGTCATGTTCTTAAGTGACATATGAGTGGGCACATCAATGTGAGCTTTGATTCTGAGGGACTCTAAGACTTGTCAGTTAAGTTCCAGGTTGACTCATGAACTATTTTGACAGACCCAAAGAGTAGGTACTTCATGGTGCTCTCAAAAGCCTGCCAATCAATCAGTAACTTATGCAGTAGACATAAACTGCATGTAATTTGGAGAGCACTTTAAATTTTATTGACGATAAAGTGAAGGAGATTAATCTGCTTTCACTTGACAGACAATACCTTCTTGATGCAGCTGATTCTTGCAAAGCTCTTTCTGACAAAGGAGCATGAAACATGACAGGAATCAGAACCAAAGAGTCACTCAACTCTGTTTACATTCTGGGAACTAAAGAGCATGAGAACAAATCTATTGGATCAATTGAAGGAAGTGGAATTCTGAACCGAAAACATCATGAAAATAATAATGTCAAATTGAATTCAGTTAGTTTTAACTATGCACTAAATTTCTTACATTTTTTATTACATTTACTATCACAAGCCATCATTCTTCAATATGGATTTTTTTAAAAATTCAGTATAGAAGATTATTGTTTAGAATAATACAAGCGAAAAGAGCTCTTGTCCTAAGAAACAAACTGGCTTGCCCTAATTGTCTCCGTCTCATATAAAACTTCACAAACCACTGCAAATTGTCTTACTGCTTCTACATATATTTTATACAATGCAGCCAGACAACATTAGGCACACTGTCCTAGAATGTTGTTTTTAAAAATATTTCTATCAGTAAGAAATTACAGCCTGAATTTAATTTTCCAAATAAAAATGTCAAAGTAAAGACAGACATATTAATAGCACTAGTTCACTTGTTCAGGATATGTGACAATAGCTGCATGAGCAGCCCAAATTTTGAATAGATATTACTAGTACAGCAACAATAACACAGAAGGAAACATGAATAATAAGACACAATACACTACAACATTTCAGTTTAACTTTCCTTCTGAGATAACAAAACTCTTGGATAGAGGCATCGGTTTCTTTTGTCAGTTTACACAGGGAAAAGGGAAACTTTTTACAGACAAAAGGCTAGCAGTTTCAGAAACTACTTTTTTCCCTAAAACCTCCTAGAAACCAAAGGAAGTATATTTTTCATTTGTCCTCAGAAGGTGTTAATTAGACATGACTTAACATTTTCAAAATCTTCTTAGCTCAGCTATACTTACATTGTTATTAAATGGGACTTAGGTGGATGGTGTCTAACTTCTCCACAAATTAGGTTTCTTGCTGGACTATAATTTTGCATTACTCATGGTTCAAAGGTTTATTAGCATTTCAATTCCTAAAGCATTTACAGAAATACTGATTCATAATAAAGTTCAGTGGAAGCATATGGCAATGCGTTCATTGATACTATGCTCACTAAAAATCTTCAATGTGTTTAAATTAGGATATTTTGGTAACAAATTGCCTTATATAAAGATGTTTCATATACAAACATCTAATAAATGCTAATAGGTTTCTAAACAGTGCCTTATTTACTTCATTTGCCACTATCTTTGACAGTCCATGGATCAGTATGTTCCTGGCAAAATTATATTAAACTGGTATTTTCCCTAGAATCAACAATCCAAAGAGTAAGTCAAATATGTCACTAAAAAGGATGATTCATTGAACAGCATTGAAAGCAACATGGAAAACTTTGATTAAGCATTAGCAGAAATATTTTTTGCATAAGGTTGGTCAAGCACTGGAATAGGCTGTTTAGAGAGCTTGTGGAATCTTCATCCTTGGAGGAGTCCAAGATTCATCTGGATAACGCAAGCCATGGGCAACGTTATCTAACTGGACCTGCTTTGGGCAGCAGGTCAGACCAGATGACCTCTGGAGGTTCCCTACATCTAAGCTGTTGTATGATTCCTCAAATGGCACCAAAGAAGGCACTTCATTTCAGTGTAACTATATTCACTGATGAATGCTAGAAGACATTGTTTTAAGCAACTCCTCAGTTGTTAAAATGACAATAAATGCAGCCATTTTCTACTTAAACTATCTTTGTGTAAGTGGTTATGACTAATCTATTTTACTGTATTTTTATCTAATAAATGAAGAATAAAATTTTGTGCAAAAGAAATAATGTGTTGTTATCTATACATGTATAACATGAATCGAGGCAATGGGACCAAATCCAGACAGCTATTAATTCTCTGTGCCCAGACTCATCAGACATGCTTCAAAGACAAGCTCATCATATGACAAACAGAGGTAAGTTCATCCTGTGCAGAGCAGCTAAGGACTCTAGGTCTGTCTAGTTGAGAGAAAAGGAGGCTGAGCGGTAACCTTGTTGGTCTCTATAGCTTCCTGAAGGGGTGCAGTGGAGAATGAGGTACTGACTTCCCTGATACCTTGTGACAGGATGCGTGGGAATGGTTCAAAGCTGTGTCATGAAAGGTTCAGACTGTTAATTAGAAAGCAATTCATAAAAAGGGTGCTTAAACACCGGAACAGACTTCCTAGAGATGTGGTTGATGCTCAAACTCTGTGTTTAAGAGGATTTTGGACAATGCACTTAGTAAAATGCTTTAAGTTTTGGTCAGCCCTGATTTGGTCAAGCAGTCGGACTAGATTATGTTTGCAGTTCCCTTCCAATGATCCCTTCAAATCTATTCTATTCTATTCTATTCTATTCTATTCTATTCTATTCTATTCTATTCTATTCTATTCTATTCTATTCTATTCTATTCTATTCTATTCTATTCTAATTCTATTCTATTCCTATTTCTATTCTATTCCTATTTCTATTCCAGAAGCACAGAATAAGCTGAGCTGGAAGGGACCCATAAGGATCATTGAGTCCAATTCCCAGCCCTGTACATGACAGCCCCAGGAGTGCCACCATGTGCCTGAGAACATTGTCCAAACACTTCTTGAACTCTGTCAGGCTGGTGCTGTGACCACTTCCCTGGGGAGTCTGTTCCAGCACCCAACCATCCTCTGGGTGATAATATCCAACCTAAGCCAGCCCTGACACAACTTCAGGCCATTTCCTTTGTTCCTGCCACTGGTCACCAGAGAGAAATCAGTGCTTGCCCCTCCTCTTCCCCTCATGAAGAAGCTGTTGATGCAATCAGGTCTCCCCTCAGGCTTCTCTTCTCCAGGCTGAACAGACCAATTGCCCTCAGCCACTCCTCATACGGCTTCCCCTCAATGCCCTTCACCATCTTTGCTGCCCTCCTTTGGACACTCTCTAATAGTTGAATATCTTTCTGATATTGTGGCACACAAAACTGCTGACTCATGTTCAGTTTTCCGTAGACCTGGACCCCCAGGTCCCTTTCCATGGCCCTGCTTTCCAGCATCTCATTCCCCAGTCTGTGCTGTACATTCAGGGTTGCTCCATCCCAGGTGCAGAATCCAGTACTTTCCCTTGTTGAACTTCATATGGTTGGTGATTGCCAAGACCTCTAATTTGTTGAGGTCTCTCTGCAGGGCCTCCCTGCCTTTGGGGAGGGACACAACAGCTCCTCCCAGTTTTGCAGTGTCTGTGAACTTGCTCAGTATCCCTTCCAGTCTTATGTCCAAGTCATTTATGAACATGTTGAAGAGCACAGGGCTGAGGATGGAGACCTGTGGAACCCCACCAGGGACAGGTCATCAGTCTGATGTCACCTCATTCACTGTAACCCTTTGTGCCTGACCTGTGATCAGTTGCTCACCCATCACATGATGTGTTTGTCCAGCTGTGTTCTGGACATTTTGTCCAGAAGGATCCTGCAAGAGACAGTATTGAAAGCGTTACTGAAATCCAAAAAGATTACATCCACTGGCTTCTCTCGATCAACTAGATGAATTACCTTGTCATAAAAGGAAATCAGATTTGATAAGCAGGACGTTCCCCTCATGAAGCTGTGTTGGCATTGTCTTTCAGTTTTTCAATACCTCCCAGAATAATCTTCTCCATAACTTTACTAGGCACTCAAGTGAAACTGACAGGCCTGTAGTTTCTGGGGTGGTCCTTCTTGCCCTTGTTGAAAATCAAGACAATATTCACCAGCTTCCTGTCAGCTGGGACATCTCCATATTCCCAAGACTGCTCAGAAATCATCGCGAGAGGTTTTACAGTGACATCAGCAGCTCTTTGAGGATTCTCGGATGTATCCCATCAGGCACCATAGATTTGTAGGGATCCAGCTGGAGCAGCAGATCCTGCACAATTTCAGGGACCACTGGGAGATGACGATTCTCAGTCATGGTCCTCCAGCTCAGAGCTGGAGATGCCCTAGGTCTATCCTCCATGTTCAACACAGAGGCAAAGAATACGTTAAACACCTCTGCCTTGTCCATGTCCCTGCTGGTGAGGTGACCATCCTCATCCTGTAATGGGCTGATGCTATTCTTATACGGCCTATTGCCATTAATATACTTGAAAAAACTCTTTTTATTGTCCCCCACAGTTCTGGCAGGTTTAAATCTAACTAAGCTTTGACCCATGAATTTTCTCCCTACAGTGGCAAGCAGCATCTTCCTATTTTCCCATGTCACCTGACCTTGCTTCCCCTGGGCATACATCTTTATTTTTTGCCTTATTTCAAAGAGAAGACTTCTATTCAGCCAAGCTGGCCTTCTGCCTCATCTGCTTGACTTCTGACATTTGGGAATTGCCTAGTACTCCATCTTAGGAGATGTTTAAAAAGTGACAAGCACTGAGGGACCCCAACATCTCCAAAACCGTTTTCCCAGGGGACCTTACTAAGTCCCTGAGCAGCTTGAAGTCTGCTCTTCTCATGTCCAGAGCTGAGGTTTTGTTGTCACTTTTTCTCCTGTCAACAGAGACTTTAAACTCTCGCCAAGACGGCCACCAATTTTCACTCATGAGATCGACTCCATTGACAAGCAGTTGATCAAGAAGGGCATCTTTCTGAGTCACCTCCCTTAGGACCTGTTCCATAAAGTTGTCATCCAGGTTTTTAAGAATCTTCTGGCTCAGGCTGTACCAGCTATGTGATGTTCCCAGGTAATTTCTGGCAAGTTGAAGTCCCCCACAAGGACAATGGCAGTCCTTAATATTCTTTTCTCACAAATGTAAACAATCCAGTAAAGACAATAGACTATGCAGCAGCATATCTTTCATAGCCCCCAGATGCTGACTGTGAGTGAAGCTGGTATTTGCATACTCAAAAGCTCAGAAATCAAGCCTTGCACAAAAGTCACACTGTTGGTAACCCCTCCCTCTCTCTCTGCATTAAAATCCACACTTCCTTTTCTCTGCAAAGGCGGTACTGGTTGTAATTGCAACTTTTTATTCCCATACTGTTCAAATATTCACAATGGTCACTAATTTCCCATGTATAATCCCATGTCCACATCTTCACTTTCTTAATGGATATCTCAGAATAAGAGAGCACAGGTTGCAGCCAGAAACAGCACTTCACAAAGGATTACTCTGGCTTTATAAAACCCATGAAATTTTCTCAGAATCATCTTATTTCAGTAACATTCTAAATATTAATATTGATGACAATTTAACTTTTACTATTAATATTCATTATGTATGATGGCACAATAGCTCAGTTTTTCTGAGTTTGCTATCTGCAAACTCAGAAAAAATTCAAGAGCTTAAGTACAACATCAGATCTCTCTGGAGTCATCAGACCTTTAAGGAGTTAAAAGCAATGATACCATAACACACTGATTATCTATTATGTGCAATAGTACCATAACTGCATTGTCAGTAAGGTCTGCAAATGGATTTTCTACATGAAAGCTGAATTTGTATCTTTTTGAAAAAGACTAGAAACAATCAGTAAAATAATGGTACCAAATAATGATTACTAAAATATTCTGAAGTTTTGCAGCCTCCAATCCACTTATACAAATTAGCCCAGCAACAACAGCAGACATGTGATAAGAGAAGCATTTTGTTCACCAACATGGATTATATCAAGATATTAAAATTCAAAGCAAGATCACTTTCTCTACTAGCTCACAGTAAGACTCATGTTTTTATTTAAGTGCCCATACAACAACACATTCAGCCATATGAAATGAAAATCAAAATTCTAAGTCCATATACGGACCAACAGACATGTACAAAATATTCTTGCTAACGTGTATGTAGCTTATTTTTCCTTTCATTCTTTATACTAATAAAATGAAACTATCTGTTTCTTAATAGAAAACCCTTATTATGAATGTTTGCATTATATTTTGGGGGTTTTAAATGTGCAGTAAAGCTACATCTTTATCCATCTGTCTTTTCAGTTTACACACCATGGTTTTGCCTGCAGTTAAAAACAATCATAGCAAGAAAAGCAAGTTAAAAAGTAAATACCAAATGTCATTTGCATACATTCAGATCAGTTGATGCACACAAAAAAACTGTTTAAATGCTTACCTTAACTATCCCACGGATATGCATTTTTGCTATCATCTCTGCAGTGTAAAGAAACATCAACAGAGTATCAAGAGCAAATGTCACATACTGGAGAGGCGGATAATGCTCGAAGGTCTTTGGAGTGTTCATACACACAGAAATAACACTGATGATGGCACATATTCGTAGTAAAGAGTGCACCCACTGAAAAAAAAAACCCAAACAAAAACCAAACACAAGATATTTCAAGATTGCTTTGATGTTCAAAAACCCTCAAATATTTCAAATATTTAGCCTCCATAATTTTTCTGGCACTCTCTTGTAAATGCTTGTCTGTGTCCTTTTACATTACGATCTGCATAAAAAGGTCTTCAACCAAAAATAAGCACTCCTAAATTACTTGTACATATATAGACATGTATATGATTTTATTAGTTAATTTGTGAGGCTGTATAATTCAGAAACCAATAATTAAGTGCCAAAAAACTAAGAACTAGGATTCCATCATTTCTACTTTGTGGCATTTGTAATTCAATTTCTTTTCAAATGACAACTCATCACGTTTATGGGCAGACAATAAGTAGAATTAGTTGAAGTTATAAAGTGGGTGAATAGATTAAATAAAATATCTGTGGAAATTTTTAATTCAACACTTAGAAGAAATTATTTTTAAATCAGTTCACAATTCAAAAAAATTAAGTGAGAGGCACAGGATTAAAAGCATCATTCCACTTATGAAAAAAATAAATATAAAAAGAATAAATATAGAAGAGACTATGTCACAGACAACTACTTCTTTCAGGATTCACTTTTGTTCCAATCAAGTTTTGTTGCTATAGGAGAACACTTCATTTCTATTACTGTTTAGGACTCAGTACCACTCCTTATTGCCAGTCAAAGAGGGAGGTGTACAAAAAAGCAAAATGTATCAGTATAGAGGTTTAGGACTGGATTTTTTTCTTTTAAATCAAAACATCATTGAAACATCTTGAAACCAGACAAGTATAATGAATCATAGTTGGTAAGGTCATGCCTATCTAAACAAAAAGGAAAAGATACTTCAGCAGGAAAAAAATCTTTGAACAAAAACCACTGTAGTATATTTATCGAAATTTTTCATCTGGGGAAAAATGCTACACTCATTTACAGTGTACCTCAGACCTTTTGATATCTGGAAGACTGAAGGGCAGCCACCTAATTTAATACTCACTGTTTGCTCACTTAAATGTAATGATATTTGACCCGAATTGAATAGCTCTATCATTTGCATACTCTGAGCTCAGATTAATAATTTGGAAGCAGAAGGCACCTGATGAATGATCTCCAACGTTCCTTTAACATCTACTTTGCTTTGAACCTTGTTTCAACTGAAAAAATTAGCATAAGTATTAAAGTGTGGCTGATACAAAACTCGGTCTCTGCCACAGTAAAGTGTCAGTACTACAAATACTAAGCAATGTACAACTAGTCCATCAGCATGACAAGAAAAAAATTATTCCATAAAAACCTCATGCATTGCATTGTGTGATGAGAAATGTAGGTAAATAAGCCATCACATATTCCTGCAATGACATTTTGAGTTCATTACAGCAGCCAACATAAACATTCTACTTAAATAATTTACAAAACAACACCCATATATTAATTCATGCTAAATCATTTTAGGTGTTAAAACTCAGCAGCAAAGCTGAGGGGATCTGGTATCCTTACTGCAAATGAGATGATGGTTTCCTTAAGTGAATGCAATGCTAACAACAGATATTATTTCAGCATATTTTACTTCCTGCTTTTAAAAAGTAAAAAAGTATACACTAAGAGAAATGTGAAAATGCCTTCACTACAAAACCAGAAATCATTCACAATATAGGAATCCTGGATGTATGCTCACTGCTGAATAAATAATTCCATCATAATAACTATATTGACATGGTAAAGATATTTTCTTAATACTGTATAGTCTATTAATAACTCCATTCCTAATGAAACTTTCCCCAGTTTCAAGTTGTCAGATAGTTTTATACCTCTCCTTTTCTCAGGGCAGTTTTTAGGTTAAATGATACTAGAAAAATGAGAGCTGTACTTCAAAATAAACAACCAAAATACACTTTTATATTCATAAATGTTGTAAAATGGAGAGATTTGAAAGTCAAAAATGTTTACTGCTGGCTACCACTTGAACAATGAAATGCTTTTAACATTCTTTTCAAAAGCTCATTTTATGAACTTGGCTTGTAATTTCAACAAACGTTAGGAACTAGAGATATTGAAAGGATGACTGTTTTAAAAGAATCAATCAGATGAACTGGTTGAAAATCACTGCTTGATCATCCCATAATTTTGCAACAGCCAAAAGAAACAATCTTATTTATTCTTTGACATTTTTCAAAAAATTAACTGGTACACTAGCAACTATAGTTCAATACTTGTTTCTGACTAATATCTAATTCAGAATTTTTTGTGGAAGTCAAACATAACTGGTATTGTTGAATATGACTTGAAATTAGTAATTACATAAAGAGATACCTACTGGTTTGTTAATCCATAGAATATCTGCATTGTCTGACAAAGATTCATCAGGACCAAAATCTGTAACTGGCTGGGCTTCCACCCTTGAACTCTGTTTCCTTTTTAGCATCCTGAAGTTAACTTCTCTGATCTATAATCATGAAACCTCCTTGGTGAGAAAAAACAGAAAATATTAATTCACTTAAACCATTTTATAATGCATTTTGAACTGTTTTATAAATAACCTAAAGCATTTTGTTTTCATGCAAACTTCTTTTGTACTTACTGATTAATAGAATATTGATTTTATTAAATATAAATCACTGACACGACTCTTGTTAGTTTACAAAAAAATTACACAAAGGTATGCAACACAAACAATTACCAGAAACTTAGCAACGCTGACACAAAATTTGTTCTAATATGCAAAGAATGCTATTGCTGTGCACCTCAACATAGAGTAATCATCGGACGGATTTGACCTGGAGCCATTAAATTAAATGGTGACATTCCATTTATTACACTAGGCTAAGATAAATCCCAACATGCCAAAGGCAAACAGGTGATGTTAAGCAGCCAAGAGATGTTAATGTATTTACTGAAATCAGAAGAGCCTTTTTGCTATATGCTACTATTAACATGTAGTTTTCTAATATTTTTTTTAATGTTAACAATTATCTATCCAACAGCCAGAGAGCTGGCTGTCTGTGGGGCATGTGTTGGCACATGGAAGGACTGAGGAAAATGTGTTGTTTCCACACGGTGAAGCCGAGTCTGGACATTCCTGCATGGATGGCACTGACTGAGCCTTCTGTATGCTCAGCCACATGAGCCACAACTACGGGACACACCATGAGAGCAGAAAGGTGAGTTAGATTTTAGTACTGACGTTCCCACAGACACAATTCATGGATCCCAGAGTCTGAACAAATCCAAACAGATAGGGAAAATACACTCTTCTGAGAAGTAACTGTCTGCCCATGAAATACAAATCTATTGTTCATGAAATGAAACCCCTTAGAGATTTCTTTTTTTTTTTTTTTCAGCAAGGTGAGAGGGAGGAAGAAAGCAAGATCTTGGGACCTTGTTCTGGACCTTTACTCTGGAGTGTTGCTTGCAGGTGGCACTGCCCTGTGACAAAAGTTTGGCAAAACCAGTATAAGATAGAATCTTAGAACGGTTTGAGTTCGAAGGAACCTTTAAAGATAATCTAATCCAACTCCCCTGCCATGGGCAGGGACGTCTTTCACTAGATCAGGTTGCTGAAAGCCCTGTCCACTTTGCAATAATAGGGCAACCACAACTTCTCTGAACAGCCTGTTCTTGTGTCTCACCACCTTCATTGTAAAGAATTTCTTCCTTATGTCCAACCTAAATCTTTCCTTTT
The DNA here is from genome assembly GCA_013397795.1 of Orthonyx spaldingii. Classification (NCBI taxonomy): domain Eukaryota; kingdom Metazoa; phylum Chordata; class Aves; order Passeriformes; family Orthonychidae; genus Orthonyx; species Orthonyx spaldingii. The sequence goes on along the minus strand of VZTJ01004215.1, from coordinate 570,435 downwards.
CCAGTTTAACTCTGTTGCTTCCTTGTCCTGTCACTACAGGCCCTGGTAATTACAGTCCCAAGGATCACAATGACAACTGCAACATGAACGCAGGAAACACTGTCCTGGATTAGCTGGAGGCAACAGAGGGCTCAGGACTGAAGAAGTGGACACGTGCTTGGTCTCAGCTGGTCTTTCAATCCCATGGGCTGCTGCTTCACGTCCAAACACTATGCATGCATCCTTGTTATGGCAAATGTAACCCTTAACCTTATTCCAAGTCCCTAAAAGTCTACCCCTACTCTGTCTTCTCTTTCAGATTCAAGAGGTCAGTTCCTGTCTCTGTAAAATGTACAAACCGTAATAGTGCTGAGGTCTTGTACTAACACTCCCAGCTGAAAGAGCTGACATGTAATAACTGATTTTTTTAAAACAAACAGAAATAATATAAAGGTACAAAATAAGGGACAACTTCTGACACCTATATTCACTTTAAATGGTCATTCACAGAAACCTTAGTACAAGTGAAACTGGTAAGCTGTCACTAAAAAAATGCAAATACTGTAAAATGAATATTATATATAGTAACCCTCCTCTAACAAATGAAGAATGAAATAACATTCACAGAGATCGTATGCTCTCTCAGTGTTCATGCTCAAGCTTCATGCTCCCACTTGTTTTGTAACTGAATTCACTACTTCCTCCTCTTTAGCATTTTTTTCCCCCATTTTCTCCTATTTATTTCCCAGCCTAATGTATTGACCTTTTTTTCTACTTAGAGCAAAGCACAACCAGAAATGCTTCAAGTCTCAGAGATGCTGGTATGCTTTTTGAGGTCATAAAACCTTAAAATGGCTACACTTAGCATAGTGATAAGAAGTTAGTGTAATGCCTTGGGAGCTGTATTTTCCAAAACCTTAGGAAAAAACCCACTGCCTAAAATGTTTCTTACAAGTATGTTCTTTTGGAAATTGTTACTCAAAAGCTCATCGGTGAATTAACAAAATAATAATTTTATGTTTATTATTTTTGGTAATGGCTATTACTGTACTCCCAGTAAGCTTTCAAGAAAAGATGTAGCAATAAACAGGGAGTTAATAAGATAAGCACAATCAATAATTACGAGAAAAGGCTCAGGATATGAAATACTGATTTTTGTTTAGCCATTACTGATTTTTTTTTAAATAAATGACAATGTCTAAATAACAAGCTATGTCCATTTGGGAAAGAAAGCAAATAATTATCAACAGTCTATTAGAATGACTCTGCTGTTTTTATGCTTTTCTCAGTATTGCTTATTTTTACATCTGATGTGTAGGAAGATTAACCATATCCTTCTAATGAAATTCCCACTTATCCTTTTACCCAGTGCCTCTTTCTTTGCTTGTTCAAGTAATTTTTTAACTGGTCCAGGCACAGAAAATAACATGAACTTTAGATGTTCATAATAAATATCCATAATGGATTCAGTTCACATACTTAAATCACAGAAATCACAGAACATTCTGAGCTGGAAGGGACCCAGCAGGATCATATAGTCCAGCTCTTAAGTGAATGGCTCATATGGATATCAAACCCATAACCCTGCCATTACTAGCACCATGCTCTGACCAATTGAGCTAATCAATGTTGTGACTGAAAAGGTTAGAATTCTTATTTTTAAAAGGCAGTCTTGAATGAACAAATCTCCATGTATATAAACCAAATGGAATGGAGAAAATGTTATGGATTTTAAGAAACAGCTTGTTTACTTCTCTACTTGAAATGACCAGAAATGCACACAAAAAATTCAAAATAAAGATGACAAGCCAATAATATTTTGGAAATTGCCTTTAGCAAGATTATTCAAAATACAACATAGTTGTTTTCAAGCTTTTACGCAACTTTTTCTGTTGTTCTCGCTCCCTTTAGTTTACCAGGGAACACACATGCTTTTCCATGTGCTGCAGTTTCGGGACTCTGCTGCGTATGTAAAGAATTTTAACCCTTGGACTACTAATCGCTTTTGCTCTTGTTTCTGCAGGGAGGAACCAGCTGAAGGATGAAGAGGAGGGGAGCTGTGCACGCGCTCCTTCCAGCATGTGACACACAGTGAGCAGCGCACCAAGCTGTGCTAAAGGGGAGGATGTAGTCCTCCCTAACCCTGGTATAAATCCACCCCTGCAGCTCCCGCATTGATTCCGACACACGTCATTAGGTCTTTCTTTGATCACAACCTGCTATTAATGTGAAAGGCTTAATACATTCCCTAGGATGTATTTCTAGCTGCAGTGTTTTTAAGGTATACTGGGTGCAGGGCAAAAACAGGCTTTCAGACAGGAAAATACCATCGAGTTTTGGGGCTACGACCACTTCACATTTCTGTGGAGTACTTTCTTTTATAGTAGCAATGAAAATTCACACTGCAGGTGTCAACCTTTTTAGGGAGCAATGTAGTGTCTTTTATATTTCTCCTCTATTTTTAGAAGCAAAGGCAAATTAAAAGAAATAAACTAAACAGAAAATTACTCACACTGAGCCCCTTCAGATCCATTAGGTCAGCCTTTTCTCTTCCTTTCTATCTCTGAACATGCAGGCATGTTCTGCAACCTCTACACTTTCTAAACCACTCCCACCCACCAAATTTGCAGCTTCTGCTGAAATAAAAGTATGCCAGCGCAATGGTTGGGGTGAACCTAAGACCCACTGTGAACTTGGGAAAAAAAAGAGTCTGAAGTAGGTATAACCCAGTTTGCAGTATTCCCACTAAGCACAAGACACTTCTTCTGATGGAAATATGCAGTTCCTAAAAAAAAATCAAAAGAAAAACTTTTAAAAGTCGCTGATCCTCCACAACATCAAAAGCTGAGAAATCTGAGTCTCATTTATAAAGCAAGCTCACTTTATATAGCATAATGTGCTCAAAAGATCTTTATCACAAAGTCAGGAAAACAAGCTTATAAAGGCTCTGGCTGACAAAGAAGGCAGCTGAAAAATTACTTCACAGAAATATAAACAGGAAAATAAACCAGATATTCCTACCTACAACTTATGGAGAGAGCTCAAAACTCAGACTAATCGTTGGAATCAGCAATGCCTGGTTTCCAACATACTTTTTGCTCACTGCCTATTGACTGTCACCTGAGATCATGTAAGTACTGCCTGAAGGTCCTCCCAAGGCAGGCCACCTACAAACACTCTCTTCAATTCTTCTGCCAGCAGAAACGTTAATGCCTATATACTTTAAACTTGAAGTCCTGAAAATCAAATTAGGACTTTTTTTTTTTTTTTATCCTCTTATCTTTCCTTTAAAACAAACTAATTGACGTGCCCTTGCTGCAGGGCAGTTCCTAGAAGTTGCTGGTACTGTAGGTACTGTACCCAAAGGCTTTATTTTGAGGAGAGAAAAAAAAACAACTGAGTTCATAGCCAGTTCAGGTTGGAAGGACCTCAACTCTGCTGAGTTGATCCCACCTAGGTTCTCCAGGGCCCACAACACAAGAAAGACACTGATCTGTTGGAAGAAGTCCAGAGGAGGCCACAAAGATGGGCTGGAGCACCTCTCCCATGAAGACAGGCTGAGAGAGTTGCAGCTGTTCAGCCTGGAGAAGGCTCCAGGGAGACCTTAGAGCAGCTTTTCAGTACCTAAAGTGAGCTACAGTCCCTGGGGAAGGACTTTTCACAAGGACATGCAGTGATAGAACAAGAGGGAATGACCTTAAGAAAAAGGGGGGTAAGTTTCGATTAGATATTAGAAAGAAATTCTTCACTGTGAGGGTGGTGAGGCATAGGAGCAGGTTTCCCAGTGAAGTTGTGGATGTCCCACCCTTGTCAGTATTCAAAGCCAGGCTGGATGGGGCTTTGAGCAATCTTGTCTAGTGGAAGGTGTCCCTGCCCACAGCAGTGGGGTTGGAACTAGATGATCTTTAAGGTTCCTTCCAACCCAAACCATTCTGTGATTCTACGACCTCAGAAGGTCTCCAGTTGCACCTCCTGCTCAAGCAGTATCAACTCTGGTGACAGCCCAGGCTATTGCAGTTTACTTAGGTTACTCTAATCTGGTCTTGAAAACCTCCAACAAAGGACGTTTTTTTAACAACTTATTTCACTATTTGATTGTCCTCACTGTGGAAGAGAGGGAAAAAAAAAAGAGAGATAAAAGATGAAAATATCACAGAAAATAAAGGAAAAACAAATTACCTAGTAGAATGAAGACGATTTGCAACTGTAGTCTAAGACTGGTATTTCTCAAAGCAAGACATTTACGAGTAGTTAACCAATCCAGGAAACTTCAACTGAAATAAAAGATGCTATGAAGGTAACGAAAGGGAGAACAGAGAAAGGCTGAAAGTGAAAGAAAATGTGATTCCACCTGTAACACCCATATTAGGCTGACTTTGCTCTTTATCACCAAGAGATTTCGTGCTCAAAATCTACATGAGATCCAACCACAGAAGCATTCTATTAGTAACACAGTAAAAATTTTAATGCAACACCTCCAGTGTACTCGTAAGCACATCAGAAATCTTGTTTGTAACAGAATGAATTACCTAGGGAGGTGAGGAGGAAACCCAAACCCCCAGAAGCCAGTACCAGTTCTATCTCATCATGAGCTACTCATGCCTCAAGAAGACATTTGTGGAAGTCTTCTAGGGCCAGGTTCAGTAGTCCATTGCTCCCTATAACAGTGTGATAGTATTCATCTCCTACTGTGAAGGTTTAAGATGCAAAATGTCTGACTCAATACTTAGGTTTGGATGAATGCCATACAGACCTATATAGTGTTTACGATACCAGCAGTGTCCTGGAGCTGGAAGTAAGTCAAATCAAAATAAGTTCTATTTCCAGGTGGTACAGCTTAAATGGGAATGAACTGTCATGGACCACATTTCAGATTAAAATAAAACAGATGCAGCAAACAAGAAGACTAAAGCAAATGGCATGCTGGTTGTTATAGTTTTGAAAGTTACCAAGCTCAAACAGTAAAACAAAAAAACCCACCAAACGAAAACAAACCCAACTGTTCTTAAAAGTCTCCAAAGGTATAGGCATATACTTGAAGAGAGCTGAAGTCCTCTAGCAGCCAGAGTCCAACTCAAAGAAATGTGATTTCCCACCCAGTCCCCGAAGTTAAGAAACTTCAGCTTTGCTTCTGCGGAAGGAAAACTAAAAAGGACAACGAAACGAACCAGGAAATTGACGATGCTTAAGACAAACACAAAAGACTCAAATAGCATTTAGTTAGTGTTTTCTCAGGGTAAATACTTCCCTGAATGCAACAACGGTTAACCTACCAAATCATAGCTGACCTAAAAGCTACATTTGCACATTAAGACCATCAGAAAGCTTGATCCTTTCTATAAATATGTCTCTAATTTTACTGGGAGTACTAAAATAAAAAGATGTCAATAACAAAAAAATATTAAGCATCTCTCTGTCCATTGGATGAACGAACCCCTGACACTGCACGTTAAAGAGATTTTGCCCAGGCCTGGCTACATCGGCTCCCTCCAACCACGCCAAGCCCGCAGCCCCTGGGAACCAGCCGGACGCCCCCCTCGGGGAGGGAGCTCTCCACGGCCACCCGGGTCCCCATCCGCAACCACCCCATGAAATGAGTGTCCCCCGAAGAGGCCTGTTCGCCGCACGGCCCGGCTCTGCCTCAGAGACGAGGGCTGCGGAGGGCCCCGGGGCGCGGGCAAGGCCGGCGGCGGCCGGCCCGGAGCGCCCCCTCCCACCGCGGGGGAAGGAAGGACGGCCGGGGCGGGCGATGCGGCGGGCGATGCGGAGGGCGCCGCCGCCCCTTCCCCCCTGCCGCGGAGCCAGGCGGGCCTCTGGCCGCGCCCGTCCCTGCCCTGGGAGCC